>JABSSW010000032.1:0-338650 GCA_018902385.1 Physcia stellaris | reverse complement strand
TCTTGATCTCTATCATGGAAACCTGGGTAAGCACGGCCTAATCTTGCTCGGACAGATCCATGGGATTTATCTAGCTAGTGCGATGAGACGGGAGGCTCCTATCTACCATGTATCACAAAGCGCGACGTAGTGGGCGAGCATTGTTATGAGCTGCCGGTTTAGATACTGCAAAGCAACGGCCCATCGACCACTTCCCGTTTCTCAAAAGCGGCCTATCCGCCTCATCCAACTTCCTTGAGCAGTACTATTTATCATTATATCCTTCACCGTTCATCCACAAGGCTAGATATTAGCAAGCCCCACCACAGGCACTCCAAGCCCAATCGCCCAAGACAAGCCACACCCCCGTGCAAGCTATGGTTCAACAAGGTCAGCATTGTATTGGAAATTACAACCCAACAGCTCGGCATGGGGATTGACCTCTGATCTCAAAGTCATCAACATATCGCGCATTCAAAGTATTCAACTCCAGGATAAATCGTAGAATTCTCGGAATCTCTCAAGGGATATGGACTCTGTCGCTACATCGATATCCCGTAGATTATAGGCTGTATTGAACGCTCCAGGGCAATTAGGAACGTGATATACAACGTCTGAAATTATAATTTTCTTTTAATTAAAGATTGTTGACGTGGCGATTTCTCAGCTGGCATGACGGTTGCTGGGATTATTGAAAGCAGAATTGATTTTGAGGCGTATCATCACGATGTTTAAGTGATTTTAAACGTTTGTGATGTTGTAATCGTGCATATTCTTCTTGTTTCTTTTTGATGTTTTCATTTCTGTTATTATTTCATCAAATTTCGTATAATATATGAAGAATAGAAATCAATCGAATTCATTAACTTTGTTTCGTATATTACTTATGAAGACGAAGCAATCATTAATTCAGAAGAGATTCAAAAATAGTGATATGAACGTTTTCATCGAAATCGCTCTCTCTTTCTCCTTTCAAACTCCCACCACCCCCAACATCATCCCCATGCCCTTCTCTCCAGACACGCACTCCCTCACCACTCAACATCCAGAGATCTCCCCCAAAGGCATTTGACAGCCTCTTGTCAATCTTAGATAACACCTCTCGCCCGTCTCCTTTCCCGTCAAACTCAGAAGCTCAGAAGTTTAGCTAGCCGCATCGTGTTATTCCACCCACCTTGACATATGGATATATCAAACGAGCTCCAAGACACTGCTACGGAACTAGAAACTTCAAGCAACCAACAGAAAGTCGAGGATTCGGATTCATATCATATTCAATCTATCATTTGGCCACGATTTAATGGAATATGTATATGAACACATGCAGAGAACACACAGCAGTCAATATGCTCCATAAAATTTTAGGCATCACTCAACCCCCACCATCAAACCCCCTAACAGCCCCCTCCTCTCCACCCCCTCCTCCACCAACCGCTCCCGCAACGCCGGTACCATAATCCAGTCCACCTTTCTCCCTCTCCGCATCGCTAGGGTCACTTTCCCACCATTCCCTTCTTTCTCCCCAGCCATTCTCGCCTTAGCTGATCCCTTCTTCGTAATCTTACCCCTCGCGATTTTCTTGCTCTTGGGATTGCTTCGCACCGGTTCGCCGTTCCGCAGCGGAGTAGTCGGGTAGCGGACGGCTTTGCGGGCGCGGGTGGAGCGTCGGGGCGTCACTTCAAGTATCTCAGCAGTTGGTGTCGGGTGAAGAGGAAGAGGGGGAAGCGCAGGGAGCATTGTTGCACGACCGAATTTATTGAGTCGCATTCGTTGGAGTGTAGCTGTAGATATCAGGGGTTTCGACGGGTGGATGGATGCGTGGGCTTTGGTGGTGAGTTCTAATCAGGTGCTTTTTGGTGCGTTTATGAGGTTTGTGAGGTCGGTGGTGATACGGTTGATCAATAAGCCAGTGAAGCATCTACCCTGTGAATACCGAGGAAGCGTTGCGGGCATTTATAAATTATAACGCGGAAAAGAAGAAGGGAGGAGGGAGGAACAATAGCATTGTCAATAACCTCTTTGTTTGGTCGTTGGGAGCTCTTTATGAAGGACAATGCCCACTGTACCTAGACTCAAAAGCGGGGCGGTGGCGAGTGGACAAAGGCGTCCGTACCAGAGCCAGAAATCCTTCACAAAGGACGGTGACGCGAAGGCGCCAAGTCAGCTTCCACTGACAATAGCGATGACTGCAGACTCACCTCACCTCACAACTAACCCCCGCGAACCACCAAAAACCTCAGCTCCAGCTCTTTTCATACCTAAACCTCCAAAGCAAATACCCCCAGCCACCTAGTTCGTCCGCTGTTATAATTCCAAACTATGTGCCACGACGCCATAACCCTCTCCGCATGCGGCCACCCGCTGCACATCACCCCGGACCCGTGCTACCGGCTCGTAACGACGAATCTCTGTACCGGGCTGGTGAGGAGCGTTGAAGTCCTCGGCGGTGCTTGCGATTTATGTGTTGGGAATATGCGCCGGCTTAGGGAGTTGAGTGGGAGGAGTGGGGCGTGGGATGTGGAGGAAGGGGAGTATTATTTAAGGGGAGGGAGGGGGAAGGGAGATGGGGAGGGAGGGTGTTACTTAGGGGAGGTGGAGGGGGAAAAGATGATGATGGCGGCGAAGATGCAGAGGGGGCAGAGATGCAGGGATTGGAGGGAAAGGAGGAAGAGGAGAGGGAGGAAGAAGGGGAGGGTGAGCAAGAGCCCAGAACCTTTCAGAGGAAATTGTATACAGATGAGGCGTATGAGAGATTGAGGAAGGAGTGCTATAGGCGGGTTTGGAGCACTTGTTTTGAGGGGGGTTGATAGTGATCTTTGGATATCTTTCGTCTTCTAAGCTATGTGTAAATGGTTTGAGACTGAACTTCGTTATGAGCTGATTTGATGTCCACGAGGTCAAGTGGTGGAATGCTGGTGATATTGCGCAATTTTTCATGTTGTAGTTCTGTCGATCGTTTTCTGCGGAGAACGGGCGAACGTTTGCACGTCCATTGATGTAGCGCGTCGTGAGTCGCATCTATTTCTCGGGACTGCACCATCCATGTTGAGTCGAGGGAAAAAGTATGGCGAACCTAGATCTCAAACCCATACCTGCCCTTCAAGCCGAACTCATTGAAATTTCTCGCTTGAATTCTCTTCCGCGTAGTCAGCATCTCCACCTGACAGCAGCAGCCGATTGATCTCTGCAGGATCTGTACTATGCCAGTGCATATCAATTGTGACCGGATATCTATCTTGGAAAGGCGATGAGATCGTCAGCGGCTCCAAGCTAAGCTCACTCATCTGCCGATACGCATTTTTCCACGTGACAGGCTCGTGAAACTCTTCAGATGCGTAATCACTATGCTGCAAAAGCATGTAATCCAGGCAAAGCTTTCGAAGGGATGCCTTGTGCCGAAGAAGAAATAACATCAAATGTTTCTCGCGAACATAGAAGTTTTTCAGGGATACGTCATAGAGGCTGGACCAGAGATCCTTTCCCAGAATTGTTTCGAGATGCGGGACTTCGGTATAGGGAGCATCGAAAGCCAAATCTAGAGTCTTGAGACCTCTGGCTGCGCCTAGACATAGGGCTATGTTACCACTATTGATATTTGGTTGAAGCTGTGGATATCCCTCATACTCGTTTGTGGAGATTTGTAATTCAATTTCTGTCAGATTGCGAAACGCATTGCGAGCATGCGTGAGCTGAGTCGGCGACATCCGAAAGGCCCAGTGACTGATACCATTTCTAATCCCATATCCACAGGCAGTTGCAGTGAATGAGGTCAGTGCACTTATGCCTACCATCGATGCAGCCTGAGTGAGGACATGAAAGCCAAAGTTACGCGAAGATTTATCCAGTGGCTCCATTTGCGAGTCAGGCCATGGTCGGGGATCTATTATTACTTTATCTTGACCGCGGACACCCTCATTCTCTATAGTGAAGGAGAAGCACTCTGGTTCTCTAAGGTATGACAGGTCAGCATGGTGCCAATAGTGGCGTGAGCCACGCTTGACGTCACCCGTGAAGACCAGACGATTCACCCTAGGCATGGATCGGAGTGCTCTAACAAGGCTGATAAGGTTGCCAGGGAGGTGGGCTTCTAATCCGTCGACATCGCAGGCTTCGATCATCTGCGTAAGACCTGGTGGATGGTGCCTGGTGAAAAAGAAGTCCGTCATATGGTCGCCAGAATACTTTTCAAGTTGTGCCTGATGCAGGAAGCGTCTTTTGTACTCCCTATAGCCCCTCAGCACAGCAGCCTTGGTGTAGGTCACTGCGGAACCATCACAGGCACAAGTCAATCCCCTAGTCCTTGGATTACTTGCCGATCCGAGGGCGTCAACATAATCCCGCCGTGACAAGAAACCCGTCTCATAATAAGCACCGTCATACTCGATCTCCCTCACACACCTGCCAAAAACCGGATGTCCCGCAATCTTGCGTAGCCGCTCCCACTCGCTTACATCGGTAGAAATCCACACCTTAGTGATCAAAAAGGGCGACGCGGCATCATTGAAAGACCGGCAGACCAGTCGCGCGTTCTGCAGATGCCTTATCTCGCGTTCGTAGAACTTCGGTTTCAGGTGGGAGAAGATGAGGGAGAGTGTTTCAAGTGGCAGATGGATTGATCCGATATCCATGATTTGTGGTATGTGCGCGTCGGTTGGAATGGAGCAGGTAAAGATGGGTGTAGCGGTGCTGAGAGCTGGAGGAGGCCCAGACGAATGGTACTGAAGTCTGAAAAGTTGAAAGAGGGAGACGCGTCGAACGCGTTTGCTATCCGCGACCTGAGTAGTTTCGCTTACGTAAGATGCCTCGGTCGCCTCCTGAACTACTTTAGGTCGGCCTCATGGCTACGATGACAGATTCTTGCTGCATCGTTCCGGGATAGACAATGTTCAAGACGGGTCAGACTGCGTGAAGAGTCAGGCACATACTCCCATTCAAAGTTTCAAGCAGTCAAAAGCGTTTGTGCAATTACCTCAAGTAAAACGCCACCATCCCCGTATCCTCGCTTGAAACAGAAATCCCGCTGAAAGCAATTAATTTGCCATACCTGATCTTACTTTGAAGCTATACTCTTTTCACTAGATGTGTAAAGCCCCACTCACTGCTATACAATCGACAATAAAGTGTTCCCGTATTTCGTCCGTCGGTCAGGATGTCACACCAGTCATCTTGCAGCCCTCCTCCGCGGCGATCCAGTGCCTATGGGTGTCGCTGGTCGGCTCGCGATAGCAACTACTTCCGGTATCTTCGCTTCCTTCGCCGTTCTAGGGCTTGTGGCAGACTCGCCAGCCACAATGTCTGTCTTGGGAGCAGCTACTTCAATCTCCCCTGTCCCTCTGAAAGGCTTCACGAACAACTCCACAGCGCTCATCGTCTCATCCAAGCATACTTTCTCCTCCTTTCTCTTCTCTAACAGAACCTCATTGATGTCTTGCATTTCCTTCAGACATCGAGCAATGGCTTTAGCGCTGAGGTCTTCCAACTCAACATTAATCTTGCTGATCATGTTCGTCAGTAGAGTATGCTGTACTTTGACTTCTTCTGTCTTGCTTCCAAGTGCAGTACTCGACTTTAATGGTTTCTCCGCCTCAGAAACCATAGATGTGCGAAGTTGATCATACAGCCTGAGCTGACCCTCTTGCTTTGCAAGCTGTTGTCGGAGATCATCGTCACCGGCACCGCTCTGCACCTGAGCGTCAATTTCACGACTAACCCTCAATTGCTCAAGCTCTGTTTTCAATGTTGCAACTTCCTGCTCATATCTTTCGCTCTCCAGCTGCGCCTGTTCTTTCTGTCTCCCAAATTCCTGAGCGAAAAGGGCCTCCTTTAATTTCAATTTGGCGGCATACTCAGCCACTGCTTCATTACGCTGACTTTCTGCCTCATTAGCTCTTCGTACGTCACGCTTTCGACCTTCTTCGAATACTTCTTTGAGAGCATGCTTTTCCGTTTCATAGAGAGACGACAGCTCACTCGCATACTTGCGGGCTCTCTCGATGTCTTCCGCGGTGAAGATAAGCTCAGGCGTTTTGATCGTAGGTAACCGCGTTTTTGCCGGTTTAGTATTCGCAATGACTGTTGAGTCGGATGGTTGGGCTGTTGGAAAAGTCTCCGAAGGCTCCGTGGAATACTTGGGGCGCTTGCTTTGATGAGAAGAACTTCGAGATTCCGTTTCCGAGACCTCATTCATTGGCGTCTTCCGTTTGTTTGAAGACGGTTCCACTGGCGGGGATTTAGGCGACGGCGGTGGCAGTCCGGCAGACGCTGGGAGATTGGGGAACATTGCTTTCCTCGCGGCTTTCTGGCGTGTCGTCGGCTCTGTTGCACTGCGCGCAAGAGGTGGCGGACGTGGTGACTGGCAAGTTGTTAGCTCCAATTTGATCTAGCTATGAAGTGAATGATCATGCCTTCATCGGTACAACCTCCTCCTCTGGAGCTTGGCTACTTTCCTCTCTAGCTGCATTACTGGCATCCTCGTAATCAGTATCTTCGTCATCCTCATCTAGCCCGATCAAGCCCATCGAGTCGTCCACTTCCTCATCAGAATCGAGCAATTTATTGACAGATGTCCAATTGTGACCACGGGTTTGAGCAGCTCGAGGTCTTCTACCTCCGCGACGTGAGCTCCGCAGATCGAGGGCCTCCTGGCAGTATCAGTGAGGCACTTCGTGTTCAAGTCAACCTAACGGAATGCTCACCCCTGCATGCTTTTTCTTCTCTACCTGCACGGCCAGTCAGCGATAATACCTACCTCGAAGACGGTGAGCGCTTACAGAGTATTGTTGCTGTAGGGCATGCCTCGATCGAGAAGGATAGTCCTTCGTAGAGATGAGCTCATCAATCAGGAAGGCGAAGCATAATCACGTCTACATACTAGACATATTGATTCCCAGTCTTCACCATTTTGCCGTCTGTTGTAGAGATCATCTCGTTCTGCCAACGTCCATAAATTGGATTTTCCCGAGCCACTGCCGAGTAAACTGGCACGGCGGGCATGGCCTCGGCCTTTTTTATTAGGGCTTCTGAATGACTTTTGAGATAAAGTAGACCTGACGGCGGGGGACCTCTGATTTGAATTAGAGCTCAAGGGTCTCAAGCCGTGTGAGCTTCGAGTACGGTATTTACTAACCATGATGGCTGATTCAGAGGACGTATGTGTTGAATTCAACGAAACCCAAACGAGATGGAAAAGATGACTAAAAACTGAAAACGGAAGGAGCGATGTTGAATTCAAGAGGGGTGAGTGTTGGGACCCTGTTGGATGAATAAAGTGGGTGAGTGATTATTGCATGCGCGGGATCAGGACAGGTGCTGAGCTCAGAAAACACACAAGACGCTGCTCAAAAAAGGCTAAAATGTGGGCATGCGAAAAGAAAACGATGGATCATGATTGGATGAAAAGCTAAAGATTGAATTAGTGAATTAAGGTAGCTAGTGTGAGGGAAAAAGCAAAGAAATGGGCAATCAGTGTAGAGGATGAAAGTGGAAAGAGAAAGAAAAGAAAAGAAAGGAAAAGTTCAGAGGATGCGATCACTTAATCTGAGCGCTGTCACATTTCAAATTTTGAGTTACCGGAGTTCAGGGTCAGAACGACTCAAGCGCGAATCATCGATCCCAGCCACCCGCATTAATCCATCCACTTGCATGAACCACAACATCTCGTATCACCTAAGATCAAGTCTTCTGACAGCCGATAAGACTGACTGACTGACTTCGTTACTCAGCCACATATCATCATCTATCCACTCATTCCTTCATCAGAAAGCATTCGTCAGCACTCTGCATACTTCACGGCGAAAATCAGCATCGATTATGATATATGAGGTTCTTCATTTCAATCTACGTTGAGACCACCCTTCATCGTCCCGTATAGTTCTGGATGAAATAATCCTGTCGTCGACCCTCAAAAAGCTCATATGCCTCCTCCGCATTACCTACCAGCACTTGCTCTTGACCTGCCGCCAAGCCGTTGTAGGCTTTCTCGGTGAACTCACCTAGCGGCATCCCGATCAAGCGCCCATCCTTGAGCTCAGGTTGATGCTTCTCGTCGTGCAGCTCGGCTTCGTTGTGTAAGTTAAATGTTTCACAGGACACGCGACAGCACTTACTTTGTACGGCTGGAGGGTATAACTCGACCACCTTGATCTTGGACCCTCTCAACTGTTCGCGCAGGCACAATATCCAGTGATGTAAGGCGGCCTTGCTCGCAGAGTAGTTTCCGCACCGAGGGAGCGGTGCCAATGCCAACGACGATGATGTGCTATCTTCCTATTAGCCTCCAGTATTCTTTCTCTCCTGTTCGAGTGTACGTACAACATGAGCGCAGTTTCTGTATTCTTGCTCTGAAAGAAAGGCATAAAGGCTTTGGTAAGGGCCAGGTAGCTGAGATAATTGGTCGTGTATTCAACCTGCACCTGCTCAAGGTCCACGCTTTCAGGTTTCGTGAAGTCAAGCCCGCGCTGGATTCCAGAGTTGATGAGTATGCAATCCAAATCTTCATGGCTCTTTGTAATACTGCGTAGCATTAGTGAAGACCAACCTCTGGATATAGAAGTCATTTCTTACTTGGCGGCAAAGGCAGGGATCTTGTCCATCTCGGTAACGTCGAAAGGGACAGCGCTCGCCTTGTCCTTGCCATGCTTATTGACAAACTCTTCCAACTTTTCCTTCCTCCTCCCAACAACTATCACTGAGGACCCATTTTCAACAATGCGCGTTGCCAGCGCTTCTCCAATTCCACTTGTCGCTCCAATGACGAGGACCTTCTGGTACGGGAAAGGCATGGCAGAGTTGCTGGTGCGGTAAGTGGTACGGACAACGGCTATGGTGGACGGTGGGCTTGGAGGATTTGTATTTGATTGTAGGGCAGAGGAAGAGACTTTGAAGAATGGGTCGATGCTTGCGAGGCAAGCGCAGACGTCATGAGGGAAACCATCTCGACTCGTAGCTGAGTGGACGAGTGGATTGGAATTGGAATGACTTCACCACTGCCTGTGCAGCCGTTGTAACCGAAGCCTAAACGCCTAACTCCGCCATGGCTTTCACAGACGGCAGCCCCTTACATCTTTCAATGTGCTCTACTTTTAGGTGATTCTGGAGTCTCGCGTACAACTTTCCTAAGACCTATGGCTTCTACGTATTTACTCACCTCCCAGGTCTGCACTCTACATAGGTGTCACCTCTTCATACTCATGATAAATGTTGTCGATATTCTCTGCGTGGCATGTACTCCATCAAAACTCTGGAAATCCGATATTGCTCTGATTGTAAGCACACTACTGTCAACATCCCAGCCATGAACGCTTTCCCACCAATTGAACCCTGAAATCATCCGGACGCCATGTCGTACACATCTACGTTGCTTTAAAAAATGCCATTCACGATCTTGGAGCCGATGGTAGCCCCAGCGCCAAAGACCGCTATACATAGATCAGCAGATACCCTAAAAAACGCATGATAAGCCGAACTTACCAGCATTCCCCAGCTTGCTTCCGAATTTTTTGCCTTGCGAGTTCATCTTGCTACCTGCATCTCCTCCCACTGAGCTCCCGCCGGCACCCTGGCTCACATTCAGAGGCATGTTGCCATAATTCGAAGGTGTAGGTGGTGGCTTGACTTGTGCAGCAAGTGCACTCTTCTCGTCGATGATGTTGATGTAGCTCCGGGGGAAGATTCCCTCTTGTCCAGTCCGCTCATTGCGTCCTTTTGCCCAGTCGGCGTTCATGAACTCGGTAATCGCAATCCGGTCATTGGCCTGAAGAGCAAGGTCACCTGCATCTGATGGCTGGTATTCGTATAATGCTGTTGCAGTGGCAACGGAGGGAGCGGGATTTGTCGCGCCATAGGCGGGAGGTGGTGCTGGGGACGGTGAGGGGTTGTAGTAGTTGGGCTGCTTCTCATTTAGAGAGACACTCGCAAATTGGTTCACGGGAGGGGAAGCAAAGACGTTTGGCGTAGGTGCAGGTGTAGGTGCAGTGCTGGGAGGAAGCGAAGCGTGGAGGCTGGTTTGTGAGGGGAGCTGGGAGAGGAAGGTGGAGAGCTGTTCAGGAGTGATGATGGAGGAATCTGCTAGAAACTCGAGTTCCTACTCAGACGTCAGTGTGAGGCACGGAGTAGAAGGTTGATCAAGGGAAATGAGTGCTGGACTGACCGTGCGAATAGTGCGAAGCGAGCGGTTGGTCATCGCCGTGGTCTGGTCCTCCATATTCCGCATCTTGTCGGCCTGGTGCTTTCGGAATGTAGATTGCAAAACGATAGAAGGTCAGGTGTGGTCAATCAAAGAACTGGACGCGCGGTCACTGATGTGTTTGGAGAGTCGTGAGCAGAAGGTGAAATGGGTCTTTTGCCTGGACGATGAAACACTGCCTCATCCTTAGCTCCACCACTCTCTCGGGCGATTCATCGGCCCGGTAGCTCGCTCGGACAAATAAGCGGGCCAATAGATAGGTGCTTATAAAATCAGCCCTATCTTGCTTGGCAATCCCCTCCGCATCCAATTTGTGAAATTTAGCGTGTTTCTACGCGATCCTCTCCCCCAACTCCAACCACCATTACTTCACCAAATTTACGTGTATATGTGTATAATTCAGTGAAGAAATTCGATAGTATATAAACATTCAATAATTGAAATATGATTACATTCGAAATTCATTTGAGATCATCAAAACACTTTCAAATGTCTTCAAACGTCTACAGACCCACTATTGATCAAAACATTCGTATTGCACTTTCTTCGATTCATGATATTTCTTGAAACATCCATGTGACACGAATAAACTCATTTTACATGTCATACAATAATCAAACGTTCTGCTGCTCGAACGATGTTGTATGTTGACATCGTGCTTGACGTTTTCGAGATTTCGTGTGATCATTGATCGAACAATCACTTCATTCACAATAGATTGATTTGATACACTTTGACGACTGATGTATGATATCTGAATTTCGTAAAAACTTTTCAATCAATTTTTGAATAAATACACGTCGATTTCGATGACTGAAATCTTTCGTTGACTGATGATGATTTCATACGATGTATGCGTTCGTATTGATCAATTCACTAATTCGTTTCGTTCATTTGACTTGTTCGAATCGTGATATCGTCAATTCATTTCGAAATTGATTTGCACGATTCACATGATTCATATGAAAATTGTATAGTGAATTTCGAAATCATCGCGAAATTTTCACAACATGAAATCATGTAAAATGTCTCTATCATTGATCAAAACGTATAAAACGAAACGCTGATTTGTGTGTAAAACGAAATTTGTTTTTCATACGATCATGAAATTCGATTGCTGATTCGTCGATTGCAAAATGATTTTCAAAATTGATAAACAAAAATAGTCGATTTTCGAAAACATTCAAAGCGATCTCGATTTTTCAAAATCATGATGCATTGTTGTATGACATATATTGATTAAATTCAACGTTTAAATGACGTTTTATGATTTGATATCGATCGCGACTGAATGATGAATTGTGAAAATTTTTTTGAAATCAAAATGATTGAATTGTTGCGTTTTTTGCAAAATTCTGAATCATTGAAATGCGTATAGCAATTCATTGACGTAATTTCATCATAATGAATGCATTTCAGTTGATTTCGAAAATATAAATCGTTTGATTGATGTGATGAAACAATAAATCGAATATCGACTGTAAAAAAAACAAAAACAATTGAACGAATTTTCAAAACGTCATATAAACGTGATGCAATTCAAATGATCGATGAATAAATGTAATAAAAAATGTATAATCAAATTCAAATGTTTGAATGACTTTTTTTTGCTTCAATACAATGAAACGTCGTTTTTTCGATTTCGAAATGAAAACGTTTGCATCGACGCGTGTTTTCTTCTCTTTTTGAACGATGACTAGCTCAAATGTTGATTCAGCAAATGACATATTGTTCTAAAATGTAATAGACTCGATTCAAACGATTCAAACGACGTCGCAATGGCTAGAATAGACGTATTATTGATGGAGTAATCGTGATTGCAAGTTGGGGGGAGATCACGAAATAAACACGCTAAATTTCACTAATTGGATGCGGAGGGGATGGGCCTTTCTTACGTGTACATACATGTACATACATGTACATTATTAATTCTGCACTTCAGCTTGCAGACCTCCCAGAACGACAAGTTGCAGCCCCCTCTCAACATCCATGTTTATTCCCAAAGTCGTCTTGCCCGAGATCTCATGCCCCGGCACATCCGTTGAGTCTGATTTCTTCTATAGCTCTGCTTTGTGTCAGGTACGGAGTGGTATCCTCAAACCTCGAACATGAAGGTCCTTTGCCTTCTACTTCTCCTCCCTACTGTCCACTGATTCGAGCAATGTGTAGAGAAAGTGGTGCGACGTCACGCGCTCATTCACAGCCAATTGAAAGAAAGGTTCTCCCCGTCCTACGGACAAACATTCCGTACACCACTCCATGGTTGCATCCATCATGTTCCTCATCACACCACCCTCTACAATTGGCAGCTATCCTTGCCTTCCCCGCCTCTCGCCCTTCTAATGTTGAAGAAAAGTACTCTTTGCTTAAACAAATTCCTGTAGCCTCTATCTTCTGATTCTTTGTCTCAAGTTCAGTCCTTTCTTTGCGCGATGTCATCTTTACCGCCTACCCTCCAAAGCCTGCGGGGGAAAACAGCCGTTGTAACTGGTGGATCACGAGGTATTGGAGCGCAGATAGCATACGAGTTAGCAAAACGGGGCGCCCAGGTACAGTAGATTACGTCTAATAAGCCTGGTATTAGCCAACTTCTTGACCGTCACCACAGGTAGCAGTAACCTACACCTCACGAGGCAGCGGGCATCGGCTCCAAGACCTGCAAGATAGAATCTCCTCCCTGCCCATAATTGCCCGTGTTGAGTTCTTCCGCGGCGACCTCCGCGACCCCACCGCCCCAGCCAGCATCATTGAGCAAATCACCGAGCGTTTCGGTCCTCAAATTGATATCCTCATCAACAACGCTGCCTGCATGTTCAACCGTCCTGCCGCAGAACTTACAGCTTCGGACTTCGCCCACGTCTATGACCTCAATGTGCGCGGCGTAGTTCTCATGACCGCTGCCGTGATCCCACACCTTCCCCCTTGGGTGGCCGTATTATCAACATCGGCTCCTTCGGCGGGCGATTAGGAGTAAAGGACTACTCATTGTATTGTAGTAGCAAAGCTGCGCTGGAGGCTCTGACGAGGTGTCATGCTACCGAGCTAGGGGCAAAAGGGCATACAGTCAATACAGTATGCCCCGGCCCCGTGCCGACTGACATGATAAGTTCAATCCCGAAGGAAGTAATTGAAGATATCGAGAAGAGGACACCGATGGAGAACAGAATTGGAAGTACTGATGACATTGCGCAGATTGTTGGTTTCTTGGCCGAGGAAGGTAGTCGATGGATTACCGGTCAGACGATTTCGGCAACTGGAGGGAACACTATGTTGTGAGCTGTTCATGTGGAGCAGAGACTACGTTTGATCAGTCATTCTGCAAAATTGCACTCAAACCTCTAGATCGTGGCCCCAAACCAATTGTCTATCGCACCATTTCAGAGTTTTTCTGACCGCGCCAGAGCTTTGTACGCTAGATTCGGTCACCAATACATGGAAGGTTAAGCCACTGAGCCTCGATGCTAAACCCCTTGACCATAGGCGGGGAATCAGGCCTTTTATTAGAATGCTTCTGCTACAATTCGCTTTTGGCTATATGGCCCATTCCGATAGCAACCTATTCAGTGCAGTTGTTCCAGCAGTACTGAAGCCATAATGCGATACTACCTGATCAAAGCTCTTCTTGGAGGCGTAAATCGCCAAGTCCCTAGTCAGCTGTTATTCAAGGATTACCAAGTGGTGCACTTTAATGTCCAATAGATGCTAGCCAAATTTGAAATAAACCGGAAGATCAGAACGTATCTATCAACGTGCGCAGCATCCATGTCAGGTTCCAATGCTCTCTTTGTCACAGGCGCATATGGAAACTGAATAGATGTATCTTACTACGAAAGTCATAGTATCAAGCCCAAGAATCCCTCGTCTTAAACTTCTCGTTCCCCTTATCGGCAAGAGCTACTTACGACGAAATGAACCTCTCCGCTAGGAATTCAACAGCCTAGCTTCGCGCTCGCCATCCTCGCTCCATCGACTCTCGCCTTGATTTTCTGCATTGCAACATCCCTCGCAAAGTCTGGACTTCCGTGCTTCGGCTTCACATCGATACTAAAAGGGCTGAATCCGCAATCATCCGTCGCACCCAACTGATCCGTCGCGATATACTTACTCGCGTCCAGCAGATCCGCCGCCACATCCTCCGCGCTCTCGACTCTCGGATCCAACGGATTCGTAACCCCAATAAAAGCGACCTGCTTCACACCCTTCGCATCCCTTCTAATATTCTCCCCAATTTGCTTGTACACACTCGCCTTATCCTTCTCCGACGCAAGCTGAATGAGGAAATATCCAGCATTCATTGCAAACAGCGACGGTAGCAGTGCCGAATACGGTACCTCACCCGAATGCACGGAGTCGCAGTCACCGCCCGGGCACGTATGGATACCGATATCGCGTCTCTCCTTGGGCGAAAAGCGATCCAAGACCTGGTTATTCAAATCTACAAACGTGTTCAGCAGTTCGGCGCCGGTCCACGGGTTCCGAGAATCTTTCTTGCTCGCCAGCCGGCCCTCGGTGAAGTCAATCGAGACGCGTTTCGCGCCTGCGGCGAAACAGCCTCTGATATCCTTCTCGCATTCATTCACCAGGTCCTTGACGAAGTCTTCCTTGCTGTATCCGTCCACGGTCCCCGTCAGGGGATACAGCAGGTACAACATACTGGGCGCAATGACCGCGGTCTTCATCGCGTGGCCCGTACCCTCGGCGTACGGGGCGCTTTTCTCGAAGTTCTCGTACGCGTAGGTTTTGTATCGGAATGGACCGCTGGTGAGGCGCGGGAGCTGGCGGTGATGGCCGTCGTCGAAGATGGCGAAATACTGACCGTCGGCCGACAGGTTGGAGGCTAGGCCTTTGCCGCCGAGGGTGTCGATGATGGGATAGGTTGCGAATGATGAGGCGCGTTGCTCGCCATCGGAGAGCAGGGTCTCGCCCGTGGTGGACATGCGCTTGACGGAGTCTTCTGCGGCGGTGTTCTGGGCAGAGACTAGCTCGTCTTGTGAGATGGTGCCTGCATCGTAGTCCGCGTAGGCTTTTTGGAGGTCTTTCCGTTGATTAGTCTTTGAAAACCACGGCATCAGCAGCCCAGCCGCCAAGGGTGACGCCGTGACTAGTATTGTAGACAGATGTACTCACATTGAGGTCTAGGCAGGGAGCCGACGACTTCGGTTAGTATAGGCATTCTGTAGGGTGCTGGTAGAGTTTGCTAATCTACGTTACTCTAACAGATTTTTGACGTTGCTAGCAGCTTTTCTCACTTGGTCTGTACGACTTCAAATAGGAGGCGATCCGGTCAAATACTCATCTATCGTACCCCACGAAAAGCCAAGAGATGCCCCTCCCCACTTCCAAACTATCGACGCTTCCCCCGCACATGAGCATGCAGGGTTCATACGACTAGCAGTGGCTCGAGAGTCTAGGAGAAATGTCTGGCGTGGAAGAGCGGGTAGAAAGATCACGTTCTCTAGGCTTATCTACCCATTAGTGCGGCATAATCCCGAGACTTCCTGCTGATGAGGACGATAACCAACGGGCTAGGGAAAAAGCAATATCTACAGGCGGCTTCAATCCAACCGATGAATCTCGTGCTATGTAATCGGAGAGGTTACGACAGTCACAGGAGAAGGACGAGATAACTGAGTTCTGCATGACGTAGAAAGACTGTCTACAAATCCGGAAAGACAAAGTGGCTCTTGGTCAGAGCAGTCCTACATGTTATTTCGAGACCAAAAGTGCTTCTTCTCAGTAGGGAAATTTGGCGTTTAGTATTAGCTTAGGACATGAAGTCGCAACCTAGTATCGTTACACAGCAGGCTTTTTTCGTAGATGCCGCTAGCCTGATCGAGTCACTTCCCCAGAATTCGATGATCTAGTACTTGAGGCGGCAGGAGGGTTCGATCACGGTCTTAAACACCACGACATCACATCCAACACGTCTTCGGCGAAAAATGTATTGACTCTCCACAAGTTACTCGCCAGTGCTTGCCCAAAGGTCGTATGTAGATCCATGGAACTGACCGATAGTCTTACCCCTTGCTGGCAGGGAAAATCTGTTAGCAGTAAAGAGCGGCATATCGAGTAAATTTTAAGCAAGAGCGCAATTCTGTCACGTTCTCAACTATTCATGATGACAAATGAATTCCCTATCGATAAATTATGGCGTCGAGAACTTGCATGGAATACAAATCCATAGCCTGGTACCAGGTGGTACATTTTTTCTCCAGTGCATTTCTACAAAACGATGCTGATCTGGCTTCAGAATATCGCGAAGAATGATGCCTTCTCCATATTACAATGGCTTCTTTCATGTTAAGAACAGGTATGCGTTCTATCATGATGAGAATAACAATAAAATGTGGAAGTCGTCTGGAGTTGCGATATTTCAGCGCCCCGCAAGGTGTATGGCGGAGAAAAAAACCTACTATTCCAGTGATGCCGCGAGTGCAGAGTCCATCAATGTACACGACACACAAGTGCCCCAAAAACATCATGATCCAAGCGGCAAAGACTGCCTCTGACTGAATAAAGCGATGCGGTCAAGCTCCACACCGTCATAATAGCAGCTGTTCCTGATTTGCAAACGCAGTATCTGCTCTCATTCATGGTATTATGCATATTCACCAGGGTTTCAGTCTGCGAGTAGTGGTGGGCTGATTTGTTACACCTGTAGCCCGCCATTCAAGTTTATGTTTGTCTTGTGAAATAGTGCGTGGCATTGACACTAGACTGCATGCTCACACGGCAAACGGAACCGTTCTTTGAGACGAGATGGCAAGAATCTAAAACCCAGTTTGGAAAAAAAAAAGAATAGAACCTGGCCACGAGTTCTGCTGTCCGAAAGAACCATTTCGAAGCTTCTCAGTCCGCAGGACACGTCACAATGTAAACATAGTAAACCCCTTTCACCGTCTCTTCGGACGCAACGCAGGCTGAGGACGTCGAAAAAGCGGTCACCAGATTCTTCCGGCAAGCCGCATGTTTCGCTATCCGTCAGACGAGGTATTGCGGAAGGTTGCACAGGTCTGCTTTGTTGGTCTGGCAATGTACCGAGAAGGTACCCTGTACTATAGTGTTAAAGGTATCTGAGACCACCCTCCACTTCACTCTTCCTTTTGAGCTCACCTTACCTGCTCTACACACGCATCATCCTCCATCTCATCCATGGCTGCTCCACAAGAAAACCTTAGCTTCCGCAACGAAGCCCACAAAGCATTCTACGAGGACCGAATGTCCCGCAACGCCGAAGCGTACGACCTTCAAGCCCTCCCCCTCTTAATCACCATCGCTGACATAACACAGTGGCCAAGGCCTCATCTTCGCTCTCCCTCCTACCAGCGCATATGGTGATTTCGCACAACTCCTAGACTACATCTGGTCCGCAGCAGCCAAACATGACTGGGCCAGCCACAAAACCGTCCCAGCCAAGCTGACCGATTTCCCGCCCAGCATGACCTTGATAAGCTACACCTATCACCTGCCCAAGCACCGCCGCGTCATAGACGGGGACATCCATATCACGAAGGCCGATTTCGAGCGTATGGACTCTGCGCCCAAAGCTACAGCCCTACTGTGGCATGTCAGCTCCGAGTATGTGGCACTGATCCCGAAGCCGGCGATTACGTTCACGGAGGCGCAGAAGAGGGGGTATAGGGACGGATCGATCGTGGATGAGAGTGCGCCGTGTTTGGGGGAGTGTTTGGGGGTGGGATGGAGGCGGCGGGATACGGTTCTGATGCCGGATGGGAGACCTGCGTTGCCGGGTTCGGGCGAGAGGAGTAGTGTTGTGAGTGTGGGGGAGTTAGTGCAGAGTCTGGGGATGGTGTGAGGTGCGGTGTTGCTAGTCCGAAGTCTTGTCAAACAGGACTTTACCATGGTCTGGCGCGGCGCGATCGTGCCTCCTATCATCGCCATTAATAAATGTAATATGATAAGACGCGTACCCGTGTTTGGTACAAAGCGTATGGAATGTTCCAAGATCGCGAGCGAGTTATTTTGCAAATAGTCTTGATCCATGCCTGGCCATGAAGAGGTAAAGCAAGAATCATGTGCCAGGACTAGACGAACAGGGTGAATTACTTTATTCACCTTGTTAGCTATGACTAAGTATGGCAAGCTCGTGATGTACAAGACGATGACTCAGTCAATGAACTTTCAACCTCTCAACAAAGTTTATTTCAATCTGCCAATAAACACCCATACTCCCTTCCTGATTTTCAGTCTCATCACATGTTCTTTCTAGAACTCTTACTGAAACATCAAACTCTTATATGCACATTACTCATTCACTGAATATGCCAAGCGAGTCATCATTTCGACGTATCGGCGCAGGCTTTTGCGGAAGTGTTTGGGCTTCGGACGACTCTTACGCCTTGAAACGTGAAGATGGGGGCCCAGGACGATCTCTTCTCAACGATTACAACATGCATCAAAAACTTCTGACCGCTTTAACTCAACGTCAGCCCGATATCAGCCGACCAAGGATCTGCTTGCCCCGTTGCCACCAATTCATTGACAGCGATAACCACACATGGTGGAACGAACGAATCTCCGGATTTCCCAAAGAGTATCGTATACCATGCAACACGCTCGTCAGCGACCGCATCCCACCATTCCCCGAAGACGTTCGAAATACCATCATTGATCTGTATTGTCCCGAACCCCTGAAACCAGCGATCAAAACATCGACTCCAGATCAAGACTGTCTCATCCGCCCATATCTAGGCCGCAGACGTCGCCTCCTCAGCCAGTCGAAATTCCAAGCCTTCAGTCTCCGAAACTATCCGCTCCACATCGATCAAATCGAAATACTTGATCTCGACAAAACGCTGTACGCAGAGATCATGGCAGAGACACTCGCACACGTCTACTGGAGAGCACACATCGATGCCAATGACGTGGAGTTCGTTCTCGCTCCTTCAAACGCATCAGATGAATTCACAATCAACTCCCCAATTCTGGGCAGTCATGTGATGTGGATGCTGGATTTCGACTGCTGTCGACACATGCCCTTCGATGAGCAAGGCGTGCAGCAAGCTATGGAAGCCTTTTACAGGAACGATCCTTTCTGTCCCCGGCCGGGGCGCGGCGACGTGGAAGACGAGAAGCTGTGGATAGCTTTTAAGGATAGGTTCATTGCGGTTAGTGACGGTTTGCTGGGTGATCAGACCGCGAAACGTCATCTGCCTGCACTTTGGGTAGACTTGGTGGAGGAGAGAGGGCGACTTGCGTAGCGTATCGTTGAATTCTGTCTCGGACTGAAGGGTAGATAACGGGGCCCACACCCTGCGAGGGTGCCTGGCAATAACGAGAGCGTGTGAATGGCAAATGACAAAATGAAGAGCACTTACTATATGTATACTTATCCTCTTGAGAGCTGGCAGACATTACCGGCGTTACACTTGTGGAGTTATCAATAGAAAGAGCAAGCTCCCCTTGCATAAGGTCTCCACGAAAAGCTGCTCTCCTAACCTTACTTCCCAGTCAATTAACCTGTCAATATCTTCGAGTAAAATAGAGACTTCATATATACCACCCCCGGTTTTCTACTTCAGTCCCCAATTGTGCTTGATATGCCCCCGGATCGGGAAGCACACCCGGAAAGAACTCGGGACGCCGACCAAGACCCAAACCATTGACGATCATCTGGACCGCGAATTCAATGCGGTGTCATTCAAAGTAGGCCTTTCGCAACTTTTTAGGTAAGAGGTGAAACAAGCAAATCCCAAATGATGAAGAACTCCAGAAAAAGAAGTCTGTTCCGCGTTAGAACCACCGCTAGATTTATAGCTGACGTTCGCTTCTCTGCATGTCTCTTAGGAATTCATCGATAAGCGGAGATATTGTCTTGATTGTAGGTGAAATTTTTCAATAATCTCTTCGATGAGTCGGAGAATGACCCGAGAGGGTGAGAAGCACAAGAGCGGACAAAGCGGAACGGTTTCCCGCCTCTAGACAGGGGTCTGAGTGTCACGTGATGTATTCAGCCGGGATCATGCTTTATTTCACCTTGGCGTTGCATAAATGTCAAATTCGTCATTGTGTGCTCTGCTCAGCTCGAGGTCAGTCCAACTGCGTAAGAAAGCCTTTGTTACGCTAAGAAACCCCTGTAATTTACCTCTCGTGCATCTTGGATAGCTGGAGTCGAGACGAAACTACTGAGAAGTTGCAATGTGACGTGCCCCCGCTGCCCACATTGTGGAAGCTTTATCCACCTTCCCCTTTGAGTTGATGGAACTCGCTAGGGAGCGAGGGGCCAGTACCTTTATGCTTCCTTGCTGGAATGTTATCGGATAAGCCCGGATGTACCTGTAAGACCTGTCCCCGCAATGAGCTAGAAGCTGACGGTAGAATCGTACAGCACGCACCTATGCCCCGATGTAGCAAGTACAGCGATGCTCGAACCTGCAGGCGGGGTTCTATGGCTCCGCCTTGCTCCCTACATATACTGCTCTGCACGCATTGTCTTTGTTCAATTGGAAACATAGAAGGCCTAGAGATCATCTGCTGTCGCTCACATAGGCCAAGATGATGATCTCGGCTTTCATAGCCTGCCTTGTGGCCTTGCCCTCGGTCATAGCAATGGCTCCGGCACAGCTCCTGGCTTCAAGGATTGCGAAATCATCGCTCGAGCGTCGACAGAAAGAAGATTCCACATATCCAGCACATACAATTGACATGCCTATCGATCATTTTCCAGACAGTCCACGCTACGCTCCGCACACCAATGCGACTTTCTCTCAGCGATACTACTTTGACTCCACTTACTACAAGCCCGGCGGACCAGTGTATCTGTACATTGGAGGTGAAACCAGTGGGCCCAGTAGATTTTCCAATTTGGAGACTGGAATCATCCAGATCTTGATGGAAGCAACAAACGGATTGGGCGTCATCTTGGAGAATAGATACTATGGAGAGTCATATCCATTCAACACGTCTACTACAGACGAACTAGCCTACTTGACGACTGAGCAAACAATTGCAGACAATGCATATTTTGCCAAACATGCAATCTTTCCAGGCATTAAGGGCAATATCTCTGCACCAGGTACACCGTGGATATTGTACGGAGGTAGTCTAGCTGGTGCCCAGACTGCCTTCTCGATCAAAGCTTATGGTGACCTACTGTACGGAGGCATCGCAAGTAGCGCAGTCATTAAGACCGTGCTCGGTTACTGGGAGTGGTACTCGCCAATTCAGAAATTCGCTCCGCAGGACTGTGTTACCAGCATAAACAACATCATTGATAAATTTGATGCATTAGTTGCCGCCAACAACACCAAGGCGATCCATGAGTTCAAGTCCGTCTTCGGCCTTGGAGCCTTAACGGACAATCGTGACTTCGCAATGACGATCGCCTTCCCAATTGGAGGTCCAATGAATTACCCAACGAATACATGGCAAGAATTGAATTTTAACTCGACATACGGCTCTCAAGACTTCTTTGAATTCTGTTCGAATGTCACCAACATAGACGCCCCTGCAAACATCACAGCGGTCGACACTGTCCTCAGCAAATACAGTAACGGGAAACCTTGGACCAATCTCGGGAACTACGCCCAATACATAAAGCAAACCCTCCTTCCGCTTTGTGACGGTGCCCCAATTGACAGTACATCCTGCTTCGGGACCCAGAACCAGACCTTCTACGCCGATCCCACGAGCTCCACGTCGCGCAGCTACTTGTACAGCACCTGTACCGAACAAGGCGCCTACCAGGTCGCCCCTCCATCAGGACCATCCCTCATCTCCCGCGTGCTGCAGGTGAACTACACGCAGCAATGGTGCGAATGGGCCTTCCCGCCAGGAAAATACAATTCCATCCCAAGCACGCCTAACCTTGAATACTACGACGTCTACGGTGGTTTCAACTTCTCCGCGGATCGGCTGGCCTTCATTGATGGCAATATCGATGTTTGGCTTGACGTCTGCTATCACTGCAATGACGCCCCGCCGCGCTACTCGACTGATCTCCATCCCGAGTATCTGATCGCCGGAGCGGGCCATCACTGGGACAGCTACGGGATTCGAAATGTGGGTGCAGAGCCCCAATTTATTCAGCAGGCGCACCTGTGGGAGATCAGGACCGTGAAGAAGTGGCTCCGGAACTTCAAAAGCTGGAAAGTGACCACGGAGTGCTCGGAGCTTTGATGTATGTCAGATGCTCATCGAAAAGCGGATCATGACTAGATTGGACTAGATTTAAAGCCTCATAAAATTGAGATAGGTCTCTCTTTCTCTTCACTTTCATGTGGTGTTCGCTAAGTAGGGCGACGAGATGCTTTTCCAAATGCTGCTTGGATTATGTGGTTATGACTCATAAAGGGGGAGGTATCCCATGGTCTGGTGTGGTGCTATCTTGCCTCCCATGCGTCGCCACCGATACACTCAATATGATAACACTCTTACCCGTGTTTGGCACAAAGCATACGAAAACGTCACGAAGACCGTATCGAAATGACATGTAAACAACATCATCTTCTGATTTCGCACCCAAGCCGAGTAATCGTAGATCTGTCGGTGTATCCTAAAAATTAGCACCACTTATCACCAGACCATGGGATACGCTGGGATGGAAGTTCGCATGCATCCTCTCTTATATTTCCAATTTTCTATCACCCGTATTCGTAAGGTAACGAACAATGCCTAGGCTACTGTAATGATCGTTTGTTTTCATTTACGTAGTTGCGTATTCTTTATATGGAATATTTCTTGTAAAAAAGTAACACGGAGCAAAATATGAGACCACGATTCAAGGTTCCCAGGATCTCACATCCTCCCGCGATGGGACGTCGGACAAGCAAAACCGCCTAGAGACTGGGGATGACTGAGCGGGGACTGTCATCTTTCAAGGAGTACAGGCACAGCAGATCCTCAGGCTCAAGCCATCGAATGGTACGAAATGGACTATGAATATGCAAACACCCCGGTAGGTGGCTCATTGCTCTAACGTGGTCCTTGCAAACGATCTTTGTAGCGCCTTATTGTCCCTTTCGATAGCTCATCGAGGATAAGCGCTAATGTATGGATAGTCTCAGGATGTCTCGTCCCAGGAATTTATCATTGCTAATTTTGTAAGCGACTTATGTTGATCCACCGTAACCAATCTCTACTGAACGAATTAGAACTCCACATATTACGGCTTTTCGGAAGTGAACAACTTCGCCATCGATCAAAGAGGCTATAACGCCTTCATCCATGGACAAGCCTCGGAGTTTCTAGAAAAGAACGATCCACGTCTCTTACTCTCAACCATAGTCACCAACATATCCTGGTCAGATACCGGCGTAACGATCCACAACGCCGACTCCACCTGCATCGAAGCCGACTACGCCATCACGACCTTTTCCGTCGGCGTCCTCCAATCCACCGCCATCAACTTCACTCCCGCCCTCCCAAGATGGAAGCGCGTCGCCATCGGAACCTTCCAAATGGGAGTCTACACCAAAATCTTCTTCCAATTCCCACCCGACAAAATCTTCTGGGACAAGTCCACCCAATTCTTCCTCTACGCCTCACGCACGCGCGGCTACTACCCCGTGTGGCAGAACCTCGACCAGGCAGACTTCTTCCCCGGCAGCGGCATCTTCTTCGTCACCGTCGTCACAGAGCAGTCCTACATCGTCGACCACCAGGACGACGACACCACCAAGGCGCAGATCCTTGTTACCCTACGCCAGATATTCGGCGCCGAGAACGTGCCCGAGCCCATCCCTTTCATGTATCCCCGCTGGAGCACCACGCCGTGGGCCTATGGCAGTTACTCGAACTGGCCGTCCGGGCTCACGCTCGAAGGACACCAGAATCTGCGACGGAATACTGGCAGGCTGTGGTATGCGGGGAGGCGACCAGTAGCGAATACTTTGGGTATTTGCACGGCGCGTACTTTGAGGGGAAGGCGGCGGGGGAGAAGATCGCGGCGTGTTTGAAGGGGAGTAGGAATGGGGAGTGTGAGAATGGGAATGTGTATAGGCTTTTGCATGGGACCACGCGGCCGGAGGAGTATAACGCTGCGAATGGCTGCACGCAGACGAGTTTTCAGACGGTGGGGGATGTGGATCTTGAGGGGGGCGGCGGGTAAGGGGGATGTGGATGCCGAAGGGGGGTAGGAGATCGGAGAATCTTGTGCTCGGTGCAGTGTTCTGTTCTTCTGGCAAGTTTCGATGGTTCAAGGTTTCCCGTAACACTTGTTGCTGATACAGGATTGGTATATCGCGACCGTCTTGAATATCTTCCCAGCACTACTTTGCACGCGCGCTCGGAGTTGAACCGTCCATCAAAAACACCCCGTCGAGGTCCTCTCGCGCTACCATAGCCGGGTTTGCCATATGGCCCCATGAGTCAACACTATGTTCTTGTCCCATGGACACAATCACCGCCCCATTTCGTAACCATGAAGGATCAACGATAGGACACGAGAGTATACCAGGGATCTTGGAACTTTCTCAAAGTCATGTGACGAAATGGACGCGCGTGTGGTTGTCCTTGGATCGTGACGCGTTCTAGCGCGTTTTTCAAGCACATCCCCTCCGCATCCAATTAGTGAAATTTAGCGTGTTTTCACGCGATTCTTTTTTTCTCATTTCAATCATTATTATTTCATCAAATTTACGTGTATATGTGTATAGTTCAATGAAGAAATTCGATAATATATAAACATTCAATAATTGAAATATGATTACATTCGAAATTCGTTTGAAATCATTAAATCATTTTCAAATGTTTCGAAACGTTTTTAAATTTTTCTATTGATCAAAACATTCGTATGACATTTTTTTCGATTCATGATAAATTTTGAAACATTCAAATGACACGCATAAATTCATTTTACATGTCATACAATAATCAAACGTTTTGTGACGAACGTGCATCGAATTCAACATCTGAAATCAACATTTGATCAGTCACTAAAATTAACATTTTTATTTTATCACATCGAATGTTAAAATCAAAATTCGTCTTGACGCATTCAAACGATTTAATTTTTTACATATATTTTTACAGATTTTCATGTATTTGCTTTTCATTTAAAAATTCTCGTGTAATTATATATTAATTCAATCAATGCATGACATTTCACATTATTTTTAAATCATTCATTTTTTTCAGATTGTTCGAAATACGACAATTTATTCAATAAACAAAATCTCAAAATCAATCACGAAAATTTAAAACGTCATTTTCAAAATCAGATTGAACAAAAAGACTCGATTCTATTCAACGAATCAACAAAAAAAAAACAAAAAATTTAATTCGTTTTAATGTTGTACAAAATTTTCAAAAAAGTGTTTATCGCGAAAATCGATGTATCAAATCGAATATATCGAAAAACGAATTGCAAAAATAATCGTCAAATTATCAATCAACAAACATTTATACGATAAATCGAAATTCAACATTTATCGTTTTATCAAAAATTATTCATCATAAATCAACACGAATTATTTCATCGAAAATAACATTAATTTAAAATTGCTTTCGTTGTTTTTCACGATCAAATTTCTAAAACACGATTATTTTTGAATACTTATTGTCGAATTCATTGAAACGAAATTTTTTTTTGCATTAAAATTTCAATCATGTTTATTTTTATCAACATTTTTTTTGTGATCATTTTTTTTAAATTTAAACGCAAAACTTTTAATCAAATTCAACAATTAACAATTTTTTCGAAAAATGATCAAATTATCGTCGATTCATTCAAATTGATAAAAAACATTTTTTTAAATTACGTTTTTTCGAAAAACGCAAATTACAATTCGAACGATACGAAACATGCGATAAACATTTATATCGTCGAACAACTTCAACAATAAATTCGCAAAAATTTTTTCACGATATTGCAAATGCTGAATTAACTGAAAATCGATCGTGACGCGAAAATTCAAATTGTTTGAAATTGAAACGTTCACGTAAAAGATTATAATTCGTTGATCAAAAATTTCGAGAAAATCGAAAAAAACAAAAAACACAATCGAGAAATCGTCAATTTATTTCGACGAAAAAATAGAAATATAAATCAACTCAATGTCGATAAATTCAAATTCAACATCGAAAATGAAAAATTCAAAAAAAATAATCAAACGTTGCGTGACGAAATGAATATTTTTCGAATAAATTTTACAACAACGTTCATTTTTCAAAATAACATCAAATTCAAAATCGAAAATGCTAAATTGATCAATCGTAATATAAAATTGCAAAACGAAATAAATTTTTTAAAAATCACAACAACGTCAATTTTCAGTCTCACACTGTTTATCGATAAAAAGAATAAAAATGTCAAAATGTCGAATTTTTTCAAATTCAATGAAAACATTTCAAATCTTTTTTACGAAATTTGAAAACAATTGATCAAAAACAAATTCATTGTTAACGTCGATTATTTCGTCGACGAATATATCAAAACAACGACATTCATCAATTGAATCGAAAACAAAATTCGCGAACATTTTTTCGCTCGACGTAAAATCGACATTGTTTATTTCAAAACTTTTCAAATGATTTTTGATATTCTGATTTTGATTTATGTTAAAAAAAACAAAAAACGAAACGTACGCAATAAATTCAAAACTTTTATCATGCGTATCAATCAACGCTTTTCGAAATTTTTTTTCGAATTTTTGATGTTGTTCAGTCAATTGTTTTATTATTCAAAACAGAATTTGATCGATGAATTTCGCGAAAAATTCATTTTTCAACTTCAACGAGTCATTGTTAATAACGATCGATTTGAAACAATCGAAAACTTAAAAAAATTGATTGAAAAAATGAATCAAAAATTACATTTTTTTGAAATCACACGTTTCGAAAATTCGACATTTAAAATTATTTCACGAATTATTTTCAAAACATCAATTGTCAAAATCGTAATTCGTGATAACATGTTCAACGTCAAAAAAATCATGTTCGTCGTCGATCAAATAATCATGAAAATTCTTTATGATAAAAATGACATCGATAAAAATTGTTATCGTTGTGAAAATTTCAATCATCTGATACGAAATTGTTTTCTTTTTAAAATCATCGATATTTGATTGTTCAAAAAAATTAAACAAAAAAAACATTCTGACAATCAACGAAATGACTGAATTTTTAATGAATTTTCAAATCGAAATCGATTCAATTTCGTCTTGATAATTATTTTAATGATATTAACAACGAGATTTTTTCAACTCATAAGTCGAAAAACGTTTAAATTTTTTCAAAATCGCGACGAAAATGTTGTTTATTTCAACAATGTCAAAAACATTCAACACGTTCAATAAATTTCAAAACAATTCTTTAGTAATTAAATGTACATTAATTTTCGATAAATACGAACATAATTTGCAAACATTAATGAATACAAATGTCATTGAATACGTTTTCATTGATGAAAAAATTGCGCAATTAATTTGTGAAACATTTCAAATAATTTTTGTGATTTTATCACGATCGAAATTCGTCAATGAATTCGATAATCGCGAAATTAAATTCATTATTCATGTCATTTATTTTACATTTATCGTGCAAAATCATTCAGAAATCACGATTTTCATGTTCATAACAAAAATCGAAATTCATTCGTTGATATTGAATAAATTTTGAATAAACGTTCACGAAATCATTTTCGACATGAAAAACGATAAAATTATTTTCAAATTCGATCGCTATTTTCATTTCGAAACATTCAAAATTTTTAAAATCAAAAACGAACGTTCAATTTCGTTTAAAAAATTATATTTTTTTTCATCAATATCGTCAAACAAATTCTCGATATCAATGAATTTTCAAAAATATTAAATTATTCAAAAACGATCGACGTCATCTGTGTTCAAAATTAAATTTTTTTTTTTTATCGTCGAAAATTTCGAAAATGAAAAAAAGTTTTTTTTCAAAAACATATTGAATTCTAATTTCCGATATGCTATTGAAAAAATTGATAAAAAATATTTTTTTGTCAAATTTTCGAAAAAAAAACGACGAATTAAAATTATACGAAATTCTCAACAATTTACATTCGTGAAAATTTTTGTTCGAAAATCGAATTTAATCAAAAAATTTGCTCGACGATTTAATCGTCGATTCAAAATTTCGACTTCTAATAATGAAAACGACGAACAAGATTTCGATTTTGATATTTTTTTGAACGTCGTTTTTATCGACGTCGTTGTTTATCAATTTCTGACAAAATCAAAAAAAAAAAAAAAAATCAAAACATTTTCGCTAATCATGAAAAAACTAAATGAAATTATTGACAACGTCAAAAAAATTTAATCAAAACAAAATCTGATTTCGATTTCGATTTCAAAAAAACTTTTAAAATCATGAAAACAATCGTCGAAAAATTGAAACGAAAAATTTTTGACTTTTTTAAACGATTCGAAAGCGTGTTCAATTTCAAAAAAATCGATAAATTATTTTTTCATAAATTTTACGATCACAAAATCGAATTGATCGAAAAATCGAAACAATTGTTTCGAAATCGAGTTTATTTTTTATCGTCAAAAAAATTCGAAATTTTTCAAAAGTATTTTCACGAAAATTTTCAAAAAAAATTTATCAATTCAAGCAAAACATCGTACGTATCGTTCATTTTATTCGTCGTCAAATCGAACGAACAATTTCGTTTTTGTGTGAATTATCGAAAATTGAACGTCATAATCAAACGCAATGAATATTTTATATCATTGATTAAAAAAATTCTTGTTCGAATTATAGATTGCAAATTTCTGTTCAAATTGAACATCATATCGATTTTCAATAAATTTCGAATGAATTCACAAAGCGAAAAATTGACTATTTTTATATACTCGCTGAACATTTACAAATATCATGTATTATTTTTCGAATTAACAAATGATTCGACGAATTGATAACATTACATGAACGATTTGTTGTTCGAATACATTAATCATTTTTGTCAAATTTATTTGAACGATATTTTTATTTACAACAAAACACGAAAAAAACATGAACGACATTTCACACAAATGTTTCAAAAGTTGAAAAAAATCGAATTTCAAATTGATATCAAGAAATGCGAATTTTTTCAAACGAAAATTTCATTTTTGAACGTCATATTAACGACAAAAAATTTACGTATGAATTTCAAAAAATTCAAAATATCGTCAATTGAATTCGCTCAATTTGCATTAAAAAAATACAAACGTTTGTGAATTTTTGCAATTTTTATCGTCGTTTCATCAAAGCATTTTTCAAGTTCGTCAAATTTTTGACTCGAATGATCAAAAAAAAAATTAATTTCGAATGAATCGATTTCGTCAATGAAACGTTCGAAACATTGAAAAAACAAATTATCGAAATTTTTCTATTTCGACATTACGATCGTAATCGTAAAATTATATTAAAAATTGATTCATCAAATTGATGTTTGAATGAAATTCTGTCGCAATACGATAACGAAAAAATTTTTCATTCGATGATTTTTTTCAACAAAAAAATGATTTTTGTCGAATGCAATTACGAAATATACGACAAAAAATTTTTAATCATTATTCGATGTTTGAAACATTGAAAATTCAAATTCGAAAATATCGACGAATTCGTCGAAATTTACATCGATCACAAAAATCTGAAAATTTTCATGACAAACAAAAAATTTATTTTTCGTCAAATACGTTGAACAAAAATTTTGATCGATTACAATATCAAAATTCAATATCAATTCGAAATCAAAAATGTTAAAACGAACGTTTTGATTCGAATGTTTGAATTTCGTTTTGTCGATGACGACGAACGAAAATTCTATAAAAAACAAATTTTGTTGTCGCTTTTTCGATTGCAATTATGTTCAATTGACGTTCAAAACGATTTGTACGAACGAATAATGCAAATCAATCGAAAAAATAAAAATTGCATTAATTATCGTCAAATTTTGATCGATAAGCAAATCATCAACGAAAAAATAAATTTACAGAAATGTTCAAATCGAAACGACGTTTTTTTCAAAAACGAAAATTTATGAATATCAAATCGTTTAAATTTCATGATTGAAATAATTCGCGATGTTCACGATCAATTTTTTTGTGCTCATTCGAACAAGAATCGCATTAAAAAACTCATTAAACGTTATTATTATTGATTTAATATGCAATTATTTATCAAACGTTATATTCGTAATTGTCACAAATGTCAACGTTTTAAAATTTTTCACGATAATCGTCATGAATTATTAACATCATTGTCAATTTCTAATCAGCGATAAATGAATATTTCGATAAACTTCATAATCGAATTATTTAAATTAAAAAAAAACAACGTTATTTGCATTATTATCGATCGATTAATCAAAAAACGACATTATGTTTTTTGTGTGATCGAAAATGACGATTTGACAATCGAAATTTGCGTCAAAATATTGTTTCATTACGTATTTCGCACGCATGATTTATTTTTTTTTATCGTTTCGAATCGAGATGATCAATTTGTGAATCGCGTTTGAAAAATTTTTGCAAACGTTTAAAAATCAAATGTAAATTGTTCACGACATTTCAATTTCAAACGAATGATCAAATCGAACGAATTAATCAAAACATTGAAATTCGTTTACGTTTATATTGCAATTATCGTCAAAACGATTGAATTAAATGAATCGACATCATGAAATTCGTTAACAACAATGACGTTTTCGCAATCACAAATTTCATTTCGTTTTTTATCAATAAAAGTTATCATTTTCGAATGATTTTTGATTCGAATTTAAATAATTACGAAATCATTAAAAAGCGTTTATTGATCGAACAAAACGAATTTATTGTCGAAAAAATGAATCGCATTATCGAATAAATCAAAATCAATGTTGTTGACGTTAAACAAAAAATGACGATTCGAATCAACAAATTTCGTTACTCGATCAATTTTGAGACAAAAAATTATGTATGATTAAATCGTCGTCACATCAAAACAGTTCGTTCATTTGACAAATTGAATGACAAAAAATTGAATTCATATTTCGTTGTCAAAAAACGAAACATTGTTTACGAATTGAAATTGCTCGATGACATGCACATTCATTTCGTTTTTCATTTTTGATTGTTAAAAAAAAATTTCAATGATTCGTTGAAAAAACAACACAACGATTTTTCGAAATTCGTTATCGCAAATGAAACATTCGAATGAAAATTCGACGACATATTGCAATTTCGATATTATTATCATCGTTTTCAATATCGTTGTAAATGATCGAATTGAAATTTTCACGATCGCATTTGATATTATGTCGACGACGATGAATTTCAAAATGTTCAAAATATCGTCGATGTTTTTCACGAAATTAATTCAAAAACAACAAATTTTGTTTTGCGAAATAATTAAATCGTGAATTTTATTGTTTGTAATCGATCAGAAAATTGTCATCGAATTCGTTACAATTCATTTTCAAATTGACGTCAATGATTTTTTTTTTTTTTTTTTTGTCATTCGTTTCGTTTTCATTTTGCGTTATTTACAGTCAAAATTTACGTCGCATGAAAAATTGAATCGTGTTAAAAACATTTTCAAAAATTGTCGTCAAATCTTATTGAACAATGAATAATAATGTAAAATATCATGCAATGATACGAATAAACAACAAAATGTCAAAAAATTCGAACATTTACAAATTCGTCAACAAAATTCTCAATTGTTTATTAATGACACGCGAAATTATTTGTAAAATTCGTACAAAATATTTGCTTTTCAAAAAAATCTAATACATGCATATTTCGTTGAATGCATTGTACGAATCAATTGTTTTATATGTGATAACGTCGACGTGTTAATCATAATAACAAAAATTTTATCGACGTGATCAAATTGTTCGTTTCATGATATCAATTTGATATTGCAAAAATTTTCATGTTTGTCGATACGCGAAATCGAATCATCAATTATTAATGTTCGTCGAAATTACTTTTTACGAATTGTATGAATTGATCATTTTTCAAAATATTCATTGTTTTCACGTTTTGACGCATGCAATGTACACATCGACTTTCGCACATTCGAAAATTTCAATGCATTAAAAATTGTAACGACGATTTTATTAACATGTTCGAATTGTTTATTTCAAAGTATGATAATGTGAATGTTTTCAAAATCTCGACGAATTTATTTCGTTGACGAAATTTATTTCGCGACGTTTCGCGTTTATTTTTTTGTCTCGACGACAAATCAATTCAACGTCATTTAACGACATATTTACATCGCGCAATGCGTTCGAAAAGAAAAATCAATTAATCGCTTCGAAACGAAACTGAAAAAAAACGAAAAATAATGTGACGAACGTGCATCAAATTCAACATTTGAAATCAACATCTGATCAATCATTAAAATTAACATTTTTATTTTATCACATCGAATGTTAAAATCAGAATTCGTCTTGACGCATTCAAACGATTTAATTTTCTACATATGTTTTTACAAGTTTTCATGTATTTGTTTCTCATTTAGAAATTCTCGTGTAATTATGTATTAATTCAATCAATGCATAACATTTCACACGTTTTACGATTCGAACGATATTGTATATTGACATTTTTGAAATTGAATGCTTGACGTTTTCGAAATTTCGTGTGAAAATTGATCGAACAATCATTTCATTTACAATACGTCGATTTGATACATTTTGACGATTGATATATGATATTTGAATTTCGTAAAAATTCATCAATCAATTTTTGAATAAATACACGTCGATTTCGATGATCGAAATTTTTTTGTGATTGATGATAATTTCAAACGATATATGCATTGATATTGATCGAATTCATCATGTATTCGATCATTCGTTTCGTTCATTTGCGTTGTTCGAATCGTGATATCGTCAATTCATTTCGAAATTGATTTGCACGATTCACATGATTCATATGAAAATTGTATTGCATTGCAATAATGAATTGTTTGACGACGATTTTATTGAAATCGTTTCGAAAAAATGCATCGATCGTGAATCGAATTTTTCGTGATGTTTGTTCGTTTGTTTGTAAAATATATGCAATAATAACAAATGAAATCACGTGATTTCATTCGAAATTTTTTCAAACGAAACAATTGATCAATTCGTTCACAATTCGATGTATTTATTGTTTTAAATTCAATTGTGACTTGTTTGCAACAATTATTTTTTTTAATTTCAATAATATATCAGATGCGTTGTTTCGTACAATGTCACAAATATCGACATTGAAAATCAAAAAAATTTTGACGAAATGAAAATTCGTGAAAAAATTGTCGATAAAACAAACGAAATATTAATAACGAAAATCGCGTGTAATTCGTTCGCAAAAAATATATATTACTTTTTTCGTAAATGCAAAATGAATTTTCATAACAATGATTTCAATAATGTTTTTTTTGCGTTTTCGAGTCGTTTTTGAAAATATATTGATCGTGATATTTTTTTTGTGATTTTCGAAATTATCGCGAAATTTCATCATCATGAAGTCGTGTAAAATGTTTTTATCATTGATCAAATTGTATAAAACGAATTTTTTTTTTGTTGATTTGTGTGAAAAACGAAATTTGTTATTTATACGATCATGAAATTCGATTGTTAATTCGTCGATTGCAAAATGATTTTCAAAATTAATAAACGAAAATAATCGATTTTTGAAAACATTCAAAGCGATTTCGATTTTTCAAAATCATGATGCATTGTTGTATAACATATGTTGATTAAATTCAACGTTCAAATAACGTTCAATGTTTTGATATCGATCGCGATTGAATGATAAATTGTGAAAATTATTTTGAAATCAAAATGATTGAATTGTTGCGTTTGCAACAAAATGTTGAATTATGAAAATGCGTTTAACAATTCATTGACGTAATTTCATCATAATGAATGCATTTCAATTGATTTTTTTGATATAAATCGTTTGATTGATGTGATAAAACAATAAATCGAATATCGATTGCAAAAAAAACAAAAACAATTAAACGAATTTTCAAAACGTCATATAAACGTGATTCAATTGAAATGATCGATAAATAAATGTAATAAAAAATGTATAATCAAATTCACGCGTTTGAATGACTTTTTTTTGTTTCAATACAATGAAATGTTGTTTTTTCGATTTCGAAATGAGAACGTTTGCATCGACGCGTTTTTTTTTTTTTTTTTTGAACGATGATTAGCTCAAATGTTGATTCAACGAATGACATGTTGTTTATATGATGTAATAAATTCGATTCAGACGATTCAAACGACGTCGCAATGACTAGAATAGACGTATTATTGATGAAGTAAATGGTGATTGCAGGTGAAGAGGAGAGATCACGAAATAAACACGCTAAATTTCACTAATTGGATGCGGAGGGGATCGTTCTCAACGCGTGGCAACCAAGTTTACAGACTCCGTACAATCATCTGAAACCCCGCAACAAGCTCACATGATCAGTCATAAGCCACTCGCTACGGCTCTCACGGTTGTCAGAGCCAAGCAATGAAACCACCCTCTCGCAGCCTCTTCCATCCAATACACTCTTGAGACTCGGACACTTTGAATTTGATGTCGGAGTCTTGGTCTGTGCTGACCTTTGTTTCGTATCAATGTGCAAGAGACCTAAGAGACGTTATCAAAGCAGCTTCCTACCGAGCACACGGTGCTTGAGGAGTTTGACCCACACTAGGTACACCATGCAAATTGTCATGGTCAAAGAGTCCCATCCGTTCTTCGCTCATCCACTAGCAATGATGAAGCATTGTATCCTCTTTGTTTTGGCCGAAAGGCAATCCTCGTGGGTACCACCAGGACGTGACGCTACTACCGTCACAAAGCCTATTGTTCCACGGGAGGCTCTTACATGCTCATGGACGGACACGATTGTTCTTGTGCTTAGGCCTTGTTTCAAAATCCGGGTTGTACATAGCCATTGTCAGGTTCCATCCACTCTTTGACCATTTCCCATCAATCGCGCTTCCTTCCTCTGGCGAAGTCTTTGAGGAGCAATATCTTCTCATATATATCCCTTTGTTCCAAAACCTTTTTCCTACAATGTGATTGTTAAAGCTCCTTTGTTCATTGTCCATATCCTTGCTTACTTCGTTGCTCTGCTGGATTCAGAGCTTTGCTCCTTTGTTCTATTGTTCCCCTATCACCAGACTCACTTGACATTTGCAATTAATATTTATACCACCATCTCTACACTCTTCTGCTAATTCCTCACAACCTTCAACCACCACATCCGAACAGCACTTCCAACCACTACTTCCAAAAACTACAACAACCACCACAAAACCCATTTTCAAGCACATCCGACAGACCGAACACAAAACCTCCCCAAGTCAAGTCTAAAGTCGAAGAAATGCAGTACTCGAAAGCATTCGTTGCTGGCCTTTTTGGTCTTGCACCCTGCATTTCCGCCCACATGATCATGAAAACACCCAACCCTTTTGCTCCAGGCAGCCTCAACAACAGCCCCCTGGATGCTTCTGGTAGTGACTACCCCTGTAAGCAGCGTCCCGGTGTGTACGGCCCGCCCGCAAGCAAGAATGTCATGCCAATCGGCAGCCCTCAGACACTCTCCTTTACCGGATCCGCGACCCACGGTGGTGGAAGCTGTCAAATTGCTCTGTCGAAAGACCAGGCACCGACCAAAGACTCTTCATTCAAGGTTATCCTCTCCATCGAGGGAGGATGCCCTGCCGCCGCTGCCGGGAACATTGGCGGTGACCCTAACGGCTCTGGCGCATCTCAGTTTCAATTCACCATTCCCGAAGACGTTGAGCCCGGAAGCTACACGCTCGCGTGGACTTGGTTCAACAAAGTCGGCAACCGGGAGATGTACATGAACTGCGCTCCCATCACCGTGACCGGTGGATCCAAGAAACGCGACACCGACAACACCACCGCCGCCTACGAGCTCGAGGACAACATCCTCGGCAAACGCGGTCTTGACAGCCTTCCAGACATGTTCAAAGCCAACATCGGCTCAGTATCCGGTGATTGTCATACGGCCGAGTCTGTTGATCTCCAATTCCCCGACCCAGGCAAGACAGTTCAGAAGCACGGCTCCGGCCCTTTGGGTCCGCCTACAGGATCCTGCAAAGGTGCATCAGCAAGCGGCGGTGACTCTAGCGCAGGATCAGCAGGTTCCTCCAGCGGATCTGCTTCAAGCGGAGGCCAATCCGGATCAGCAGGCTCCTCAAGCGGCACTGCCTCAAGCGGAGGTCAATCAGGATCAGCAGGTTCCTCAAGCGGCTCAGCTTCAAGCGGATCTCAATCCGGTGGCGCAGGAGCTGGTACCCCATCAGCCTCCCCAGTCGCTTCTGCAGCCCCTGCCGGTGGAGCACAAGCTGGCTCTCCCTCACCCTCTGCTGCACCAGCAGCCGGCTCAGGCAGCTCAACCGGATCCGCAACCCCCGAAGCAGGAGCAGGAGCCGGCGCAGGCAGCTCCTCCGGATCCGCAGCAGGCAGCTCTTCATCCGGTGGCATGCAATGCAGCTCCGACGGCGCGCAGTTCCAGCTCAGCGGTGGCCCGATGCAGGCTGTTGCCCCGGGCACGAAATGCCAGAACGGCGCGATCGTGGCTGCTGCTGTTGTGCGGAGTGCCAAGTTTGCGAAGGGCTTTCAGGGATGAGTCTTTTTCCCTTTTCTTGTTGAGAGACCTCCCGACGCGAGTTGAGGCATGGAAGAGGGGATGATTGGATTTGATCGATTGGATAGGTTTTGTAATTTTAGGATAGGAGGATTATAATATAATGCTTCATGCGAGGATATGTGTTCCGTGTTCCCTGCTGTGTGTCTGAAATAGCCGCTTCCTATCATCTTTGTTGAATGTTGCGATGATACCTTGGAAAAAACGTTCAGAATTGCGAGTCTGTCCTTAAATACTACGAAGACTAATCTGTATCCCTCCCTCGGTGCTTCCTTCTCTCGGTTTAAGACTCTCCAGCTCCAGCTCGATCTCTACCTGCTAATTAGACTTTCGCTGCTTCCATATCTGCAGTCGCATTTTCTTCATTTTCTTCTTTCTAGACTTTCCCGAGAATTACGAAGTCTGTTTTCTCCGTTACTCATACACTATCCATCCGTACCTCCTTTCATCCCTCCGTACTCTCCTATCGGTTTAAGACTACAAATCGCACTTCTTCGATTCTCTATCTGCTATTAGTCAGAAGACTAAAGAATGACTCTCGCATAAGACTAGACCCAACCGAAGATCCTTCCAAGGCATGCTCGTGCATCTTATGCAGTAATATTTGCTTGTATTGATGATATTCATGATGCCCTCGCAGGGAAAGTTCACTAGATTCAATGACGTCTGAGAACGAAAATGGAGAGGCCATAGCCATAGTTGCGTCGCCCTCACAGAGATATATGTGTCACCCTTAAGGGGAGATAGGACACCTGCCCCTAGTCGAAAACATCAGTAACATACCGATCTTCCTTCTGCGTCTGCAACCACGCCTCCGCCTCCTCAGCACTCTTCTCAGGATACCTCTCCAGCCAAATCTTCATCAAAACCTCCGCCGTGCTTTTCGCAAGTTTGTCCGCACTGCCACAGAGAAAGGTCTTCGACCCCGCCTCAAACATTTTCACAAGCTCCTCCCTCTCAGCCCAGAGTCGGTCCGGCACGTATTCATAGCCATCTGCTTCTGGACCACGCTTGGAGAAGCAAGGCCGGACGGTGACGACGCCTTGCTGTTCCCACTCGGCGAGTTCCTCCCTGTAGATGAAATCCTTTTCGTAGTCGCGGCAGCCAAAGTACAGCAACGCCGGGCCAGGGTGTATGGCGCGTGCGCTGGCAATAGCGGCGCGTTCCTCGATGAAGCCGCGCATGGGTGCAATGCCGGTACCGGCTGCGATCATGATGATTGGTACCGTCGGATCTGGTGGGAGGTGAAAGGCCGCGTTTGTAGGGCGGACAAAGCAATGAATGCGGCTGCCGGGGCGGAGATTTGCCAGATACGTTGTTGCCACGCCGTGGAATGTCCGGTGTCCGCCAGATCGCGCGGGTGCGGTATACACGTCGTAGGTAATTGTCGCTGTGAATGTCTCATGGGTAGGGTGATGGCGTTCAGTCAATGGGGAGGAAGATATGGAGTATTGTCGAGGTGCCAGGGGCTTTAGCATGTCGATATATGAAGCTAGCGGGAGTGCCACAGAGCTATGGTCCTCCAGCACGTCGATGAGCGAGTAATTACGGTCTATGACCTGGCTTTGGAATTCCTCATCGGAGGTAAGTGACTTCAGCGCGGTTCTGTCAATGTCGGAGGTAGCGTGGGATATCAGCACTTCCAGCTGTCGCTGAGTCACGCTCGAATTGAGCTCTACCCGTGAGTAGAAAAACTCCGCGGCGCCAATAGGCTCTTTAGATTGCTGTGTAACGTCAATTATAGAGCAGAAGTCGCATCGGAATATTTACCAGAAAAGACTTGCGAGTCCCACTAATATTAATGCGGTCGTCAGGATGAAGGTGGAAATTGGCGAGCACCCTCTGAACATTAGATTGAGGGTTGAATGGGAGCACTACTAGATAGTCGCCTGCTACTATTAGTATGGGCTTGCATCAGGAACATTGAGAACACCCACCGGTACGGTACGTAGTACCTTCAGGCAAATGAACCTCAAGTTCACGCTTTTCGGGCCCAACTCCGAAGCCACCGAGGGATTTGGCGCTTTTTACCAATCCCCAAGACATTTCCTGTCCGTTGAGCGCCGATGGCACGTCATGTTTAATAACATTTGTTTTCAGCTCCGACTTGTGTTCGAGTGAGCCCGCCTGACCACTCTCATGCAGCTTCTCTGTGCGTCATCAGCATGAGTCTATGCCAGTGACCGGATAACAGCAAAGTGGTAGCTCACGCCAAAGACCCGCAGCCCAGTTCTCCCAATCACCAGTACAGTCCCTTTTAACATCTGCAAAAGCGGAGGCGTATATCTGCTTGGCTCCTTGCTTGCGCAACAAGCCCTCAACATCCTTGGGAACCTTGTGGTAAGTTGAAGCCCACTCGCTGTTGCCGACTCCGAATAGAGCATAATGTACTTCGTCAAGTGTAGATCCGGAACTATTGGCCTCCAGCCAAGCAACGAATTTCTTTGCATTATCGGGTGGCTTGCCTTCGTAGCTCGAAGTGATTACGATGAAAGGGATGTCTTTTGGGATGTTCTCTGTCGCTTGGTCCAAAGTCGTGACCGCGGCCTCGAACCCAAACTCCGGTGCTCGAGTCTGCAGATCCTCTGCGAAAGCCTTGCAGGTACCAGCATTCGATCCGTAAGCGATAGTCATCTTGCTTTTTTTCCCTACTCCAGTCGGCTTGACTCCATTTACAGCATTAGATCGCTGGGTAGTCATCCCTCCAGCTAATCCGACCATCATGTCTTTCCCAGGACGTCTACGAACTTTGAATCTCAGACCATCGGGTTTGAGGGTTAGTGTACTTCTGATTGCTAACATATTATCAGTGCGAGGTCATCATGGCTCCCACGTTCCGCTTACTAAGATCATACATTGGATCCACCATCTCCACTTGAAATCTTTGCAGGATTAAAGCCACGTTGAGTATCATCTCTTGCTCGGTGAAAACTCGGCCAATACATGCTCGATCCCCCACGCCAAATGGTCTCCAAGCATCTGGAGGTATTTTATCGAAGTCAAGCATTCGCTCTGGGCGGAAGACCTTGGAATCGTTGCCCCTTGGATTTCAAGTATCATTATTCCACTCCCCGTGAATCGGACCAACACACAACTTACCAGACAGCGGGATCTGTATGAATGCCCTGGAGGTTAAGCATTATGGGGACATCCTTGGAAATGCTGTATTGACCAGCAAGGATGGTATCTTGCTTCGCGTGGCGGCTGATGGCACCAATGGGACCTGTTATACGTAACGTTTCTTTGATACATGCATCGACATATTTGAATTGCGCAAGGTGCTTGACATCTACAGGCGCATCCTAGCGACAACTCAGATGTCAGTATCCCTAAACTAGGGTAGCCTTCAAGCAGCAACGTATGTCCCTCTCGCCGAACCATCTTTCGACTTGGGAGGAGAAGCAGTGGTAGCACATGTGAAACCGGAAGAAAACATACCCCTAGAACTTGGTCGACTTCCTGTTGAGCTTTCTGAAGCGTCTCCGGGTACTTGAGGAGATTGTAAAACAGAAAAGATAGCGTTCCAGATGTGGTCTCATGGCCGGCGACCAGAAAGGTTACCATCTGGTTGCGAATCTAGCCTGGAACGTCAGCAAGCGGTACGGAGATTTGACTTGTAATCCGGCCTTTTGTTTAGGAACAAGTTTGTATGCATACATTCTCATCATCAAGCTTCTCTCCAGTGACAGGATCGGCGGCATTTAGCATAGTATTCAGTAGGTCGTCTACATCAGGTTGAGGATGGGCTTTACGTTCGGCTATTATTTCTTTGCACAGCTTGTGCATGGCATCGATGTTTTCCTGCATTTTAGCCGTGGACCATATGCTCATAGAAGTCTGAAGTCTGGAACGATTTCCACGCTTAGCGGCTTCCAATAATACCTCGGTCATCTGATGTGCGAAAGGATGAACGTTCTCGCTATAGAAGTCATTGAAGCGATAGTTGAAGAAACAAAGGCCAATCGTATCAAAGGCCAGTCTGTATGACAGGTCAGCATTCGGCAATTCAAAGGGGTCATTGACATATTGTGAAATCATCCGTCGGGTCAATTTCGTGACTCGGACCAAGTCTGTCCCATTTAAGGATCAATTGGGACGCAATATCAAGCTGTTGTGGGAACATCTTGCGCACGCCCATGACCCCAAAGACAGGCATAAGAGTGCGGTGCGCTTTCCCCCAGTTCTAGCGGAGTCAGCCACAACGTGGAAATGCGCAAAATCGGTCAGCAAGAACCCGGGAAAAGGGTAGAAATATCGTAGAGGGTTCGTAGCCGCAACCTACAGGCTCATGGTTGTGTGCAGTAAAAAGAGCATCTTTGCTTAAAGCTCGCAATTCCGTCGATTGTCCAGTAACGATCTTCTCGTAGTGCTCGTCATCACAAACCTCGTGAGCTAGCTGATAGGAGGAGACAACGACGAATTTGCGACTGAGGAGGTCGAGCTGGTAAATTGGACCATAGAGCTCACTCAGGTGTCGTAAACTTTTGAGAGCAAAAGAAGGATCAACATCTGGCAGATTGCCCAAGAAGCCATAGGCATGGGTGGGTGGTTGTGGAATAGGCACAATGTCCGGCATGATGGTACTTATCTCAGCTGTGTCTGACGAAATGCATTTGAGAGCTGGAGGTCCTGGAGACTTGCCAGCTTAAATTCAAACTTTCAAAGCAGAGCCTCCGTCGCTGTGGTAGTCCACCAGAAAACAATAGGCTGCGTTGATACCGTAAAACTGACCATCCGAACCTGACTAAACATGACTAAACATGATTAAGCTCTGTGCATTATGCAAAGGTGTTTCCTTCACATGAGTAAGCTGTGTGCTGTTGCTGTCCCCGCACGGCAGCGAAGCCGGTATGCAGTCGACATCACCTTCTCCGCAGTCGAAGTAGTCACACGCCAGTCACCTTTCTACGATGGTAGAGAAGTTCAGAGGCAACAGGGTCTCACTCGAGCCTCGCAGCGGGAGTCTACTCTTCATAAACGCGCCTTTGCAAGAGCTTAATAACTTGATGCGATAGTGGTAGATCATCCAAAGTAACGGACACTCACCCATAACACCCCGTACTCCAGAGCCGCTGTCTCGTGCTTCGTCCTACGTCTCACGCACCCACAAGTTATTGCCCATGCAATGTAGCACGATCTCCTGCGACCAACCTTGCTCCAGGCGTCCAGTGCTCTTCTGACACCTATCTCTTGGCAAGCGGGGGGTGGTAGGCTGGCCTGCGGTCAGCTTACATGATGCAGCTTCATGCGGTCGTTCCGCGCTTCTTATCCACGTTGATCCTGGTTAAGCAGGTAGGGTGGCGGATTGTGTTGGTTGGTGGTTTGTTGAAAACTTGAAACCCGAGAAGAAGCTATTGCTGTGTGCAAATACCTCCTTATCATTGGGTAGCGCCACGAGCATGTGACTGCCAAGGCCGCCTGGTATCAAGACTCTTCACCTTTCTCGCCCGTAACTAAATCTCATGTACCCTCGGGTAGAGAGTTTGGCCTCGGGTGGAACCTTTCCCGGGTGCAGAACGCTTGCAATTGCTTGGCACTCGTAGATCTTTTTCTTTTCAACAGATTCAAGATTTTCAATCGATGTAACTCGACGTCAACACTATGATTTATTATAAAAACACGTTTGTTCGATAATATGATCGATACATTGATAACATCGTAAATTTAATGTCGAATCATCACGTGTTGATCGAGTTGAAAATTTGACATCGTCAAATGCCAGAAGTTTTTCATTTCAGGGTTAGGTTTGACATGAGATCTTGGTGACAAACTCGGGGCAAAAAAGATCTACGAGTGCCAAGCAATTGCAAGCGTTCTGCACATCGGAACTAGAGGCCTCGGCTCCGGGTTTCAAATCTCTACCGAGGTCTTGAGTCCAACCTCTCAAAAAGTACGAGCCAAATGCGGATAAGAAGTCCTTCATCATGAAACTCTTTTACAGGAGGACTGGATGATCCCCGCAAAGAGAGTCGTTCCAAAAAATGCGACGTTGACACCATATCTCGACCTCCAAACCGCCCAAGAGGGATGCCGCAGTGTCAAGGCAGGTTACCACCAGTTTTGACGTGACGCATCAACTTGTATCGACAGGAGCTGAGGAACAAAAGAAAACACTTGACATTCCCGAAGGTATTCGTGACGTACAAACCCAGGTTTTCCGACTTCAAACCATGGCCACCAAGAACAAGGAACAGCTTCGGGCCCACCTAGACCGGATCGAGCGACTTAGCCCGGAGAAATTGTCCCAAGTCTCGCTTGACACAGCTCTTCGCCAATCAGTATTCTTCTCAGCCGAATTGAAGAACATCCAGACGTGTGTCGATAACCTCCTCAGCATTGCTACACCTACCGAACAGCAGCTCGACGAGCATGAGAGAGAGCTTGAGAAGTTTCAGTTGAGTGCGGCATTCTTGTCATCGTTAGATGACACTCTTCGAGGGTCGACTTATCTGTCAGCCGAGCTTGAAAACATGAGTTTGAAATCCCATTCTTCGGCTGCCCTTGACAGAGAAAAGCAAACAGATTGAAGGAAATCATTGGCACTGGAATATCCAATGAACAGCTCGGTGACCGACATACCTATCTTAAGAGTCAGATAGAAGAGATGCTCACAATGCAATAGCAGCTAAAATTGTACTTGCATCAGAAGAGTTCCCTCAAGATCGAGGAGCTAACAGACATTAACAATCAAATGAATGCTGCCAGTCAGCGGCTTAACATAGAAATTTCTGTTGATTTGCGAGGAGAACCTCAGCAAAAATATGACAGCCGTGAAAATCAAGCTTGACCCTATTTTAATGCAACAAGATAGCCTCGTGGTACAGATGAGTGCTTTGAAGGTTAAGCTTGACTCTGTAATAGATCGACAAGATAGTCTTGTGTTACAGATTCGCACTCTAAAAGATAAATTTGATGCTCTTTCTCAAGATTGGAGAGACAATCTTGTTCAACAAATGAACAAGGTCGAACAACTCGGGAATCTGGTAATATCTTAACGCCAGCAGCTCAATCTTCTCGCCAGCCGCCGGGGGTTTCACCAAGAGCGTCTGTCCACGGAATCCGCTTCTACCAAAAATGCCGTTGCCCGTCTGGAAGCTCCTGTGAGACCATCTCTGGAGATGGCAAATCCCAACTCGGGAAACATCAACGTCGACAAAGACTGGATGGAGCTGTCAGAAACGAGTTACGAAGATGCTAGGCCAGGGCGCAGTGGCAAGTCCATGGTCTACTTAGAAGCCTCTATGGCATCCTGAGCGCCAAAATAAACTCCCATCACCCAGGTAACAGCCGTAGGAAGTAGGAAGTGGCCGGATTAAAAAGCACGTATGAAGCCTGCGAAGGGGTAAAAACTGAGGAATAGAGGCAGGAGAAGGCTGCGAATGATGTCCAAATGCCAGGCCACCAAACAAGGCGGCAAAACTCGAGAAATACAAGGACCTCATCCGAGTTAATTGCCCTCACAATGGTCAAAAGGGTCACATCCTGACCTATTGCCACCGCACAGGCATACCTTGCAGAAGCCACCTACTCCGCCGAAGCCTCTGGTCACTCCCCTCTCTGTAATGACGCGCCGAAGAGCCACGGAAGAGTCAGATCGCTCCGGATGCTTGATGGAATTCAAAGCATTGCGGGGCGCACTGATGACGCATCTTTGCGACAGCTCGGCTTGTCGCTTCTCGGCCTAAGAATATCGCGCTAGAATGTGTGGGGCGGAAAAGTCGTCATGCGCGTACGATGTGTACGAAGTTCCACAAAGATTGACGGGAGCCAATAGCTGTGAAGTCACTGGAAAGGCAATGACCAGGTATACCCCGTACACGCAAAATTCGTACCTTATATATGCTCGTTTCCCGTACTCCACTTGCTAAGTGGGACTATATTATTGGAAGCCTATCAATCTTGTTTCTGCGATGACATTACAGCGGTCTTAGTCCTAGCTTAGCAAACATGCTATCGTTTCTACCAAGATTCGCTATATTCGTTAGCTTCGTTATCTCAATCATCCACGTCGCAGCGAGCAATGTGGAGTATATCATCTACCCGAAAGAGGACTTGCCCCTACGTCTTGTCTCAGACCTGGCGAGCTTGATCGAGAGACTTGGCGGGGGAAAGAATAGGATTTATGCATCAACAAGGCCGAACAGAGAAATGATTGAGTACTGGGTCGTTACTTTGAATGAGCAAGGAGTGGAACTTTTGAGGAATACACCCTCGGTGAGCTGGAGGTCAAGAATACCATATAGCATTAACGCTAAGCTCTTTCAGGTCGATTTCATTCTCCCAAACCGACAACTCGTCGAGCCATTCGTGGATTATACCGCCCAATATATGGCGCCTCAGGAACTTGTAGCTCTGTCTCAACCTCCTGGCTGGTCTCCGGGTGACATCAGCCATTGGGAAAATTATGTATATCGAAGCCGGACAGATCTCCACAAGGAGTCATTTGTCTACCATGCAGAGATCGGCATAAATCAAGACCACGAGGATTTTCGGCACCGCCGAATCCATTGGCTGTACACAGGATATGCGAGGAAGACTGGGAACGCTGTACCCACTGAATCTCGTTTCTCATCCCGGCCTGGTCATAGTACATGCACAGCTTCAAAAGCTGTAGGTAACGTCAACGGTGCATCGAAGTTCGCAACTTTGGTTGTCGTGAAGATGCCTGATCTCAGCTTGGCTTCAATCGGCGAGGTCTTCTCGACGATTGCTGACGATATGAAGTTCTACAGAAGGACGCGTAAAAGCGTCGTTACAGTCTCCTGGGGGTCTCGCACACCGATAGATGAGATGTCACCAACAGAGGGCCAGTTTTGGAACAAAATAAAAAGACACCTTCAAGAGCTTACAGATGCTGATGTACCCTGTATTTTCGCGGCTGGTGACGCAGCAGAGAAGCCTGCGTCGCGAGGTCGTCAAGGGAAAAGGACCTTCGTTGACACCTTACCTGCCGCGTGGGTAAGTTCTGGAATGAGGGCACTGATCGCATCCAGCACCAACAACAATGGGGAACGCTGGAAAAACTCGCAGTATGATACTTACAATCCTCGGTCTCAAGGAAAAGGTTTCAATATCTTCGCCCCCGGCGTCAACGTACAATGTGCTTCTTATGACTCGCGCTGGGCATATCAGAACAGAACTGGAACGTCTTTCTGTGAGTTTCTTCCAAGTTCGAAAATTGCCATGCATGTAATAGCATAGCACTGATTATGCAGCTGCACCGCTTGCCGCGGGTATGGTTGCGGACATGATGGGCCACGATGAGATACGAGAAGACTGGACACCCGAACATATTGCGAGTTACATACGCGGATGGAAAAGGAATGGTGGCGAATATGTAATTTGGAATCACTGCGAAAAGCCATGGACTCCACCACCGCCGTACTTGCTCAATATTGTCGATGGACGGGAGGGAAATAGGACAAACAACGCTTCGTCAGATATGTTCTAGAGCTACACCATACACACTAAGAAAGAGACACACTTGTGGTCCTCTATTCTAACATTTGAGGTGAACCGGCAACCCCGAAGTATGACCGAAGTTGTTGATAAAAAGTTCGACTTATTATGTTGAGAGAAGACTTTTGAGCACTAGTTGCGAGGCTGTTTTATAGAGGGCAAGTTTCTAGTGCCACCTTTCCATCGGTGCATGGGATGAAGACGTAGTATCTAGAGAATCAAAAGCGACTGGCAGCAGGAAGGTCAAACCACTGTGCCAATCAGGCTCTAATGGTTCAGAGTATTTGGTCCTTTTTGCATAGTCGTGCCTACCCTTGCCCTCACCCAGCCCAACTATTGGCAGGTAGTTGAGGTGTTGCCTGCACAAGAATGATAAAAATTCGGTAGAACTTCTCAACTTGGGAATTTTTGCGAGTTTCTGAGATTGAAAAATTAAACAGTGAAGTGCTGAGAATGCTAAATGTTTGAATAAAAGTTTCAATAGACGGATTGATATCTTTGCTACAACATTACCGTCAGGATCAGTGCTTAGTGGATGGCGTCGCTCATCTACGCCATACGATACCAAAGAGAGTTCCAAGAGAAGCCCCAGCTCGTACAAGTAAATGCGAGCAAAACATAAAGCAACTACCATAAATACATAGACCTGCATGCACGAGAAAACCCCTTTTTCGGCATGTTAAAGACAGGCGCGCTTGGGGCTACTCGGTGCCTTTGATGATTCAGAGGAATATGTAAATGTAGATGCAAGATAATACTTTCAACTGCAGCGTATATGAACCCACGGTGCCCCCGACCAAGATCCTTTCTCCGAATACTTCTCATTCCAGTCGTTGGCTCTTCCCGTCACTGGTCGTGGACGCTCTATTAGTTCTTGCTTTCACAAAACCACATCTGTGCAACTGCTCAACATGTCGCATGTGCCATCCTAGGGGTATTTCTACAGCCGTTGAAAGGGTGAGCTGGTTCCTATTCATCTTGCAGTCTCTACTTGTCTGATCCAATCCGGCTTACGAGACCTTGTAACATGGATGCTAACCCCAAACCTGAAGATTTTCATGACATATCAAGACACATTGACCTGCCTGCATGGACCGCTCGGTGATATCTTTCACAGAGGCCCCGAAAGAGGCTCCCTACGACCTGTGAGCGAGAGATTCGCGGACGCGAGAGCAGACCTCAACGATTGCACATATGGAATCGTTGTGCAGCGTATCCTCGAGGCGGCAAAGGTACGAGTAACTCTAAGCGTCCTCCCCCAAACCCTGCTTACTTATCTGATCACCAGGAAAACCGAGTCTATGTCAAAGACATGGCCGTTCATGTCTCGCCTCTCCGCAATCAAGCTGCATGCATGCATTGCCCCTTCCATCATGTCCCCAGACGGCTCGTCGGCAGAATTCGGAAATCCAACCGTTCTACCCATCCGTATCCTCCAGATGTTCCAGTTCGCTTTCCTCATCCGCCATCCTCGGCGTAGCATACCTAGTCTCTACCGGATAAGTATCCCTCCCCACAGCTCTCGGACCGGGTGGCATGGATACCTGCCATCCGAAGAGGGATACGTGGAACTCCGCAAGATTTTCGATTTCGTGCGCGCACAGAACACCGACATGGCAGAAACCGAGGGAGCCGGAAGCGCATCTGGTACGTTGCTCGATTTTCCAAACTGTAAAAGGTGCGCGAGCAAGCTCGCTGACTACAGAAAGACCGAGGGATTTGTCTTATCGACGCCGATGATCTGCTAGAATAACCCTTCCGGCATCCTAGCGAAATTTTGCCATCGCAACAACCTGACATACAGCAATGACATGCTAGTTTGGGACACGGAAGGGCAGCAAGAGCTGGCTAAGGAGGCTTTCCGAGGGTTGGAGGGGTTCCACGAGGATGCGATGATGAGTACTGGTTTCAGAGCCCGGGACCCTCTCAGTTCACAACGCTGACGGGGTATTTCATAGTTGGAATAGGTCGCTAATCGGGGTACTGTGATGCATAGAATCTACCGCAACACACCATGACCGAGGAAGAAGAAAATCAAGATTGGCGGAGAAGATATGGAGAGGAAGGTGCCAGAACCATTCGAAGGGCCGTTAATGCCAACATTCCTCACTATGAATACTTGAAGCAGTTTGCGCTGAAAGCTTAGCCAGTCGCCGCACAGGACTCGTATCATAGTCTTTCAATACTCATACGATATTTGCCGGGATGTCAGGGGGCGTGAGGTAGGACAGCATACCTCGCGCCCCCCTGACATCCTGGATATCTGCGGATCAATTTTAGCCTTTTTGAGTTGGCGCAGGGAGTGCTTGAGATCGTTTCAGAAGCGATCGCTGTCTAACAATGAATATTCTGCTGTGCTGGAACAAGTAGGACGACTGCGAACTCATCAGCACTATATTCCTCACTATCTGATGAGTGGTTAAAGAATACCTTCAGCCAGCCTTCTCAACCTTCCAAGCATTGTATGCGATTCTTCGTCGAGACGATTAGGGCAGACCTTCCGCAGTTTCCATCTCGTGAATCAAGCCCCGATCGAAAAGTTGAGAAAACTAGACATATTCCCAGATAAATCTCAATTAAGATGACTATCAGGTTGTAGAAAATCAAGAACAAGATGCTTTGAAGTACATGTAGTTAAGTTTCGTCCGAGAGAATCTGCGAAAAGAGAGACCGAAATGATTATAGTTCTGTAGTCTGCAATGTTGCTAAGAGTGAAGGACCATTCCCGCAGAAGATGAGACTAAGGTTGTGCTTGATAAGTCATTGGTTAAATAGATAACGAGCCGGGAAAGACTTTACAGAACGGTTTCCTCACACCGCGCAGAATGTTTTCTGTTTGTTGATCCGTCATGTCTTGTTAAGCATAAATGCGTATTCATTCCTAGCTTCATAGCGATGCGCTCGTTATGGAGTTGTGGGAAGGGTTGGAGGAAAGGCTTGGAGACAACTGTGTGCAATCGAGCGGTACGATCATTCTACAGCATTGCAGATTTCCTACTTCCACGATATGAAATCATACTATGGTACCCCTACAGACCTTCAAGCATTGCTAATTTTTATCTGAAATAGTGCACATGAGAGCTGAAAAGAGTGTGGCTCAAAAGAGCTAATCCAAAACGTTAAAATTCCAAAAGCATCGTCGGAATAATCATTGCACACCCAGAATTCACAACCTGCATCCCACAACCCATTCCCATTCCAACCCCACTGCCGGAACGATGAGCCGTGACCATTATCCACGATCCCATCCATACCTCGTGGCAAGCGTTTCTGCAACCATCTTCAGGCCTTCCTGGTCAGATACCCGCCGACGTCTATGGAGAAATGGGATTCTGGCTAAAGACAGTATAGTTAAAAGTATCACCAACCAAGGCCACCCTGGCATTTTCCGGCAGCGTCCCCAAGGCTTTACTCGTAACCGAGAAGGTAGCCGTCTGCAGTCCGGTAAAGCCCACTAGCGTCGCCTTGTTCATCTGCTCACTCAGGGCATTCGCCACGAAATCAAACGACTGCTGCGCGACTTGTCTCCCATTCTTGTCTAATCCTGTCACGGTTACGGTGCATGGCTCCGGAGCTCCCGCCACAGTCTCTTGGGTTGCCAGAACGCACCCGTAGAAAAAGGAGAAGAAGTCGAAGCGGTCGATGGTGGTATCTTGATAGACGGTAGTCAGGGCAGGAGTGCCCTGCAATAGGGTGGCGGGCGTTAAAGGGCCGGAGGCGATTTGATTGGGAGGGGATTGGGGAGGTACACCCGTTGCGGGGGCGCCGCCAACACCGGTAGTGAACACTTGCCAGCCCTTGAAGAATATGTCAAGATAGATGTTGACGGGATTGGCGGCTACGAGTGGGGTGGCATTCTGGTCGTTTTCGAACTAGAGATATGTCAGTGAAGGGCCGATGGGCAGAGAAGTGTAAGTGCTGACTCGAGCGAGCTGGGGGATTGCGGAGTAAGTTGGTGGTGGAGAAGTCGGTGTCGATGAGACAAGAGCTAAAGCTCCCAGAATAACCTTAAATGAGTGATGCATGGTGATTAATAATACAAAAATTTGGTGTTGCACGGTGTTTCCGCTCAGGAAGGGTGAAACGTGGAAGTGTTGGGGGCTGAGAGAGCTTGATATGTTTGACTTTAGCGAACAATGTAGAGTTGATCGTGAACAGTTGGGGAGAACGCCCCCTTATATACTGTTCGGACCTCCCAACGAAAGTTTTCTCGCTGCTTGATGATTCAAGCACGCTTTCCGCTCTTGGCCGCCTCCTTGCTTGGACGTTTTTCGAAGCTTCGGAGGTACTCGTCGTCCATCCATCCTCTGTGGCCAATGAATTTGTCCGTATTGCTTGCCACAAGGACCCATCTTAGTGGGCATGCTCGGCGAGACATTTTCCAATTTTATCTAAGAGCAATCTAGGACCGAAAATGATGGTAAGAAAGAACCTTGTACAGGGTTCCAGGCCAGCTCTAATCGATAATAGATTGCCTGCATGGAAAGCCTATGGTTGTCCACGTGTCAAAGCGGTGTTACTCCGGATTGTATGGTGGGTAGAAGCCGAAGCGCTGCTGAATCTCCACTCACTCATTTTGCCGTGTCTCTTAAGAATCCATGCAAGTGAAACATGGATATTGTGGGCCTACTCGGCACAGACGTCCAAGGCATCGTGTCAATCAGAGATAGCTGTGAATGTGGAAATGGTGTGATGGCGGCTAAAACTTCCGAACGAGGCAGCTTTATTCGCGAACGACTACTGCAAAGGAGGAGTGCGTGCTACGGACATCCTCGAACATGGATGAAGGAGTCGTTATGTACAGCACGAGCAAGCGGGGGTTAAGCCGCAGATGATTCCAGAGCAGGCGATGAACTCCCAGAGAGTGACTTCTGTGACAATCGTATGCTAATTATGAGTCAGGTGCACTTCTCCACCTTCCAGCGTGGGGACAAGGGTGTGTGCAATATCCCAAAGTAAGTCACCCCCCTGAACGCCAACAACTCCTACTGGAGGGTGGGAGAGCGAGAAAGCACTTCCGAGCCCTGCGAAGCAGGAAAGGCCGAGGAACAGGAGCGGGAAGACATCCAATTGGCCAGAAAAGATCGAGGAACCCAAGAATCCCATATGTTTCTCTTCCCGGATGTGGTCCCGAGAACCTCATCCGAACAAATCCGAACAAATGGCCACCGCACAAACGGGCCTAGCGGGATCGACCTACTTCATCGAAAGCTCCTGGTCACTCCCCCCTGCCATGCAGGGCCGAAGGAACTTCACTTTTGGTGGCCATTATGCTGCAATGTATCAGGGAAAGATCTCATACGGCTGTGAAGTCGAAGCCAGTCCAGACCAAAAAAAAAAAAAAAAAAAGTTCAATGATCTCGCTCGAGAGTAGAGAGGATTGAATCCTTTGTACCATAGATGAAGTCATCACTTTACCGAATCTCATCACCATGGCCAAATGGGAATTCACCATACGGAAGCCAAACCAGCCATGGTGATGTAATCATGCTCAGGCCTCGAATTTCCCCTCGCGAAGACATGCATCGCTTTACTTTGATCATGTCTGTAATGGATGAGGCATGAAGCGTTGGAATATCATGATCGCATCATTATTGTCTCATTGCTTTTTTTATCGAGGTGGAGGTGCTAGGAGTGAGATTTACATGAAGGCATGGCAAAGTGCCAAGCCTCGCTTAGCCCTCCTGATCAGAAATGCAAAGCTGAACCGATCCGCTCGTATCACTTCCCTTCAACGGTCCGGACCGCGGGCCGCGAGCCGCTCCGCGGAGTTCTCCCGACGCTGGGCAATGGGAAGCTCTCCCAGGAGGCTCGAGTTTCTGATCTACTCTCCGACTGGTGACGATTCAACGTTCTCATATTTTTACGTGCAACTCGTGGACCATAATATCGAAGTCACCTTGAAGTGATAAAACATTTCCAGATCCGCAATTGCACTGACAAACATACAGGAAAACAATAGTCCAAGGACTAGGTGCAAATCACAAGCGAACGAAAACTTTTCCTCACTATCTAAAAAGGGATCAAAGACGAACCATGAACCCGATACTCGAAGCCGCTGAAGCCTCATTCGCTTATTGCTAGACTAGCAACAACAAGATATCATGGGTTTGTGAGCGATAGTTCCTAGCAAGCAGTATGCTCACGAGGATCAACGATCAAATGGAAGCTGCCTCTATGCCGAAACAAGCTTCAAACCCCAAGACCCAAGCCGCAAAAGGAAGAGTCCATAGGCGGCGCCAACGACTCCAAGAGGCAAAGAACAGTCCAGAGGGGACGCCGAGCGAAAAGGAGAAGACAGTATGTGATCTCAATCTTAAACGAAGAGACGAAATTTGCAAAATCCAAAAGCTTGCGGGATAAGGTCGCCTATATAGGCGTGCCAAGCCCCAACCACTGCGATCCCGCCTCATTGTTCTCAGCACCCTGGTCCAGCCAGCCGAATATGCAGACACTGTCGACTTTCTGCTTGATACCTCGAGACGCCTTTCATCTTTCGCGGCACTTCATCTCCATCGGCTTCATGATAGTTCGCTCTGGCACTAGACGCTTGGAAAACCCGATACGCTCGCCCTGGACACAGCTATCGCATGAACTGCCGAAATGTCCGTGAATTGGGGCGCCTTGACATTCCTTACCTGTAACAAAATAAGTAAACCTCGATCAGCCACCACCAAACATCTAGGCGTATTCTGCGGGCGGAGTTCAGTAGAGGCAACGTCACATAACTGCTGCATATTCTTCAAAGTTGGGTCACTTTCAAGCCAGTCACAAGACTCTATTCCGTTCCTTGATCGTTGAATTTAGATTTTGATTTTTTTTTTCTCTGTACGGAAGGATGGAACTACCAACGAAGAACTTGAGCAGCTGTATCCATGCAGGCACCATCCAGTAAAGCCGAAATACCTGGCAGCTAGTACAGAGTCCAGGGGTCTTCATAGCCCCGGCATCTGCGAACGAGCGAATGCAAGAAAGCGCCCGTTGTTAGCACTGCGAGTCCGTCCTTTCTCCGATCTCCATCAGGCACCGTTTAGTAATTGAAACCGTTAAATAACTACATGTCATACTTTAGAAACAAAACAAGTCTGAAGTTGCTGATAATATAGCTGAGTAAACTGTTCAATCATTTCAAGGTAATACGATTTTTTCGAAGCAACGTTTGCCTTTTTCAGTTATAGCGCAGTGGACGCTTAAGACCTTTTCTCGTCTTCTTAGTTGATTCACATACCCGAATCGTCGTGCAATCGTGCCTCTCCATCGCCATATACCGTTTGACATACCCGGGCGCCCTTTTTGAACACGAATACCCGTGGCAAAGCGCCTGGAGAGATGCGGTACTTTGTACGTTAAACCGCCGCGCAAGTCCAGAATCGCAGGGCTTGACCCAGTCACAGGTTCTAGACCTTGAGGTGTTTTCCTATTTAGGCAGTGCACGACGAACCATAATCGGAGCTCCTCGCCTCAGTTTCAGTCGACTGGCGTCTAGGTCGTTGGAACATTTCTCTGACGCCATTTCCATTGGCGTTGGCTGTCTTCCTCTTGGGCTGACTCGCCGACCAACAGGAACTTAGGAAGAGACATACTGACTCATCTCATTGAGACCTCTGCGAGGGCTGTTCCGTCTATTGAACAATACATGTCTGGATAATCTTTTTCGCCTCGTAGGTAATACCCGCATACCGGAAGACGTCAGTGTCCCTTGCGTTTGAGCAGGTGACGAAAATATTGCACTCCTCGCCTCCCCACCCCTTAGGTACCTTGAATAATGTGGGCTTAGCTACTTCAGTAACAACCCTATGTTTCTATAATCATCCCTTTTCATCGCTACGACATCCGAATGAAAAAAGATATTCAATTCTCGATGAACTTCATATCACAACAACAAGTATCTTTTTCTTTGAAAATGTAGAGAATGCGACTTATGAAAGTGATACAGATTCCTGGACCACTACAAGGCTCCCCTTACCAATGAATCCGTCACCTTAGTTCTAGCATTCTGTCTTTCCTGACACTTGTACAAGAGATATGTTTGCAGTATTGCCCCGTCCATGTCCGAGATTCTGTACTAACCCTCGGATTCAGCATCTCCATCGTCGTCACCTACTTCCCCGCCCCCGTGCCCCCATGAAGCAGTCCTTCAAAACCTTCACAGTGCCATCAACCATGCGCTCCAAAATCGACGCGCACAAGTTGTCGAACCGGCAGCAGGAAGACGTCGAACAGCATGGCGCCCTACCTTCCTGGCGGCCACAGCATTCACACAGCTCGTGGGAGGTGCCAAAAGGCGTGGAGGACAGCACCAGTGGAGGTTTTGATGGCGAGGCGAGTAGAGCCCGTGATATCAGGTTGAGCCGACGTATCGGGAGATGAATCATAAGGCTTGAGGAAGTGAAAAGGGAAGAATGGGGAATGGATAGAAGATAGGATTTTGGGGCAGAAGGAGATGTATACTGTATAAATGGGGAGGGTAAACCAGCCACTGTCGCTGGTTCATGTACTGGAAAGAAATGATGACACGGACTGGACTGCTAGTATGGGATCCACGTACCAAGCGAGAAACTACGATATCGAAACGTAATTCATGGCAACCTACTACAAGGTATTGAAAGAGAGGAAGGAACGCCATCGTCGTGCAGAGTCCAGATATGCAGACGTTGACATAGAACTTGACGAGCATGAAGCAGAAGAAGAGTCAGACGACTCGGAGAGGAGTCTATCAGAGCGTCCCCAGTCCAGGACAAAACTCCGACCTCCCCGCACAAACCATCGGTTTCCGTCAGCTGGTATCTACAACTCAGAAACAGATGACTCTAATTCAGATGATGCTTCGTCGAGCTCGCATCCAATTCTTGAGTTTTTTGAGGTAGCATGCGCCAACAGACTGACCCGCACGTCAACCACCTGACGTAGTGTAGACTGCTTCCAAGAAAGTATGCTAGCATCGGCTATCGAGAGTGGTGGTGATTTGGGTAGCCTGCCACTTTCTGGCTTAACCAGCTTCGTGGGAGCGCAGTGAGATTGAAACGGTGATTGGGTTGAGGAATACATGGGCAAAAGCCGGATGGACATCAAGCGTTGACTTTTATCAACAAGATACAAGACCAAGTAGCGGTTGAAGAGACTGTCGAGCGGTCTGTTCTGGGGATATTTGAGGTGGATAAGGTGCTGATGAGAGCGCTAGTCTAGAACAAAGACACGATGTTCGACGAGCTTATTTAAATCAGGAAATAATTGCTGATGAGCCTGACTTCATGTCATGATCTCCATGATAGATCAAGTGCGAGGATGATTTCGGGACAATTATGTATCCAATGAGGTATATGCTGGCTTTGACAGCTTGTAGCTTTACCAGGGGTTGAGATGCCAATGCCATACCTGTATTGAAAAGATTTGTTCCTTGCGCTGCCCTAAGTCTGAGTACGAGTACATCTACCATTGGAAGAACAAAGTCGAGAATATATACCTCGGACCGGGGACTCTGTGTCAATCAACAAAGTAAAAAGAAAAGTTAGTTTTCTGGGTCTGACACTATAGTGACACTCAGACAAGTCTCGACTCTGTTTGCTCCATGCTTCTTTGAACCTTGATAATACCGTCGACATGGCCGTTAACGTGAGAAGGGTAGAAAGCCTGTTCAGTCTCCACTTTGTTATCGAAATCAGCAAGGGCAGTATGGGGTACAAGTTCGATCGACTGGCTATTAGCATCTGAGCCTTTCCACCTATTTCCGTACGTATGATCCTTAGTTTGAGTGGTCGTGGTGAAATCCGAGTGACGTGATCCACTGCTTCCCACAGAAAGAAGACTGCGTAGCGACTGTAAAATAGATCCGATGGGAAATCGTGAGATGAGACTCCAACTAGGAGGAAGGTTGAGCGCGATTAGAGCTAGACCGGTCTCGAGCATGGAGAACCATACGGCTTGAGTATCGAGAGCTTTGAGAAAGACCCCAATCAACACCTGAGCTTCCCTTTCGTAGACTTGGAGAGTCTGGACGATCAAAAGAGTTGCTTACTCACTTTGAATATCCGTAGCTGATTTGCCCATGGCACCTGTGATAAGATGATCAGGATTCCGCGGTTGATACGTTCTCGAATCAGGTTTCCATACCGCTTGCAAGCTGAACAAATTTTGCAAGCCTTGCAATAGACGCGCCAAAGCCGCTAGAATCATGCAGGTCAGCGTTACTCTTACGAATTTGCTTGCTTTTGGTCCTGACCTACACCAGAGCAAGCAAGAAAACCCCCGTAACCGCGACTTTACGGCCAGTACTCATCTGGAGCATCCAAATCTTACAAAAAATTAGTCTATACAGCCGATGGGATTTAGCAGGACTTCATACCGATGGTATTGGTGTCACCAGCACGAAAACGTCCAGTACGAAATCACTGATAGCGTAGGCTTCCTCGAAAGGTAATGTGCGTTTGCCACAATATAAAACGTACGGAATGTTACCTTCCCAGGCTGCTGCAGGATGGGAGCCACAGGCCGAGATGTACGCGACAACGCAAGCAGCGGTCCATGTGACGGTTAGGCAAATCAATATCCAGATCAACGAATTTAGAGCGCTCGGCTTGTGTGGACAAAAAATACGCCTGTAGAAGCAGAGTGCAGCGGTCTTGATAAGCCCAAGGGACAATATTTGCATAATCTGAATCGCGAACCACAGCTGGTAGCAAGGAATCAGCGATCTTGTGAGCGTGGGCTATGTTTAACCTTATACGTACTTTCTCGCACAGGATTGTCGAGGGCGCAGTGATATCAATTGGTCCTAAAGGCGTGGGAAATCCGAATGCTTTCTTAGATACTCCTGATTGGATGAGCGGGTTGGGAGATTTTCGATGAGGAATGTTGCTGTTTATGCAAAGACATACCAATGATCGCTGACACTGCCATACCAATGAAGAGTATCTATGATTCATTGTTTAGCACAGCGGTGTGAACGACATCGTCGGATGAGGCGCTAAACATACTAGAGCTGGTATCTGAGCCCAGTCGTCGAATTTCAGGCTGGTCTTTTGCTGTAGCCTTGTATAAAGTCGTAGCCCTACTATGCCGATACCAAGGGAAGGTAGAATCGTACTACATGTCAGGATACCTTCAGGTGACGTTGTTGACATCTTGCCCTCAAGAATCAATAGTGTATTGATAATTTTCTTGTCGCAGAGCTGGAGTGCTTTTTGGTTTTGGAGAAGAGGAGCAGAGGCTGTTCCCAACACGTTCTCACTCGTGTATATTGTACGGCTTTGCAGCTGGAGAGCACATGGCCGAGGCATGCTCCACGTTGACCGTTGTGCGTTCGATAAAGCAGCATGAGTGGATGTGGCCAGTAAGCTAGCTTTGGCCCCTCAACCCATGCATCTCGGGTCGATCCTTTGTCAGCATGTGCCAGCTTGAGGGCGCAGACTGTAATACTTAGCGGCATGGATATATTCATCGATTAAGGTCCAAGGGGGCTTGATCACTCGGAATTAGTACGGAGCTGACCAACCTCAAACTTCCTGTTGTATCAATCAAGTGGTTTGGAATGCTCCCACCGACCTATTAAGGCAGAGCATTTTGATTTAGACCGGCAGGGTTGTAGCGCATGTCAGCAATCTCCCAGCGATGCAAACTTTCTAGAAGCGTACGTAGACCCCAAAGTTTGATAGGACCGCCTGTTGTCTTCCAAATCGATTCAAGGCGTCGAGACGTCAAGCGTTTGGGTAGTGAGCCCGTGAATCCGTCCACGTCGGCCATAACATCCATAAAGGGTAAAGCGCTCTGTATCCGCGGGGTCGGATCGTTAAACGGTTCAACGTCCTGAACCTGCAGGCACTAAAACGCACGTTTTCCTCCGAGCTTCACCATAACGGTCAGCGTTTCACAACATTTGGCCCTCCACCTGGTGGCTCCACTTGGTCTTGAAGGCTGAGGTGGACAAAAGCGATTCGAATGAGGCGGAACTATGACGAAGACTCGCAGATGCGTTTCGCACATCCTGGAAAATAACATGCAGTAGATCTTTGTCGTCGTAGATTGTCGTTGGGGGCGAAGCATTCCCGGCTTCGATAGATCATCGGAGACCTCACGATAATGGATGTGTTCGTGCACTTTCACCGGGCAGCTTGCCCCATCCACTGTTCCGATGAGGGTCTGGGAAGATTTGGACGATAATCCTGGACAAGGTAGCCATTAGAGGAGGATGCAATGTCCTACAAGCACCTTTACGTCACCCGTAAAACGTAAGTACATAGGAACCTGCGGCGGTTTGGGTAAGTCCGAAAGGATTCCTAATCATATAAATCCAAAGAAAAGCATTTCTTAGATTGAGATAAACCAAGGTCGCATACTTATCAACCAACTGCTTCAAATTTGATAATCTTCAAGTCGTCCTGGACACCGCAAACCTACGCTACGTCAACCTTTTCGTAGCTGAATATGAGATCCTCCATTTCCATACTGTTCTTGTTCGGCTTCGCGCTTGCCACATTGGCCGTGCCAGTCCCTGACTGTAAGCAACTTCTGCACGCGCACTGGAGTCCAGGTGGTTTGAATTGTATGGAGGCTTACGCTAAGCAGATGCTGAGGATGAACGAATCATCAAGACAGCCGCCAGTGGAGACAAGCCTGATTCTACAGAGGTTGCGCCAGAGGACTATTTGGGAGGGTTCTTCTAAACAGCTTATACAATGAGCAGAGCTGCCTGGTTGGGGACAAGTCTCACGGTCTTGGGCCAAAGAAGCCGTCAAGTCTGAGCTGATGACTGCTGATAAGGCTGAGGTGGACACGGAAGTGTAGAGCATATGACAGTTGCTTCATAGCTTGACTTACACTAAAAGGTTATTTCTGAATAATTGTTCTCTCTTGCAAATGTTTTCTCACGTTGTCCTACCGCTGCTTTTCCACTGCACGCGCGGCCAAGGTGAGTCTCATTGAGCCTCGTGCCAAAGTGTGCTATCTGTGGCGAGAATGCCTTGCCTATGCTTGAGATATCTTTGACCATTAATGATTATGACTCACATGGAGAATCCACCAAACGCAATTGATCATCGATTGTTCTGAATTTCGCAGTGTCTGTTTCAACCGCGACCGGTGATCTACTTGTGGATTTTGAAGAACAAAACTGACTCTAGACGTTCTAAGTGTCTCGAAGTCATTTTGCCGATGCCAGTTCAACTGTTGTTCATTGCATCTAAGTCGAACATTTCCGATCAAGCCTTCTTCGTCCCCCGTTTAATATACTTCGAACTATGTCCAGGCTACTATGCAGCAAACTACTCCTTGCCTGCTTGAGAAACGCCTGAGCCCGTAACCCATGGGGGCGTTGGCTCCCCTAAAGCAGAGAAGATGTAACCCTCTGGGCAGAATTTATACTTTTCGATCTGTGGGAAACCCTCAACGCCACGACCAACGTCACGATAGCAGGCGGTATGGTCTCTGGCCCACGCTTCGAGTTTGTCCCAGCTTCTACACATACGTGTCTGCATCACACCAGACACTTCTTTCTTAGAATAACCAGAGTATCTCGGTGTATCGTCTGCTTGACAGAGTGTATCTTGCCGAAGTGATTCGATGCAGTGTAGATTGTGTTCGAGTGAGTGGCCACTGGGTATGCTTTTACCATCTGCAGCATCCAACAAAGACTGACGTAGAAGTTGCTGTGAATCATGAGCAACAGATGCAAAAGGAATTCAGGCGAAGTCAGACAACGTACGAGACAGTGAATGTTGTGGAATCCATTGAGTAGGTAAATACCCTTATTCTTGTCCCACGGCCAATGCTGCGCTTGAGGTAGCATCTTTGCCTTAACCCACTGGTGGGGTAATGCTACAATGCCTGGATCTACAACCCATGAGTCCCACGCGGCGTCTGCGATAGACCGGTTGTGGCTGGCGAATATTGTATCATCGCGATAAGGTGTGGGAACATCACGCTCTAAGCTGGCATAGAGGGATCTGTCTCGATGTGTGGATGCTGGCTGCGAGATTCGCAGTGCCTGTAAAGCCCAAAGAAAGTTCCCAACACAAGATATGATGGCAATAAAAGTGAGTGCTTTCGTTGGGAATTTAAGTGACGAAGGTATATGGTTCGCTCCGTCGGTGACCCTTTCCATTCTGGATGAATCCAACAGAGACCGTGATTCTTTAATGTCATACATGTTTTGGATGTTGCTAGAATTGATTTTTTCTAGATCGGCTATTTGCTGAATGGAAAATGAGCAAAAGAGGCGATTCTTCAAAGAATAGGTGGAGAGTAATCTCATAGGATGCAAGATATAACGTGGACAAGGAGTCAACACGAAGGACGGCGTGTGACTCTCAGAAGTCAAGAGAACTCAACTTGCGTCATCACTTTACCCTGGGAGCTGTCTTGTATGACTTGATGGCTGTGTCAAGTATTGGTGTTGAACATCCAAGGTATGATTCATTGATGTGGACACCGCATCGGATTAATTACCGAAATGAGACGACAATTCAGCCTCTGAACGCAAGATGGCGGCGATGCAAATATTAATGTGCAGTGTGCAGAGGTTACAGGTATGTGCAGTGTGACCCTGCTTGAGGTTAATGAGCACAGCATACGATTCATAGCTGCTTCGTCTGGCAACGGAGTATGTAGTAGGGCGGAACAGCTTGTATCATGCTGCTGTTGGAGACATGACTCGACCTGGACCCCTGTTGTCTTTTGGAAGTCTGTATGTATACAGAGTGCGTGATTTTTGATGGCATTCTTGTCTCGGGACGCGGATTCCGTTAGCGTCGAGCTAGAACATGTCCCTCGGATGGAATTTCTGCCGCAGATCGCGGTACCTAGTCAGGGGTCTGAGTCACGTGGAAATAAGCCGAGGTTCAACCTTGATTCATTGGCACTGCACAAATGAGCGTCAGCATGAGTGACTCGCTGCTTTTCTCCTGCCATTACCGGGTGGGGGCTGCATATGATGACACGAATTTCACTTTGATACTGCAATCTCACGAAGCCCATGTACCCTGATCAAGAGTCAGGATCGATGCGTTCATTGGCGAGATGTCAAACAGCGCATGGAGCAGGAGCGCCTGATTGCGGTGAGAGATCCTATCCAGACTTTGGCGCAGCCTCCTAATGCAGGACTAGTGTGTTTTGCCTGGTTTGCCTAATCTTACAGAGCCTCGTTGACGTGCCTCCTCGTAGGCAGAAGGTTTCATTTGGCGTCTGCGTTGGCAAAGCATTCTTCTCCGAAATCTTCTAGCCACAAGCGCAATCTTGCTGAAGCGGGTGGGCACAGAGACGGTCGATGACTCTTGGGATCCAGCCTAGGTTCACCGTCCAAGCCAACTCTGTTAAACCTACCACAGTACCGCTTCGAGATCAATACCTCTAGTGGATCTTTCCTCTCTGTTCATAGACTTCGCTATCGTTCATGAGAGTGGGGATAAGCGCGGGATGGCTCACTACCTCCAGATTTTGGGTACTGCTATAGTTCTCTACCTTGGCTCATTCCTTTTTAAGTCCATTTCCGAACACCGTCGTGTCTCCAAAGCTACTCTCCAACATGGCTGTAAGCCCCCAAAGCGGTATCCCAATCGGGACCCAGTCCTTGGGATGGACTTGTTTGCCATGATCCGTAGGGCCGATTCGCGTGGGCAACGCTCGAAATTCTACGCCGACCTTCACCGAAAGTACGGTGCCACTTTTGAGATGAAAGCATTGAGCAGCACACAAGTACAAATTGCTCAACCCGAGAATATCCAAGCTGTGGCAGCTACTAAGTTCAGTGACTTTGGCGTTGGGCCAATGAGGGGGAACATCGGAGCACCCTTCTTGGATCGTGGTGTTTTCACAGAAGACGGCGAGTTCTGGAGGCACTCAAGGAGCCTGATCAGGCCTACTTTCAATCGCACCGAGATAGCGGATCTCGACTCATTCGAGCGACACGTCGCTCGCTTTTTGCATCTGATTCCGAAAGATGGCAGCACATTCGATCTTCAGGCTTTGGCAAAGCGCTTAGTAAGTACAGAAAATCTGAAACTACATAGACATGACCATGGCACTCATGAGTACTTACTCTAGTTCCTTGATACTTCTACTGAATTCCTATTTGGCCAGTCCGTGGAATCGCTTCTTCCTCAAACTCCCTTTGATACTGCAGAGTTCATGGAAGCATTCGATTACTCTTTGCTTGGATTGGCGCTTCGGCTCATCGCAGGCCCGCTCAAATTCCTCTTCTTCTTTGATCCTACATGGAAAAGGGCCTACAAGAAGGTACATTCATTTGTGGACAGGCATGTCAAGGCCGCCCTAGATAATCGGCAGTTTATGGCCGAAGATCGGAAAGGCCTTGCCGGTACAAATGACGGGAAATATATCCTCTTACGGCAAATGGCGTTGGAAACACAAGATCCCCTTGACCTCCGGGCTCAAATATTGAACGTGTTTTTTCCCGCACGGGACACCGCGGCAATCGCATTTGGCAATGTCATGTTCGAACTCAGCCGCCATCCAGGGGAATGGAAACAGCTCCGTACGGAAGTCTTGAGTATTGGCAGTGATGGAAAGCTCACTTTCGAGCTCATAAAATCGCTGAAGACTGTGAGAGCTATCATCAACGAAACATTGCGCTTGCATCTTGCGGCGTCCCGTATCGCCCGTACCGCACTACGAGATACTGTGTTGCCTCTTGGCGGTGGCTGTGACGGCCGATCGCCACTGTTTGTGCCTAAAGGGAGAATAGTTGAGATGGATCTCTACACCGTGCAGCGCGATCCGGCGATCTGGGGAAGTGACGCCAACGAGTTCAAGCCAGAGCGTTGGAATACTGGCCGACCTCTTTGGGAGGCGAACTGGCAGTATCAGCCATTTTTGGGCGGGCTTCGCATGTGTCCCGCTCAGAACCAAGTCTTAACTCAACTGGCTTACCTTCTGGTGAGAATGGCGCAAGAGTATCAATCGATAGAAAACCGCGATTCGGTTTTGGAGTATGTGGAAGAAATCAAGATGACTGTCGAGAGTAGAAATGGCGTTCAAATAGGACTGATTCCTGCGTGAGAATCACTCTCAAGGATGTGGTACCCTTGCGTAGATGTCGAAGCCTGACCTCTTTGCTTGCAAAGAGGTCTAAAATTGATTCGATTACCTTAGATCAGTTACTAGCAATTAGAAAATTTTTCTGATCAATTTTCTCATTCAACCAAAACATCAGATTCTGATCTATTTATTCAGCATTCTGTTCGCTCATCTATCTTACGAATAGAATTATGATGATTATCTCGCAATTACGCGTCACTCTTCTGCTTTTTCTCGATTTCGAAACGCTTGCGAATGCTTGACAATTTTTTTTATCACATTTCTTTCAATTTTCAATTTTCAACGCAGTAAAACTCAACAACAACGTGTTCAAATCGTTCAAAAACAACAACAATTGCTTTGTGAATATATGCGATCACAATGAAGTAAAATGATGTTTCAAAGTCAATTTTTGATCGAAATGATAAAATCTGATTTATTGAATCGGGCAAAATGTGCAATCAAAGTTAAATTTGTGAAATAATCTTGATGAGAAGTGAAATAATGTGGTAAAAAAAAATTGCCAAGGATTCGCAAGCGTTTCGAAATCGAGAATTGCGATAGCGTGCCCTCCTATTCGAAACATGAATTGAAACACCCAATCTCACTCACCTCTAGAGAACAGACTCACCAGCTACAATGGCGGAAAACCAGACTGGTAGTAGTCCTGCTTTCGGACATCTACGATTGCTTGACTACATCATCGTGATCTGCTGTGTCCTTCGAATCCTTGGTAAGGAACATACACAAGACCGCGATGCAAATAACTGATGTTGTACAGTATGGGAGCTCCCAGTGTTCCTTACTCCATCCGTTTTTTATCGCACTGAGTCGTCTACCTCTTTCGTCTCTAACGTCCAGTATTTTCTGGTCCGGAAGTGAGTGATGTAACCCATCTCTGGATGTATGTGCTACTAAGTTTCTAGAACAAACCGATTACTCAACCCTGCTGGGCTTCGCTGGCTCACTCGCCCTGGTAGCGAATATGTCAACCCTGTTCTCACCTCGAAACGTTACCGCCCTTACCATAGTAATATCAACCATACGATAGCGCGAACTGACTTCAACGGCTTTTGGATAATGCAAAGCTCCTTGCAGAAACCTAAGCCTCCCGCCTCATCTGACATGACAATTTTCTATCTTCGTGGCGGTGGATACATCTTATCGCAACCAGCACATTACCTACTCTTCCTACTTCGTCTCGGTGAGGCTATCCTTGAGCAAGGGATTTCAGTGTCAATTTTCGCTCTTGACCACTCCCTCGCACCAGAGCATGTATTTCCAACACAGATGAAAGAAACGGCTGCGGCCTACGAATATCTAATTCATGAAGAGCACGTTTCGCTGGAGAAAATTATCTTAGCCGGTGACTCAGCAGGAGGTCATCTAGCACTTTCGTTCCTAGTGCATCTAGCAAATCAACAATCTTCGTCTGGAACTGTGCTCGCTAAACCTCGTGGCCTTGCCTTGATGTCACCCTGGCTGTCCCTCCACAACGAGCTCCCTTCGTCTCGGACGAATTCGCATAAGGATGTGCTTTCAGCTCCATTCCTCCGGCAGGTCGCCCGACAATTTCTTGGTCATGATGTGGCTGCTGGAGATGATCCGAAGTCTCGCCTGAATTCACCGTATCTGGAATTTTTAACACCTGAACCCGCGATCAAGTGGGATACTGTGCTCCCATCCTGGGTCTGGGTGTCTGTGGGCACCGACGAGATTTTCTTTGATAATGTGAAGACTTGGGTGAAGTACTTAGAGGACAATCTGGGAGAAGCACGCGTGACATTCGAGGCAGGTCCCAACAAAGTGCATGTATGGCAATAGCTAGAGACAATGATGGATGAAGGGATGAAGAAAGACTTCCTGGGAAGAAATGTGGGTGATGGAAGGGGTTTGAAGCAACTGCAGCTGCAGGAAGAGCGATGGTGCACATGCAACGCGGGCGTGGAATTTCAGATCCACATTAGTGATGCCCTACGGAAAGCGGAACGATCGTGTCATCAACTGTCTTACAATGAAATCTACCGAAGTAACGAAACGATTTGAGAAACTTTAACTCTACACTCTCTTCGAGTTCACCATACGAAACTCTGTTAGCTGTAGGTCTTTGTATTGAATAGCTCACGACAATTATACGCTCTCTGGGGAAAAAGCATATAAAGAAACAAGCGACATTGTTATTCACATTCGGCTCCTCTTGTGTCATTTGACATTCGTGATATGTGTTGCCTGGTCCAGCGAGCTTGACGGGTGGGCGCATTCGTCATACTTTGTCATGAAAATCCTCAGCGCTCTATCGCTATTTCACTTCCGCACTAACCTTAATTATATCCACACATGGAACCTTAAAGTCTACCCATGTGCTGAATATTATCAGTCCTCATCTATCTTGACATATTAGAGCCGATGTTTACTTCTCCACTGATCTTCTTTACTCACCATTAGCGCAAATCTAAATCCTAAGGAGATCTACCTTTTGGGAACAAAAATCCTTGACACCATCAGAAAAACATGAACCAATCTAACGATCAGACAATGGCCAATACAGAAACCCACCGTCCCCAAGACCCTCCTTCCCTTCCCGCGTCATCAGAGCCCTCAAGGCCATCGCAGTCTAACTCGACCAGCGCTCCAAGCCCAACGAATTCCGAAAACCGCGCGATCGTGGCCATCGGAAGCCTTCCACCAGAGCTATTGCACATGGTGCAAGACTATCTCGACGCTATCTCCGCCACCTGCTTCAAACACACTAATCGCTACTTTCGCGCCGCGCTCCCACCAGTCCCAATAATCGACAAGTGCACCAAATGGAGCATCATGTGCCGTTTCGAACAAGACATGTTGCAGCCTCCCAACACCCATCGACTTGCCTGCGCTTTCTGTAAAGTTGCGAGGGATATCGAGACTTTCGATGTTGGGGCCAGTGCGGCGATGCAGGGGAAGCTGTTGCGGTACTCGAAGTATGTTTCTTTCTCCCCCTCACATCGGTGTCGGGGATCTAGCTAACTTGAGGATAGTCACTCAATATTCGATCTGAGTAATCCGCAGAAGAGTCCCATGACTCGGATTTGCAACTTGCATTCCAAAAAGGCCTATTGGAATTCAAGCGAACCGATTTGTGGGCATTGTGGAAAGATGGTACTCAAGTCAAAATGGGAAGGTTCGACGGGGTGTCATAAGTGTCAATGCAAGATCTGTCCGAGGTATAAAGTTTTGGGCGAGCGGTTGACTAATGTTGGACTGATTTATGATTTGAAGATGATTTGAAGCTGATATAGCATGGTTTGGGAATGAATGTGGCGGAAATCTGGGGTTGGATGTGTTTCGACTTTGAAACGATTGGAAGAATCAAGTGTATGTATGGCTTCTTCGACAGTACGAATGCTCCTTATAGATTCTTCATACATTGCAATACAGTCGTCTACGACACATTTAGAACTTTTACCGTAGACGTACGGAAGAGCCACGACAGACTTTCTGAAGTTACCATTTGTGGCATTTTCAATCGTTTCCCTTATTTGGCAAATTTTAACAACGAACAATCATGATTTTCAGAGACTTGAGCAGCCCCGTAAAACTAGAGTGTCGTCCATAGCAGAGTGACGCAGAAATCCCACCGGGACACAATTTCCGTCCACCGACCACTACCTGAGCAACCTGTCTCTAGCGTATTGGAAACCACACGTTGCTTCAGCAAAAGAGCTTGAGACAAAATAGAAAGGCCAATGAATTGAGCTTGATAGAATTCTAAACCTGCAACTTGTCTCAACAATGCATTTAATATCATGCTGCTTCAATCCTTTGCCCGATACGTGCCCGTAAGAGCCATGTCATTATCAATTGACAAAATCAGACTACAGACTTTCACTTTCTTTCGAGACTTACAATTGTCAGAATGCGATCGTGGTCTTGATTGTTCCTCCATGAAGCCAGGCCCAACCCACATACCAACGGCAAAGCGCTCGCCAAAAATCATTACCCATTGTTGTTCCAACCCATATTGGCCAATGCCCATTTTCGAGCCTGCTGAGAACGCATTCCCTGCCTTCAGGTTAGCTTATTTCAGGGTTTTGTTTCCCATGGTCTGGTAATAAGTGGTGCTTATTTTTAGGATTCACCGACAGATCTACGATTACCCGGCTTCGGGCGAAATCAGAAGATGATGTTGCCTTCATGTCAATTTCATATCGTCTTCAGATCGTCTTCAAATGTTTCGTGCCAAACACGGGTAAGCGTGTTATCATTTTGGGTGTATTTATGGCAGTGCATTGGAGGCAAGATAGCACCACACCAGACCATGGGATAGAGCTTTTGTTTTCCTGTTCTAGACATCGAGACGTACCTCTTCGATCGTAGTTTGCATAATGTAACGCACCACGGTGACCTCGGTCATCTGACCGAGTCTCAATACTCGGGCAATTGCTTGGTCTTCGATCATGGGGTTCCATTGAGGCTCAAGGATGTATACAAAGTTCGCGATGGTCAGATTTAAGCTAGCGAGATGGGGAAGAGGTAAGTAGGTGCTCTTATGAAAGAATGGAGGATAGTATTACCCAACTGCTCCTGTCCCCGTTGTCATGATAAAAACACGTAGGCTAGGGTCCGTAAGAAAATCGTCAAGCACCTGCTGACGCTGCCTTGTTGACTGGGAGCCGTCGAGTCGAGCAAAAGCTATTCCGCTCGCATCAAGTAATTTGCCGACGAGGTCGAGAGATCTGGTCCAGCAGGAGAATACGATACTTCGCCGATGTCTGATCAGCGCAATCTATTGTGGCCTTGATGAAGGCTTACCTTTTGCCTTCATGAAGATGCTGCCGCACGTCATTGACCACGGCAGAAGCCTTTGAAGATACACCTCCGGATCTACCTTCATTCGATGTATCATTCAGCCTGATTTTAGAGCCTTCCTCTGATTTTCCTGATCTTAGTCGAGATGGACGTTGAATCAAATTGTCGAGCGTTAGCTCTTCTGAACATAACGCACACGAAAGGCTACTTCCTTTCGCAGTCGCTTTTACGGCCATCTCAAAACGAGGGACACAGTTCGAGCACAGCAGATGACCACAGGTTGTGAAGTATATCTTGCGCTGTGGCGTGTCGCTCTGTTCTTTTGACACGTTCAAGCCGCAATAAATGCATTCCGCGTTAGTCCTTTCTCGAAGAGTGGCGAGCGTTTCTTCCGGGTCGAAATTATCACTCTCCGTTGTGGGGAAGTCACGGCCCTCATAAGTGCCCAAGTCGCATATCCGGCGGAGCCGCAGTTGGAGCTGGAAGATGCCGAAGTAGTGTCTTTTCGATTGTTCGACCATCTCTTGATTTATGATGATTTGCGACATCTCTGCTTCGGTGGCATTATACAGGTCTCGCTCTTCGTCCGAGAATGGCAGGATGCGATATTCCTCTTTCAGATCAGGCAAATGCAGCAGAATCTTCGTTCGACGTAGACAGATTGAGTCCAACAGAAGACGCAGTGCGTGAATACCCCGACCTTTCATTACTGGAGCCACAATATACTTCTTGAAGTCCGCGACGTTATCGAAAGGGCTGAATCCCAGAAACGCCAACAAAGAGCCGATATCTTCCAGACGATTCTGCACTGGAGTTCCCGTCAAGCACCAACGAAACTTGGAGGAGAGGCTCGAGGCAGCGCGAAAGAGTTTCGTTGACATTCGACGAATGAAATGAGCTATGAGAAAGACTTTAGTACGGCCATGAGCAGCATGTGGCCTTCTTTGGTTGGGGAGGGAATGCTGACCTTCGTCCAGGATGATGCGAAACCATTTGACTCGAAATATAGCACTTTCGGAATCTGTTGTATCTGCCACGTCTGCAACTATAGTATGGTATGTGGTCAATACAATATCTGAATCGGCTAATAGAACTGGGTCTATTTCACGTCCACGGCCATGATGAACGGTGACTTTTAGACTTCCATCAAGATGCCTGAAAGCTTTTAGTTCCACCTGGAAAGGTACTTTCCACTAAGGACTAACGTTTGAGTCTCTCTTTCCCAATTATCCAACAGTACTGAGATATTTTAGCCCTCTCAGCCACGAAGCAATCCAAGCCTAGACATACAAGGCGTAGACACAACGACAAGTGAAGCTCGAGATGGAATATGTTTGGCCGTAAGCCTCTCGCTGGGCTTCTGGAGCTCTGAAAGTGCCTCTTCAACAAAGACCTGCGCTCCGTGCCTTGTTCTCGATATGGCAGTAAGCATGGTCAGTGATTTTCCTAGACCCATATCATCCGCGAGAATACCACCACCGGTCTCGGACGGTACAGATCCAGTCTTTGAGCCCGTGATCTTGTGCTCATAGCTGCAGATATATGAGATCACCGTCGGACTGTAAGAAATACAATAGATAGACTTACCACTCTTGTCCCTGGCGTACGCACCGCTGCCACAACGAAAACTCTACGGGTACAGGTCCAGATTCTCGTTGAGCTATGAAGTCTAAACCTTCTTTTTGATGCCTTGCCGTGAACGTCAGAAGTTTTCGAGGCAATGGGATCTTGAAAAATCATATACTCTAGTAAAGGAGTCCTAATGCAGCAAGGGGCTTCCAATTGATTTAGACGCTTCAGTCGGTTTAGAGAATCGAAAACTTCCGAGACTGCTTCGTCCAGCCTAAGCTGTACGGACGATGCTAGTGGCCCGCATTGCGAGGCATCGATGACTTCCGCAGCTGACTGATCAGGAAGCACACCTTCCTCCGGGCTGATGCCATTGATTTCCACAAAATGAGGATTATCGTAAGACATATCCTCGTGCCGATATATTGGATGCTGAAGGTAGATGTGGCTGCGCGAAAGCAGCTTACTTACTTTGTCTCGGATCGAGCTCGAACCGTAAATATTCAGATTCACCAAAACGTACATCTTCTTTGCTTTTGTGCTTTCGTATGCATGTCTATCAATCCATGCCGGCGCGGTCAGATAGGCACTCACTCTGGCAGTCTCCATTTCTAACAAACTTTTCAATATCTGGCTGGTCAATTCATTGAACACTGCAAGCCTGTTTCCAAGAGAGGACAGCAGAACGAAGCAACGAGCTTCAGCTGCGAGGCCAAAGTGAATCAAACTTTCGCGTGAGAGTCCCAAGGTCCGATCTAAGTAGCTAGAGGGATTCTCCAATACCTTTACTCTAACATTGTACATCTATTTTAAGCTTTAGCAAGTACCAGAATGATGGGATAGCATTGGAAAAGAAGTTATTGATCCAGTGGCCTCTATGTATATCACTTCGTCGTTTCGTAAAGAAAAATCTCGTGTACCGTGGCATCATGTAAGAAGCAAAGACAGCATCTTTTGAGGCACTCATCATTCCGAAACAGGATTCTCGATGCGTAGAATGCCCGGCCTGCACACTACCTTGCTCCTTAATCGAAAGATCCAGTCCTCCGTCATTTTGAGGAGTCTCTTTGCACGGGCTTTAATTTTTGGTCAGCAGTGATAAGCGCGATAATTTGAAGGGAGTCTGACGCACCGCTTCTGGGCCAGTTGATTGTCGAAGGCAGCTTCAAGCGGTCTCTTCGTTGTGGCCATCCGCTCGGTAAGACTTGCCATTTCTCACGAAGTCCTTTACTGAGCCCTACGGCTAGCGCATTGACAGCACTTATTAAATCAAGTTTATCCGTCCTTGGAATTTAGAAAGTAATCTGACATGAATGGAGTTCTAGATGGACTGTGTTTCCGAACTCGGGCTATCGTTGGTTCGTTCGGTTTGGGTGGATGATTGTGATCATGTGAGATGAGACCCGCACTCAATTCTGTCCGGGGCGAGTGGCCCATAAATCAGAAAATATCTATCATGTCGTTTGCAATTATCTCATAGGAAGCCAGGCGCTGTGCGTCGTTGTCGTCAGTGATGTAAGAGACTTCATGGACCTCTTACGAATTCGGAGTGACGAATGTGCTTAATCAGCCTTGCGTACTCCGCACCTGGCTGAGGTGAAGCTACTGCTCCTCTGCGCCCGATGCATCCATTAACCCAGTACAAGAATGATTTTCTAGCGTGAGGAGCACGGCCTGCGGATAAACCTTATTCCGAAACAGTCTATTCCGTATTCAGCCTAAGAATCCTGAGATACGACGAAAATCTTGAAAGAATCTCCAAATCAACTGCCTGATTATCATACAATTTATCATACAAATTGAGCAGCTGAATCAGAGATTGCTCAAAATTTGATAACGCTGTCACGTTGACCTCGTAACACGCTGTCCCGTTGAATTGCAAGTCTCGTAGTTGACCTCGTTGAATTGCAAGCTTCGTAGTATATACGCTGTCCCGTTGAATTGCAAGCCTCGTAGTTGACTTCGTTGAATTGCAAGCTTCGTAATATATACGCTGTCCCGTTGAATTGCAAGCCTCGTAGTTGACCTCGTAACACGCTGTTCCGTTGAATTGCAAGCCTCGTAGTATATACGCTGTCCCGTTGAATTGCAAGCTTCGTAGTTGATCTCGTAACACGCTGTCCCGTTGCATTGCAAGTCTCATACATGCGACATGCGACATGCGACGAGCTAGAAACGACGCTAAAAGGGGGAGCGCTAAAAAGAATTCTTGTAAGAGATATACAGTATATGCATATTCTATTGTATGACATGCTATGCCATGTCATGCCATGCCATGTCATGGTATGGCATGATATGGAGAGTGTTGATTTCATCAAGAATCAATTGAGATTTACTTCAACGAAACGCTCGATTTTTGCGGTTTGAACGTAATTGTGTGTATATTCGAACGCAAAATCATCAACGTCTCATCGTATAATCGTGAATTGTCAATAATGTGATGGTTTGTACAACAGAGCGGTGGTGGTGGTGACAGGGCGGCCAGGTGGAGGTGGTGGCGAAAGCCGTGATAATTGGTAGCCCTAACCCTAAGACAAAGCGCTGTTGCATTTTGCAGGCGTTTACCTTGTTGCATATGCATGACAGCCCATTCGGAAGTGGCTGGCCACAACATCACGGAGCTCACTTCGGGCTCGCGGCAGGATCTTCTTTCTCAACTCCATGACTCCGAGTGTCCGACTCACTTCTGTACAGTTCAGGGCTCCTGGATACCTCAATAATGACGTCGATGGAAAGCGGTTTTCGGAATGCTCTTGCCAAGTTTTGCTCAGACCTTACTCCACGAGAAGTTGGAGAATTCCGTTTTACAACGTTAGATGATGTATACAAAGTTGTTGTCACCATACAGCATCAACAGGCCCGTCGGAAAGAGATGATGAATCTCACTAGGATTCAATCTTTTCTAGAAGCTATGAAAAGCTTCGGAGAAGTCATCGAAGTGTTTCTCAATCTTTCCGAATTCATACCTTTTATTTGGGGTCCGATCAAATTTGTTCTAAAAGTAAGTGCTTTGTTACTACCGCACACATGGATCGTGGAGTTTCTTGCCTTTTCTCTTCTGTGGCAGTCGAACCTAAACTGATCTTTACAGATTGCCAGCTCATGGACTGAATCGTTTGACACGCTCCTTGGAGTGTATGAACAGTTGGCAGACAGCATGCCGCTCTTAAACCAGTATCAAGCTTTGTTCGTTAATAACAGCTCTATGGGCCGTGTTCTTGAGATGGTCTACGTAGATATCTTAGATTTCCATCGATGCGCTTTGGTGGTGTTCCGAAAGCCCAGTGAGTTGCCGAGACTTTCAAATGCATGTCGGGTCTCCCTTGCTTGTCTATGGTGTGACTGATGCTCCCGAAGTATGGCGCCAGATTTTTCGCTCTGTGTGGAACGATTTTAATACGCGATTCCAGCACATAATAGACAGCCTTCGTCGCCACGGATCTCTGGTCGAAAGCCAGGCCAACATTATACAGATCCAAAATTGCCAGGCCGAGAGCGCACGACTTCAAGCTGCCTTGACGAAATTGGAAGACACGGACCATAAAGAGAAGAGACTTAGCACTCTCAACTGGCTCTCTTCCACAGACGTAAACCTCGACCAGGAGAGTTATACAGCTGTATGGGATGAAGATCCTGATAGCGGGCTGTGGATCTTACACAACGAGAAAATCAGGATCTGGGCAAACCCTGACATTGCCTTGATTCCTTGTCTGTGGGTCAATGGCATCCCTGGAGCTGGTGCGTTTAATATTCTTGACGCGCTGGAAGTTCATGGTCCTGACTTCAATAGGCAAGACTATTCTCGCTTCTCGCATCATTCAGGAATGTCAGAAGCTCAATCCGGCATCGGTGCTGTTCTTCTATTGCAAACACCTTGATGATCGCCGAAATACCTTTCTCGCTTTGGCGCGATCAATACTTGCTCAATTATTAGCACACAATCCCGGCCTCCTTCCGTACTTTTACCAAAAAAGTGTCGCCAGTAGCCAAACGTCACTCAATTCAATTCAACTTTGTAAAGAAATCCTCGACGTTGCGATAAAAAGCTGTGCCAAGACATATATCATCATTGACGGCATTGATGAGTGTGACATGAAAGAGAGGAAAATGATCATCTCCTTCTTTACATCCCTAGTCGATACTCAGACCCAGCCTGGTAATATACGGAGCTTGTTTGTTAGCCAAGATGACAACGATATTAAGAAAATGCTCGCGACAGCTTCTATTATACGTATCAGCAGTGATAACAACAAGGCAGATATTGAAAGATTTGCGACGAAATGGGCCTTCAAAATCACAGAGAAATTCGCACTTTCTAACGAGGTGCAAGACTTCATAACAGGAATTGTGACTAACAGATCGGATGGTAAGCACTCAGTACGTAGCGTCGACCAAATCTGATTCTTCAGCGCAGGCATGTTCCTATATGCGAAACTAGTCTTGACAAATCTTTACGGCCAGACAACACGGGCTCAGCTACGGGCAGAATTGCGACTGGATACATTTCCTAAAGGCTTGGACCAGGCGTAAGTTCATGACACCATTACCACTCCTTAGACTCGCTTCTTGATCCTTGACAGTATGATACAAATGTGGAAAAATGAAATCCAAACTTACGTCCCTTGAATACTAACACCGAACTTGCACATTTTAGATATGGCCGGATAATGTATCGCATCATGCACAATCCAAACACAGCCGAACTTGAGCAGGCGCAAAAGCTGTTAAGTTGGATCGTTTGCAGCAAAAGACCAATGAAGTGGCATGAGATCCAATGTGCAATGTCTATTGACAGCCAAGAAGAGACCATTGATTTCGATGCGAGGCAACTGCGAGTTCAAGCAAGAGATTTGTGTGGATCTTTGGTGGAGATGTATCCGGGCGACCGAATTGAGTTCGTCCACAGTACTGCGCGAACGTGAGTTTTCTGTTCATTCGCTCTCTCTTTAGATGGTTATTTAATCGTCAGCAGCTATCTTATTCAAGAGAAGTACGTCAAAGTTGCAGTGGAGGAGCGGAAATTGGCACTTCTTTGTTTACGCTATTTGAGCTTTAGCTGCTTTGACTATGACTTGTCGAGAAGCGAGCTTAGCGACTTGGTCGTCGATGGATACTATGCTTTTCAAGATTACGCGGCTCTACACTGGATCGACCATCTCGGAATGTTAAAGCAATCGCAAGCCCAGAGCGGAAATACCGAGGCCAAGGAGCTTGCCTCTGCGGTCATGCATTTCTGGGAAAGACATAATAATCAGCAGAGAGAAAGGGAAGAGTCTCCTGGAATTGTGACGGGCTTCCTGAGCAATGATAGGCCCATCGATTACCTTTCCCCTCTTATTGCGGAAACAAAGCAGTTGAGAGCCGAAGACGAGAGTATTGCTGGATTAGGGGCTCTTGGTGAAGTCGTCAGCAGAGTTCGCTCCAACATTGAGCAATCCATAGACACGGCAGCTCTTGATGCAGAGTCATTACAAGACATGAAGCGGTACTATGGCCTCAATTGGTACAAGTGTCCAAAACACCCCTGCTTCTACTTCCACGAAGGGTTTCCTAGCGCAGGACTCCGTGATCTGCACATCGACAGGCACGAACGACCACATTGCTGTACTGAGCCTGGATGTCCTAGACTCAAAATTGGCTTCATTTCGGAGAAGGAATTAAAGAAACACCTAAACATTACTCATCCCAACCCTGAAACACTGTCCTGGAAGTTCTCCAAGGTCAGTGAAAAGCAAAATCGAAGCAAGTCAACCTTCGCTTGCAATTTGTGCCCTAAAGAGTTTACCAGGAACTCTACTTTGCGAATTCATTTGCGAAGCCATGCAGATGAGCGCCCGCACGTATGCACAGTCTGCGGTAGAGGTTTTCTTCGCCAGGGTGATTGCAAAAGGCATAAGTCAGTGCATGAGTCAATGCATTCAGGGGAAAAGCGTTTCGTATGCCGTGGCGAGCTACGAGGAGGAGGCTCTTGGGGTTGTGGCAAACGTTTTTACCGGTCCGAAACACTTGCGGATCATGTCAGGATTTCTCATAAACGGTGTATAAAACCACTACTGGACGAAGAAGCTGCGCAACGGCAGCAAGATAGCCGATTTAGTGTCGACGGGGCTTTCACAACAACTGCCCATGGGCTTCTGGAGCCTTTACTTTCATCGTTGATTATTCAGCAGAGAACAAAGCTTGGAGACACTGACTTGCTCTTCAACGGGCAAGGCGAAGCTGGCCCAATAGACCACACCGCGGTTGAGGAGGGGTATATGAGAGACTTGAAAGCCTGATGCCTCTGAGAGACAAGTCGAACCTGGTTTGACAATCAACTATTGAGTTGACGTAGTTGTTGGAAACGTAGCAGACTGGTCTCGGAACATAGCTGGTCAGCATGTAATACCTAATCCACATAGCCACCACAAAATAGATTCCGATTCGCTCGTAGAATCTCAATTCACACCTTCTAGCATTGACCGTTTCCACCTTTTTCTCGACATTAAATGCTCAACGTTGAGACCCCAACATCTCAAGAGGTGACTACCTCAGTACTCACACCGCCCGATTCGGTACCATCGTAGACACTTCGCGAGGCCACAACCCTAGGTAACCCTAGATGAGCCACCTGAGCCACCATCGATCCATGCGGTTCTGCTCTGTACTACCAGAATGCTGCCAATGCTCGAAAAAAGCTCTCTCAAGACTGAGGAGTGCTCGCTACAGAATCCTCGAAAACCAATCATTCTACCAAGCGTCAAACGATCGGCGATCTCACAACTCTCTCAGTAAGTCCGCATCGGGTATGCGAGCATTGCCCGCGCTGTCAAGGGGATCAAACAGAGCTGAATGGAGCACCAAGCTCTCGAGAGTTTGTGAACTCGGAGCTGGCAGCGGAGGTAATAATTGAGACTCTGACGATGGATTGACATCAGTTCAGAACGTCTAAACTGACATGGATCTCTGAGCGGCTTCGCACCAAGCTTTTCGCCCACCGTCTCAGCGGTTAAGCTACTGCAGGTGAATCGACTTTTACTTTTCCATCTGTAGTGACCAGTCCCGTCATACTCACACACCATCGTAGACAGGACATGCAGTTTCTTTCTACCTCTCGCGCGACGACCCCTCCTTACCCTCTTTCCTCTGTCACTTTTACTCATTCGATGATGGAGGGTTGACATCATTGACATTATGGCCAATTCTGCAAACGCATGGCACCGAGAGAGGTATTGTCCAATCAAGAGCTGGAAGAGCACGCATGCCGGCTCGATTTCTCCAAGCCTAGATGAAGCTGAAACGGTCTTCACCAATCGCCGCTTACGCTCGCGACGTCCTACCTCATTGGCGACCGGGTGCAGCGAGATGTGTATACACATTAGGAAGTTGGATAAAGTCGCCGCCACAATGGCAGACATACCCATCTGATGATTCATTGATAAATATCGTACCTTTGGCGCGACTTGTTCTATTGGGCACCATGAAGACCCATACTCATTCTCCATATTCGCCAGGTAGATAATTCAAACATTTTCATCAGCTTTCTCCATCGCTAAGATGGTTTCTCTCCTACTGCTTATTGTGCTCTGCTCTTCCAGCCTCATAGCTTGCCTTCCCAGCGAATATCCCCACAACATCCGAGCAGCCAGCAAACACAAACCCATCAGCTTCCAGCAGCGCAATCTAAACACCATCACCGCGCTCTACAACCGAACCGTCTACCCCACCAATCTGGAATTCATCGCCAACGGCTCCAGCTCGGTGCCCAAGGGTCTTTTCAACGCCAATGTCTCCGGCAGAATCACCCCCATCGGAAACTTCACCGGGTTCCAAGATAGCGTGGAATACTTCTTCGCGCTGGCGCCGATCCCTCAATCTCCGCTCTACCACGGCTTCTCGAAAGCCCAAATCGTCGAGTTCTCCTCCGAATGTCCCGACGTCGCGGCCTCGGTGGTCTATTTTACCGAATCGGTCATTCACCCGGGGCAGCGAACGATGGGCAGACAGTCGCCACTCTCAAGCAAGTGTGCCTCACCCCATTGATTGCCAAGTCCATGCCAAAATGCTGAGCCTGACGATATATGGTTTGTCCAGATCGCGTTCTGGGAGTTCGATGATAAAGGCGCGGTGAGCAAATACGACGCCTGGGTTCCCAATCTCGGGATCTACCACCCTCTCACCAACCCTGCACGTACAAACGCAGAGACCATCAACCTCGTCTGCTCGACCGTGCAGGCCGAATGCACAGGGAAAAACGCGCAGTACGCGAGCGTTCAGAACTGCGTTGACGTTCTGTCCGCGAAGCCGTTCGGCGATTGGGATGAAGTGTGGATGGACAGTGTGGTTTGTAGGGAGCTGCACATCTTGCTCGCGCGAGTCGATCCGGAGGTTTGATGCCTTTCCGAAATTTAGGTGTCTGCGGTGCGTGCTGATGCTGATTGGGATATAGGTGCATTGCCCCCACGTCGGCCCCACGGGAGGCGGGAAATGTATCAATGAACCCTACGAGGACGGGTACATCCTGAGCGATGAAGCACTTTTTGGGAAGCCTGCAGGGCAGAATTTTGTTTGTGGTGGGAAGCATTTTCAGTAGCTCCTGTGGCAGCTCAGGCCTGTGACTATCGTTGTTAAAGCAGATCGATTCTGTGGGAGAGAAAGTGTTGGTGATGAGAGCACTCCAAGAAGGTTGAGATGGAAAGGTGACTCTTACCAGTTACGAGTAGGTACAAGGACAGTTTCTCTCCGACTTAACAGAGATATACTTAGTTCAAGTTGATCGTATCAAATGCTTCTAGCACTGCTACTCTTTTAGTCTCCGCCCCTTGCCTTCCCCTATTCGGGTGCCCGAGGTATTACAGTCTCTTTGACGTTTTACTCCAAGGCGAGTTCCCTGACTTATGCTATAACAGCAGACCTCAATTCCTGAGTATATCGCATTTGACCACAGCCCATCTCCATTCCGTTCACACAAATTCGTCCAGTCACAAGCGACCCTACAAAGCGCAATACAATCAGGGCTTATCCAGTCTCCAGAACGGAAATAATGGCGGCGAATCTCAGTCAATCCCCCTCCAGACAATAAAGTCTCGCTAGTCCAGCGTCGGCCGTCTACTTGAGCCACCACCTGTCAAAACCATCGCCTCACCGGTGCGGCGCATGAATTCGCTCGAGGGTAGAGGCAGACGCCATGAGTAAACCCAGAAGTTGCAGTCTACGACCTCTTTCCCAATGTGGGGCTTACGCTGCCCTCTCCACGTTCTTCGTCCTCCTCACTGCTCGCAACCTCGCCTGCATCCCGATGTTGCACCTCAATCACCCACCTCGGCTTCTTCGTGACCACTTCCCCCAACTCCTTCGCAAAAGGCACAATCAGATGTCTATATTCCTCGCTCATCATCCCCACACTCAGATCCCTAGAACTCTCTGTAGGCGGACTCAAGTCTGTATCAATAACGATCTCGGGCGTCGGCGCTCGGGACCAGTCCTCCGTCATCTTGATCATCTGAGAGTCTATGCCCCCAAAATTTTGCTCCAAGCGCGCCTTGCCCTGCTTGCCGAGGACGATCTCTTTTTGCAGGCGACCGTGTCCGTTTTGGCGGAAGAGATTGGGTGGGGTGGATTGGGGACGTCGCGAACCGGGCTGTCAGGCACGACAAGGGGCCTGTGGGAATGGCGGTGGCTGATGATCTTGAGATTGAAATTATGTTCGGGCTCGGCATGACGGTGATATGGATAGAGAGACATGGTGAGATACCTAGTTTTGATCAATAGCAGACTGCCCATTTGCGATGCTATCATCCGAACTCCATTCGGATCATACGATGGCCAATGCGATTTGGGTATCACATCATGAGAGGTGGTTTCTTGGCTTTAACAAAATCCCATCAACGCGAAATTTCATGGTGGAGCGACTAGTCTCTTGGAATAGATACTAACACAAACACAAAAGGCCACAACACACAATCAAACCTGTGCAGGGATTTGCCAAGAGGGAGGAATTACTAGTATTGTTTCCCAACCCAACGCACCCATTTCGCTTTTCCAGAGAAGGAAGATGCCCATGTTGGACCGATCGAAGTCTTCTGGAACGCGCGAGACTTGAAGACAATAAAAGGAGATCTTACCTGTCTATTACTAATGACCTTCCTTTTTCACCACCGACATTGAGATTTCAAAGAAGCACATCGCTATGCCAAATTCAGAGCTATCCGGTGGCAGCTCCGCCTCTCACGAGATCTTCCTGCCTCGACGACCCAGGCCTCGGGGGTTCGCTCCCGGGTACCTCCACGAGTGCAGCATCCGCCGCCATCTCTGCCGGAGGATGATATAATTCCGCCCTTGGCACAGCTTGCGCTACGTATTTCTCGTGCGCGACTCCTGTGGCATCAGCCCCAGATATTTCCTGCCTATATCCATTGCTGCCATTATGTGCATTGCTGTGTGACCCTTTCTTTGCCTTCTTCCAAAAGAAGAACGCCCCCGCTGCGATCAACCCGAGGCCTCCCACTACCCCTATAACTATGCCAGCTATTGCGCCACCTGAAATGCTGGAAGATCTCGGCGAGGATGTCGTGGAGGGGCGGCTTGTTGGGGTTAGAGAGGGTGATGTAGGTGAGATTGCCGCAGCTGCAGGAACGGATGATGATGTAAGGGAGGTTGAAGTGGCTGCGGATACCGAGGCTGAGGTACTGATTGCGAGGAGTCCTTCAGTGGCAACGGTCAGCGTGGTGGCTCTGGGAGATGCGGAGCTTAGAGAGGAGTAAGTCGCGTTGATTTGGTCGATGGTGACATTGGCGAAGGGGTTTACGGCCGTTGCCCAGCAGATGTTGACCTGGCCTGCAATGACACTCGTTAGTACTTGCCCATATCAAAATGTTGCGAAGTACGATTGCAACAGTGACTCACCTGTGGTCTGTGTACATTCCTCCCTGCCCGTGTCAGCACTCACTGATGTTCAAAGGCTTTTGCGTGCAGCTCACCTCTTCTGGAGACAGCAGAAGCCATCTGTTCCAGCACCACAGCCGATTTGACTCGATGAGGGTTGGTTGTTAGAGGCACATTCGGTGCTTCCTGTCCAGCAAACAGCCTCGCTGCTGCCCGCCCCACAGCAATAGTCTTTGTTCAGCAGCCCATCGTGCACGCATATTTGAGGCGGGCTGCAGCCGAATGGTAAACCATCGCATTCCCAATCAGTGGCACGTGTCGCGAAGTAAGCTTGGTCGTATGCGGAACACACTCTCAATAACGATAGCACCAAGGAGAGTTGTATGGAGGTTGGCGTCATGCTACTGTACTGCGATCGTCGTCTGATGTTCTAAGATTTCTGTTCTTCTCAGGTCTGCAGCGAGTGCGGAGCAAAACAGCAGAGGCGAGATCCATGGCTGACTGTGTGACTGTTTCATATTGAGAGCTCAGCTGGCGGAGTTTATCGTAAGGCGAGAGGCTGAAATTGCTCGGCAACCGCTGGGGTTGTTTGTTCCGCTCCTATTATGCTACTCCGTTCGTTAAGAGCCCCGATTGGCCCAGCACGACTAATCGAGCGGAGTAGGTACTAGTACGTTACTTCTATAGAAAGTTGAGCTTGTTGAAGATTCCTTCGACGCGAACTTCTCACGGACGCCAAGTCGGATAGAACTGCCGTGCTTCCGTTTAGGTTGACGTTTCAAGCATGATCAACCAATTTTCATCTTTGTGGGCAACACTCGCCCAAAGGAAACGTGCACGACCCTCACTGGGACAAAGCACCTGCATGCGATTATTAAACCGACCACGCCGTATCGCAACCTGAGTGCGTTTCACGCGCCAGCACGACAATGCAAGCTTGCTGCTCACATGTGTAAGAGTCTCACGTCAGCTAGAGATCGTATTGAAGAGTTCACCGCAAATCTTCAGCCGTCTTTTATAACCTCGTGTATGGGTGTGGTCGTTCTGAAGTCCTCATCAAGAATGGACAAAGATTCAGCGCTTGTCGTGGTCCATTGGCTAGTTGCAGAAACCAATCTGAACACGAAATGCAGCCTTATACCAGAACGCTGAATCATCGGATGACAAAGATTATTAAACATATTCACAGTGTACGGCTTCAGGTATACGCCTGCCCGTTTGAGTGCTTTTGGCCCCCGTTTGTACCGTTGTAATGAAACATCACGCAACAGCATAGCCTTGGCTCTGATTCTGTGCCTCGGATCTCGACTACTCCGGCCGTTACATGGACGATTGAAAGTATACCAAGAGCTTGACAGAGATATAAAAGGGCCGGCTGCGACCACCTTACTATAATGGGCAGTCAATCACAAACAGTCACCTCGTACAACGCAAATACTTCAAAATGATAGCAGTGAAACAAGTCCTCGTTACCGCACTTGCCGTGTTGCCATTCACGATTCAAGCGACACGGTTATTCTACAACTCCGGCACGAAGACTGGATGGGATTACACCACGCCTGAGCACCAAGGCACGGTCGACCAAGTGACGAACGTCGTCTATGAAGGTCCTACAGCGATCAAGGTAACCCAGACCTACGACCCCAACTATAGTGGTCGATACCATTCCGAGGTCCGCCATTCGCAAGGTTAGTAGTTCAAGGACCCGCGCCTCCCCTTCTACTCTTTGCTCGGCACAAAGTCTCGCCAGCAAGCTCTATCCTGGCGATCTCAGACCGAAATTTGTGGATTCGTGTGCTGCGCTGCAAGTATCTATCTTACTGACTTTTCAAAATTACTTATCAAGGCTACAAACGTGGGGACCAGCGTTTCTATGGCTTCATGTTCCGTCTCTCCGAGACCTGGGAGTTCGATCAACAGTCATACAACATCGCGCAGTTCATCGCCAACAGGCCAGGCGCTGGCTGTGGCGGCGATGACTGGATGCCTTCATCGATGATCTGGATCGACGGCAACCAGCTGACATCGCGCATTGTCAGCGGACAATACCGCCAGCCCGACTGCTCCCGCACCATCACTCCTTTCAAGAACCTCGCCACGGTGACGGCTGGTGTTTGGCATAAGATTATCATCCAGGCGAGCTGGAAGAGTGACAATTCCGGATTCTACAAGATCTGGTATGATGGGAATAAGGTGAAAGAAGTAGATAACTTGGCGACGACGATTAACGACGACAGCACATTCGAGTTTCGTGTCGGGCTTTATGCGAATGGTTGGCATGATGATCAGAAAATGTTGGGGAATCAGCCTTTCCGTCAGGTCTGGCTTGATGAGGCTGCTATTGGCACGGAGTTCAAGGATGTCGATCCAGACCAGTCATGATCTGCTTCAGTCGAAGAGCTAAAGGAGCTCGAGATAATGGGTATGATGATTAGGTGGGAATGAGAGATGATAAGTATACAGTAACCCTTGCCGAATTCAAACTGTCCCAAAGGTCGGGGTCCTCTTTACGTACTTCTTCATTCCAAGTCTTTTGCCATTCGTGGAATCATACACATGAAATGCCCACTCAGTGTTCTTGAAGGTAGTGCGATAAGTCTGACGAAAAGCATAATAGGTAAGTACTGCGGATGAAGCGATCGATTCGACGAAGCCGTAGCCTCTCTAATGTCACAGCTGTCTTACTCAGAGAATGCATATCGAGCATCGTAGATGAAGCACTGAGTGTCGCTCGGACCGTAACTCGAATCCATGTGATCTGCTACACTGGCACTACCTTGTGTACTGTATCTCTGTATGTGGTCGGAGGTGAACACGAGAATGGCAAACGGGGTGTGATTATGTAAACAGCCCACAGGCTTGGCATTACATGCAGGGCTACCCTAGCCCCATGGTTGTCCCGTTACCCGGGTTGTCCGGTTAGGGGATTTCTCCTTCCAGTTCATTCCGGCGTGTTCTACGCTGCTTCTAGGCTTTTTGTACAATTCGGTAGTCGCACTCCTTCAGAATGGTCATATGCGGACCCCTTGCAGGCGGAACCCAACGAACTCTCTCTGGGTCTGTTACATTGCGCTAATTATCCCTCTTTACTATTTGCCCATCGTTAGCTAGCAGTTCTACCGCTCCTTCTTCCACGGCTCTATCATGCCGATCCACAATCGCTATCTTGCTTACAAACATGACACCAGTCATCTGGTGTACTGGGTGACCCGCACATCAAATGAGATCATCCGCAAAATGGCAGCAGCCGGACGTGAGCCTCCAGATCTGCTCAACAAGTCTGGCTCGGCGACTGTATCTCAAATCGTCTCTATGTCCAACTTGATTGCACAGCATATCGAAAAGGTGCAGCCTCCAATATACCGCCTCTTTCGCTCAGTCATTAACGCTCGTTCCGCCATTCATGCGGAGTTCCTGCAAATCGTCGCGTCCGATCCAGATCCTGAGATCGAGAAGAGCAACGCTTCCCACAAACATTTCATTGATGCTCTTACAGAGGCATTTGAGGTTCTTGGTGGTCAGACTTGGCTGGCGAACGAATCCCAGCAATTAAACGACGAGCAAGACGACATCGAAGAAATTCTAATCGCTAACAAATTCCATGCCCTTGCCCTTGACAAAGATCAAGATCAGGGAGACTCCAGTGAGGAACCTGAAAGCGCCTCTGTTTCTGCCACCTCAAGCCGCCAGAAACCGAAACCTAGGAAAAAGGGCAAGAAGGGAAAACATGGCAAAAAGGGCAAAAACCGGCAACAAAAGTTGCCAAAGGCAGTAGAGCCTATGACTGTTCCACTGGAGAGTTACAAGATCATCGAGGCCGGTGATAGTGGACTTGTCACCGAGTATCTGATGGCCGTCTACGAAATGCTCAGAGAGTGTAGCGATCTTCGAGCATATGTTCAAGGCATATGGCGTGACGTCGCCTACAATCAACTCAACTCGGCCGTTGCCGGGGCAGTATCAAATATGGCGGTCTCGATGATCAAACGTTGTGCCTCTGCAATGTTTGTTGAATTCCCAGGAGATGATTCGTTCGATAAAGTGATGAACACCATCACTCGTGGTAACCCCGACAAAGCCCAGGGAAAATTTCATCTGTCCCTGCAATGCATGGATACAAGTATAGGAAAGGTGAAGAAAGTGCGGGACATCGACCTTGACGTTCGGGAGCAATTCTTCATTCACACCTTTCAAGATCTTCTTGACTTCGTCAACGATTACCAAACAACTCGTAGCGGCAAGCCAACCAAGCGCATGCTTGCTGAGATCAATAATTGGGATCCTAAATTCGACCTTAGTCGAGCTACAAACGCCGAGAGGATCAAGTGGCGCCGGGCATACATCATCAACTGGTTGTATGATCTAGTTAATCTCTTTTCCGCTATTGTAGTCCAGCGCAATACACTTAAAGGCCAACATCACGCTTACGAGAACGTGGATTGGTCAATCCGCGGACCTTGGAACGAGCACAGGCGTCTTTTCGGCTTGAATGAATTCGCTGGATTCATTACGTCTCTCGCAATGCAGAAGCCTGGCACAGACGTGAAATCAAAGATCTTAGTGCATCATGTTTTCCAACTCCAATGTATCGCCGACGCTTGGACTGTCTCTCGTGGGTGGTCAATCAGTGGGCTCAAAGGTCATCTGATTCGCCCGCCACCACGTAACTTCCGCCCAAGACGCGATGTTGACCTTTTCTTGGACCGTGAGAATCAGAGATTTGGCAGGGGTATCTTGCAGGCGGTGGACATTGTCAAACAGCTGTTGGAGAGAGACAGCATGCTCCATGGTCAGCCAGATCGTCATAAAATGCACTGCGAAATCCTCGAAGACGTCCAATATGACTTTGTGAACTGGCTTGGCGAAAGCAAGTATATGTACGGCTTGCAAACGATTCCTTCGTCGCGCTTTTCTAATAGCAATGCGAATGGACTTTGGGAGTACTCGCCGTTCTTGTGTGGTGTCGGATTAATGGAAAGTCTCGAGCTCGGGTACCTTGTCAATATGATGATTTGGGATCGAATACCAGAGCCTTTTCTTCTCGTCCATTTGCATAACATGTTGGTTCAAAAGGGCTACATCACCGCTCCCGTCGGACTTTTCGCTTCTTTGGAGGAATTCTTCCCGACCACCTTCTTCGCGGACGGCAAAAAGCCGGTTGCGGATTTTGACAATGCGCTTACGGCTCGAATAGGCCAGACAGGAGGGCGACGAGCTCATTTTGAGCGACAAGGCATAAGGCGCAATGCGACACACTCCGCAGTAGATATACATGGACTGTTGGATCTCAGCGCTAACCGTATTTTCACCACTAAGTCCAGTCTGGTCTTATACCGCCAGGCAGAGTGGGACTTGGACCGCATCCCTGATGCTGAGGTTCCATGGCCCTCTCTACTGGCAGTGTCTCGTCTTGCTTGCACTAAACAGATTACAGACCCTTTGACTGGAGAAGAAACCTTGCAGGAAACTGACATCGTCAAGCGCGCCAGAGCTGCAGGCTCCAAAAACGCGGACATTCTTCGGATGGCTTCATCAGTGGAACGACTTAAAGCCGAGAGACCCGTGCCGACCGAAATCCTAGACACTCTGCCCGAGGGATACCGCCATAGCAGGATGGGTGGCCCCAGCACATCTCCATTGAAGGAGAATACTCAAAGTCATTTCCATAGTCGTGATCTCCTCACTCTAGTGAAGCAGGACGTTCACGATGACGTATGTGGCACCCGACCATTGTCGAGCCTGAATTTGGTGTGGGTCACGACGCGGTTTTTGATGCTCTTTATGCAGATAGAGGAGCGATTGAAGAAGCTGCGCAATCCGCTATGGGTAGAGACCTACGAGCGCCCGGACTCATCCGTGAAATGGGGCAAGCGCGTGGCTCTTGCTGTAATGGCTCTGAATGAGAGTTGTCAACATTATGGGCGAGAGGAGTGCTTGGCGGTCATGGCCGAGAAGTTTGAGGAGCAGAGAATGGGATGGATGCAGCACATCTATTGGGATGATCTAGCCACGTCTCCTAAAGCTAAAGATCAAGCGGATGAAGATGAAGAACCAGGAGACGACGCCTGTGTATTAATGTAATGTGATCTGCTATGAACGACTTCTAGTTCTCTACGTATCTCTGACCATAGGATGAGAATCAAAGATTAAGCTCTAGTGTAGAGTCGTGCTCAATAAGTATGTGACCGGTATGAGACTATGAGTCAAGCGGTTTTGCGATGATCATGGCTTATGTCAAATCGATGATACCACCCAAGCCGATCGCAACACTGTATCAGACTCCCTATACATGATGTACGCATCATCGAAGTACCGAGTATACTTCGACGAAAGATCGACATGAGCAATTTGCAGCACGGCAAGGTAAGTTCGCTTTACGGTCTTCGGATTTTGGCTTCGATACTTCGTCTTGATCGAGCACTTGCGATCCGCAAGAATCACGTACAGTATGATTTGATCTACCTGGCGAGACACGTACATCGTGGAGAAAGCACGAGTAACAATGACTGAATTCTCCACAAAAGCCGTGTATTTTCTGTCTATACAGCGGAGCCTAAGGTAGAATCAAGCTATTACCATAGCTACGGCTTGCGGAGAGCACGCTTTTGAAGCGCTGGTGGTCATTAACGTGGTCGGCGAAGTGCCTTAGATCATTACATCGACCGAGCCCATAGCGTTAGCATTAGTCTTTAAAGGACTCTACCTCCCCTGGCTTCCCTCTCCCCAACAACACAAGATCACACCGAACTCCTACCCACCCCGAACGAAGGCTTAAACAGCTTCCCTCTCCCGATGGGCGCCCTATCCGTAAACCTCTCCGACTCCCAGAACTCAAACCAAGTCTTATAATACCTCTGGCCCCCAATCAGAATAATCTCCAAGCTCTCCAGCACATTCAAGAGCTGAAACCAAGAAAACCGCGACTTCCCCACGTTCGCGATCCGGATCTCCAGGACCCCGGAACTGACACTGAAGCGCTGCTCGCCGTTTTCGCTGGGATATAACGTCCGTAAACCGTGCTGCGTGGCGCCTTCATTTGCAAGATCTTGGGCGAGGGCGAGCAATTGGCCGATGTCGTGTTCTATTGCAGATGTTAACTTTGAAGCATGGATGTTGGGATAGGGAGGGACGAACGATCGAGGCTGACGCGGAACATACTGAAGCCATAGGCGTAGAACATCCCACTGTCGCGATCTTTCCATGTGTAAGGGAGGATAAAAGGCCATGAGAGGTTTGCGCTTGGGAGCTGGGTGGAAAGAGAGTTTACGGTGGTGTGATTGGAGCTGGGGAGTGTCAATGCAGTCGCCAAAGAACTTAGTGAGAGCCAGAGCAGGATCAACATTTCGAATCAACTGTTAGCATGGAAGTTGTTGATGCTTGTACTCGTACAGACAACAAGTCGCGAGGTGTGTCTGGCAGTGGCTACTTCGCATATCGGCAAGCGGGTCAATAATTTCTCATTTTGCCGATGTGCGGACGTGCCCTGTCGTCGCGCCACCCCCAGCACCCGGAGCAGATTCTGGGGCATATTGATGTTAAGAGGGGAAATTTGACCTAAATGGTCAAAGGAAGTTGATACTTGTGTCACAGAAGGCGACGCTACGATGACGGCGGAGAAGGGGAACCTCACGGAGTATTTGGGAGACTTCCCACTATATCCAAGCTCGTCAACTGCTGTTATGTCTGTGAACGCGGCCACTGCTGGTCCTGGAGTCTAAATAGACGCCAAGGGTTGAATGGAAATAAAAAGGAAAGGACATGAAAGATCGAAAAAGCAGACAAGCTTGCTCGATTTCGGTATACATTTTTGTTGATTGCATGTATACGGCGCATTCACAGGATTATTCTTTCTATGCTCAAAACAGCAATGCGTTATTTTTGAAAACGATTCTTTACTGATCAACGAATTGGAAGCTTCTCGACTTTTGTAGGTGGACTTCAAGGAAACCATTCTCAGAGAAAGCAGAGAGAAAGCAATCTTTTGATAATTTCTTTAGCTAGGGTTCATATTGATATCTATCTTCATGATGTATTTTTTTTTGTTTTTTTTTTGTTTTGACATAAAGCATGAAAGCATTGTGATCTATTGACCTCTGAAACGAGTGTGTTGAAACGTTCTGAAGTGCTCGAAAATCGTGTGCTAAAGCTTGTGTTTTTCATTCTCTCTGTTTCCCCCTTCCAAAGCCTCCTGTGCCACGCAGGCCCCGCTGGCTGCCACGGTGAGGTTCCGCATCTCTCAACCATGCCCTAGGAACATAGATACGGACTCAAACAGTCTCCCGAATCAGCGTCCACAGTTCCCCGAATTAGGGTCCCCCCTAGGTAAGTCAGCAACAACGGCTCCTCTGATCCTTCTCAACGACGACCTACCTTTTAAAGATGCCCAGATCGCCCATATCGCCTGTTTTCCCACCATAAGTGCAGTTGTCGATCCAGATCCGCAGGTCCGCGACACAAGCATCCTGCGAGATGTATATAGAGTATACGTTCGTGTTCCGTATTTCGAACTCGTAGCTCCCACCACCCAGGCCGGGACGGCAGGCCTTCCGATCTCCACCCGGGGCGTAGTTTCCTACCAATTCACTGCTGCAGGCATCTGTCAACTTCTTGACGGCGTCGTCCTTGTTTCCCCACTTGGCTCCTCCGTCGTAGCAGCCAGCGGAGGCTTGGGAAGCGTAGAGAGCGTAGACGGCTATGAAGACTGTGAGGATCTGCATTGTGGAGATTAAGCGGTTCTGGAAGACGGTGATGTGATTTTTGAGTACGTGAATGATGGATATAGGTGATGGGATTGAGTACAATATTCGACCAGAGAGCGAAGGGGAACGCTTCATTTATCGTTGACGATTTTTCTGGTATGCTCATTCGCAACTAGGTTGTCAATGAAGATGAATACGGGTGCGGATGCGAGGGTAATGTTGCTGACCAATACAGTAATCGGACGAAATTTGCTTCCGTAAGATCAATGCGAGTGCGATGGCTATCGAGCGGCGCAAGTGACACGAAATAGCAATCCCTTCAGTTGAGCCTAAGGATCATATCGGATAAAGGGTTTGAAGTTGGCCCAGACGGTGTACCTGAAGTATTATGTTTGAGTGCGGCCATCCAGGTAAAGCGAAAGACACATATCAATTGGTACTGACCAAATCCATCATTCAACGGAAAAAAGATCGAGTTGCTTCGTTCTAAGCCGAAGCCACCGTGCAACGCGAAGTACAACCAGGAATTGCATGTCATACTCGGCCTCCACTCTATCAGCGATTGCGTTGACATTTGATATTGGACCTTACTAATTAGCGGTACGCGGTGTTGAGATTAGTAAGACGCGCCTTCGTTACTCGTTCAGAGCCGATGATCCTGATTAAACGATTGCGACGAAGCTTAGCAACAGTCAGCCTTAAATAGCCAAGCCCCATTAGCGATGACAAGCAAGCAGTCATTGTGATCCCCTACCTGATAGCAGGTCAGGATAGATATGCACGTTTCGAATGGGAAGGTTCATCGTTGTCTTTTTTGTCTCGTCCGGAAATAATGATAGAGATTATCGGTCCGGGGATACTCATGTCATACTCTCATTCCGAAGGTAGCCGACCTTGCCTAGAATTTCCCAATCATACCTTAGCCTGTGAATAAACTTGACAATAATCCTGATCAAGAATCCCGATTTTCGGGGTGAGGGTTCTTGGATAGTATTTCATTGCGACAACAGCTGCAATGAATTTAAAGTATAGATGGTGGAAAATGAACCCCGTGGGCTTTTGACTTTCTGTGTTCCACAAGAGATGTAGGGAATCGGGTATGACGTAGCCTGACCAGGTCAGGTGTATTAGCAAGAAAACATAACACGTCACGAACGCAGGAGTCGTCGAAAATAACAAAATAAAATTAATGTCGAATGATGGCACACTGCCGTTTCCTGGAAAACACGAACCAGTAAGATCGTTACAGTACTTCGACCCAAACCAAAAGCATGATTGCATGTAAGCGCTTCAACCGTATCGCACGTCACAGCTTGACAGGTCAAGATATTCCGAGCCTACAAGCGCTCAACGCGATCGCCCGTGACTCGTCAGTACATGTGCCTAGTCTCATCCAGTCTCAGACCAGGTGAGTCTCGCTTATTTAATTCTCCTATGTCATCAACTATCGATGGCGACCAGTAAATTCATCCATTCCTTTCTTCGAGTGCTGGGAACCTCAAAACGAAGGAGAAGATGTCATCCCCTCTCCTGATGCTTCCCTTCTTTCTTATCAGCATTCTCTCTTTAATGAGCTCGACTTATTCATTCACCACTGATCTGGATTCGCAAAACCAACCCTCAAACACGTCACATGCTGCCACTCACCTCTCATCCCTCTTGTCGCTCCCTCGCGCAAACGCTCTCCCTCCACCTCCGGACCCATTTATCATCTACGACCTTGCCAAACCCCCTCGCACTCGCGTTGAGTTCACCCGCTACAGCCACCGCATCCCCGTCTCCACTCTCTCCGAAGCTCTCATCAGCTGCCTCTTCGCGCTCGCGAAGCGTGCAGTCCGAGACAAGGGGAGCGCGCAGTTCGGGGACTTCTACAGGTTCGCGAATGATGGGGTGGCGATTGTAGTGCGCAATCATCACGTGCCGGGAGCGGAGCTGACGACGGAAATTATGACGGATGTATTGTGGACGATGTGGGAGTTTGCAAATCGTGCGGTGCTGTTTAGTGCGACCTTTACGGTGCAGTGGGACGGGAAGTCAGCGTGCCCTTTCTTTTGCTGGATAAGACAGGATTTTTTATGGCCTTGGAGGTTATGAAGAGTTGTAGTGACGTTACACTCCTTCTCTGGCTTCTTCTCCCTATCTACTTCGAGGGCATTACTGATCTGTCATTCTTATACAGGGAAGTTGGTGACGGATTCATGCAGTATATATCCAGGTGAATTCTCCATCTCCAGACACAAGGACTTGCCAGTACAGGATTATTGTTATGGGGTGTTACCATCAAAGCGCCACAATGAAGACACCCCGAAATCAGAAAAGTAGATCCTTCAATCGTCGAATTGGACCACAGTTCCGTCGTAAACTCACGTTTCTGCAACAGGAGTCGACTGGAAGAAAATTTTGACGTGATTCTTAAACTGCCCGCTGACTTGGAGCTTTCCACACTACCGCTGGAAAATCAAAGTCACACAGGCGACAAGATGATTCACTCGCTGGAACACAAGATCGAGGTCCAGGTATAGTCTTTTCCTATGGTATATCGTATACAGGACAACACTACAGTCTAGATCTTTTCCGAAATTATCTCGTTTGATCTCAAATTTCAGGAACATGAACTTGCAGTAGAAATCTGATGCGCACGAGCAAAACCGAAGTTTTTGCACATATTAATATCATTGCAGTGCATCTTAGTGAATACAAATATTGAGAAAACAAAGGTACTCGGAGAGACGGTTTTCGGTAACAGCTTCATCATACCTAAAGGTCAAGTCCTATCTGCATCGCTGCTACCTGCGACGGTGTTTTGTCCCAGCCGACTTGTTGATCTATATTCGAGCTGCTGCCATCTGTGTGGATGACGCACGTTCGCATTCACCTGTTGGCGGCGTTGTTAGAAGAAAGAACTCTTAGATTTCGCCATTCTTTCCTCTTTCTTCAATCACTAGTTCCACTCGCAGTTCTGAACGACAACTGTATTAAGTAGACCGTTGTTGCTAAACTGAATCACGATTAGAAGCATAAGCGTTTCATGATAGAATTCAAAATCACTCATCTTCGACATCGCGTTGCCGATGTGGCCATGCAACTCAATTCGATGAATGGGATCGCCAACCTGTGAATGGCACACGCAGGCACACGTAATTCAGCAGTTTGATCTTCCCGTGACGGAAAAAACAGATCAAAAGCACAAGTCGAAGGGGAGAGGAATTCGGGACATGGCACAATCCTCATGGACTCGGTGTTCTTTGTTCTTCTGTATGAAGGCCACCAACAATAGTCTTGGACATGACTATTCAAATCAGCGGACGAGTACGCCTCTAGGAGCATTGCTAAGAAAGGATTACTTATTCCTCATCTGGGAAGCCGCAAAATTAGAGCTCTGAAGAGAGCTCGTCCATCTTACATTCTGCTTCACACTGATCTTCAAAGTGACATCACATGAGAAACAAAGGTCTTTCGGAGCTATCTTGCTGCACTTGGTCAAGACTCATCACCCTGCCGAAGTATGGGCAATTTCTTTGTCACATGAAAGAGCACTTTTTTGCGACACTTGTCACCAACCATTTCACGATCTTCGAACCACCTTCTTTAAAAACTCAGATTCCGACTTCAAAGCTCATACCAAAACTCAACAACCAAAAACCCACACAAAACGCTCAACTCGCACCCCAAGGATCTCACACCAGTTATTCCAGCAACCTCATCTATCCCCCACCACCAAAATGCCCTTCTTCTCCCGCTCCTCCTCAAAGCGCACCTCAAAGCACCCCTCCAATCCCTCCACCACAACAACCACCCCCCGCCCCACTCCCCACGGCCGCACCTACCTCGACCAAGAACACACCTCCTCCGAGATCGACGGAGAGGCTCGTGAATATCGACTCCGGCAGCATCTCGCTCGAGGCGGCACGAGAGAGGAGTTCCGCGCCACGGACCCGAGGGAGCGATACTCGGCAGAGACGAGGAGATGGCAGGCGGCGCAGCATCAGCGGTGGGTGCAGGAGACGATCGAGGCGCTGGAGAGGGAGCCGCCGAGGAGGGGGGAGAGTGTGGCTCAGAAGAGGGATAGGATTATGAGGGTTGTTGATGGGAGGGATTAGGATTTGTGAGGGGATGGATGGCGTGATATGTGGTTGTTGTCCAGATATTTTGTGTATGGGAGTTGGTTTTGGGGTGGTAGATCATGAAATAGGTGGGAGGGAGAGTTGATGCATGCTTTTTCTAAAATTGTTTGATAATGAGAACTTGATGTCTGATGAAAATACAACAATTCTCTTGCTCTTCTGCGAAGCTGCCTTGGTAGAACTACTAATCAGCAATGCTCTCAACTGTTAATTACCATAATTGCTAGTGCAAAGGTTGCTTTCTACTAGACACATCGCTATCAGATTTCTCCAAGCTTTCTGAGTACACTTAGGCAAAGGAGCAAAGAAATCTCATAAGGAATATCCAACTGTGGTTTTTCATCAAATTGAGTTCCTGTACGCCTCATTTTCGATTCCTTCCTAATTTTTCTGAGTATGAGCTGTAAGTGTAAATGGAGCATGCGATATGATCCACAGCTGTCGTTGCGTGTACCATCCGCAAAGAAGATCCTGTGGCCTCGGATAAGACCCCCAAGAGCCAAAACACCTTGTCTTGGATTCATAATGTTTGGAGTATCCTCCAGATTGCCTATTGCAGCGGTCCATATTCCAACTCAATCTATAAACATATACCCTAATGGGTGGTATCAAATGCAACAAAGCCTAGATCCAATGATCTATATCCCCTCACTCATTTCCCACCCTGTCCACTTTCCCCGCGTCTTCCCTCAAAGTATCCTTGAAACCACTAGCATCCCCTTTCCCTTCTCCCGACTCATGAACTCCGCTCCAGCAGCAGGGCTTGGAGTTCTACCCTGCTCTCGAGCAGAGTCATTCTGCAGGGTGACTGGACGGGGTAAAAAGTCCTTGTCGTTGAAACACTCCAGGAGCCATTGTTGAGGAGACACTGTTGGTGGTAAGATTAATGAAAGTGTTGGGTGGAAGCGGTGGGGTGCTTACTTTCCCTAGAATATAAAAAACAGATGGGTAGCGTGCTCGATCGCCTGGAACGATGGTTTGGATTGCGGTTCGATATGGTAAACAAGGGGAGATATGTCGGCCAGAGGTTTCGACGTAGGCTGATGGGGGTGAGAAAATTGTAGTATCTATGAATGTAGGGTTCATAGAGGGAGTCAATCTCCCCGCTGAGGCTGAGGAGTCATATATAGTCTCCTCACTGAGGCTGAGAATAGAAAGAAAGTGAGGCTTAAAGCTAAGAAGCTTTAGCAGGAAGAGACGATTCTTCGATTGGAATCAGACTGGCTAGACAGCAATGGGGCAGGTTAGGTCGGGCGTCGTGCAGGTTTTTGCTTTTTTCTTGCTTCTTTTGCCCCCTTCCACTCTTCCTTGAATCACTGACACATTCACTTCTTGTGCGACATTGCGCATGGTCTGCTAGCATGATCGATTGAGATGTGGTGTTAAAGCACCGGGGAGCTTCTGCCTAGCTCCGGTACTAAGGCTGAAGAAGGCATACCGGGCAACTACCTTATGCGACCCATGAAGTCGGTCGGTGATTGGACGCCTCGATTTTCCATCTGTCAACGCAAGATTTCCGTAATTGCGTTCCTAGACAGTGGAGATCATTAGAGGGAAGAGCATCCTAGAGTTTACCGCTCATAATGTCAATTATCCTCACAATCTAGGTCGAGCGAGTGGTCGATTGTGTCAATGTGCTGAGTTGGGCATCGGACGCGAGAAGGGCGGGGATGATGCGATGGCCGTCAGAGCGGGGATCGGCGAGTCTGTTGCATCAGGTTTGGTAAGACTTAAGGTCTTAAGCACTAGACTATTATCCGATGAAAGAAATTTACTTGAAACTTGTATATAGTCCAGCATCATCCCCGCAAGCCCGCTTAATAAGTATTTTTCGTGACTGGCCCCGAAGCCCTCGAGCTTTCGTCTCGATGGTAGTCTTTTAGCCCTTGCATCTTTCGTCTGTCAGCAATGCGACGGAAAGTTGTTGAGGAGGATAAGGGATGAAGCCTGCTGTAGCGGCAGGCTGCCCACTCTCAAAATCGGCTCCTCGGCGTCTGCTTGTGCATCCTGCTGATTATCCCTTTCCCTTCTGAGAGTCTTGATTCATGATGCTGAGATCGAGGGATTATGCTCTGAACGCGTGAGTTATCAATAAGTTGGTCTTGAGGGAATTGGGGCACGCAAGTGTGACCGTCGCGAAGAGCCAAGCCTGTTGAATGCCGAGTGGACTTCCAGCCCTTCGTAGATTATGAAGAAAGAAAATTGGTAGATTTCTCAACAACCCTTAACAGCGCCGTGCAGACTGCGACGCGAGCTTTGTGTTTGTTGCTCCGCACGAGGGTACTGAAGATGCAACGGAATTCGTTTCCTACTCTTGGCCTTGTTGTAATACTGCTTGTGGATAGACATTGGTAGTATCTTGGTTCGTAACTTGAATACACTTGGACACATATCTGCTAGCATTCGTATGTATGCTAGTAGCATCCTGCCATTGAAAGCTATGTATAAGCCACTCTTCGCAGATGGTCGTGATGAAGACTCGTACCTGACATATTCGAAGGGGCCAGTGGTAGGTCTTTTCGGAGCATTAAACTCATTATCCGGAGTTGTTCTAGAGCTGTACAAAGACATAGAGAACATCTTACAGCTCAACTCTTACCCCGGTCTGGGTATGAAGGAGTCCCACCATCGCGACTACTTGCTTGTAGTCGAAATGATCTTCTCCTTCCCTACGAGTCGCCACACCATGAAACTCGAAAGCTTGAAGAGAGGAGCAAGCCTACACCTTCCGCTTGTAAGTCCTGCTTGCCGGTTCGAACGCACCTGCCTCCTAATCAGACTTCGTCCGGCGTAAAACTGGCCTTTTTGAAAAAGGTGCCTTCTTCCTCGAACCTACATCTTCTTCATCGTCGAGCCTCTCTCATCACCATGCCTTCCACACTCTTGCAATCATCTTCAAGAGTGCAATACGCGGTATGCTAGCTATTCTGTTGATCATTCAGCACTGATGGTTGTATTGCTGCTGCAATACTATCGTTCATGCTAAGCCTAGAGGCTACCCAGAGAAACCAATTACCTGTCTGTGGTAAGGATTCGGCTATGTACAACATCCATAACCACCACCAAGTGCAGACAAGGACTCTTTATCCGCACTTTAGACGGTCTACGGTATGTTCTACGTGCCTCTCTCTCAAGATCTTGTTCAAGGCAGTGTAGATAACCCTTGATGATAAAGGTAGCTCGTACCATTTGTTGCTGCTTGCTTTTCCCATGGTCTGGTAGTAAGTGGTGCTAATTTTTATTATGCACCAGTAGAACTACGATTACCCGGCTTAGGACGAAATTAAAACATGAATGTCATCATGTCGTCTTCATATGATTTGTGCCAGGGACAGGTACGTCTATTGGTGACGATGCATCAGAGGCAAGATAGCACCACACCAGACCATAGAATACCGGCTGACCACATTCCAGTTGCCGCAGTTCTGCACCACTTCAGCCGGAATACCAGAACGCCGATAAATACAACAGGTATCCAACAATGATGCCATCTTCTGCACCAGGGGCTTGATATCTCAGACAGATCCCAGGACCTCTTTCGCTCTGCATTAAAATCATGGCTTTACTGTCTTCCCGCTAACATGGTCGTTGTCTGTGGGAGGATGTGGATTCAGAAAGATTTCGCTGGCAATATTTCTGCTGTAATCAATGGGGACTCAGAGCTTTCTGGAGCTTCCACTCAAGGACTGGCCCCAGTTTGTCATCATCGTCCTGTCTCACAACCTTGTCCACTGTCCAAAGATACCTCCGGTTATGGACCATCGGCGTGCTTCTAGCAGGTGCGCACGAGGTTCAAGGTTGGGATATAAGTGTAGCAATTAGTCAAGGTGAGTTAACCCGACGCTAATGAGGAGGACTTCTCGATTATCTGATCTTCGGACATGATGATTATCTCGAAGGATCTCTGAAGTTGAAGGATGTCCCCCTCACAAGCCACTGGCTTATGTGGGTTCTTTATATTTTAGGAAACGCCAAGGTCAATGTTGAGATCTCGAAACATGCGTCGCTGTCATCACTAAACCTTACATCTCAATCCGCAAATGCCGCCATCATCCGCTTACGCTGGGCTCTCTTCCTCCCAACCTTGTTCGACAAACTCATCGGCTCGCTCATCTATAATATTTTGGTGGTGATGGCAGGTAGTACCGCTTCACAGACAGGATTGACGACCTTCCAATTGCATCACCATCTCTGACATCTGCTTGAAAGCGTAGCTCTTCGTAGCCTTGAAGTCCTTTCAGCCTGGTGTTCTAGATTAACCTTTGCGTTGCACTTTGCCATAAGGCTTGAGTGTGAATGTGGAGCCACTTGACATTTAAGCCTCAACCAATCAAGGCGCCGAAAATCGCCAGGTCTCCAGACTCGGCATCAAAAATTCATCGAGACTTTTCATAGATTCTCTTTGCCAAGAGTACCGCAGCGCAAGTGAAACTCAAGGATAACTTGGCATTTGTATGATTCGCGTATTGGATTTGGAGCGTTTGTCTGATAAATTCCAAATAGTCGGGATCCAGGCTGTTTGTACTGCCATTGGGGAAGTTCGTAAATAGTATGCCAGGAAGCGTATCCATTCTGTTTCCACCGACGAGAGTCGCCTTGCATTAAGTGCGACAGGATGCCGTAGGAAGGTGAGGATACTACATTGACTTCTTCCACATCCGTATTATGCTCGCCCTCTAATAATGCAGACCTAGGATACTGACAATGTTCGCCAGCAGTCATACAAGTAATCCGCGCTCTACGACATTGCCACCAATATCACCGCTCGGGTCCTTACACTGAATGGGAGTAGGATCCCCATATTTCTCGTGGCTTGATTTAAGAGAAATCAACCCTGCACCGACATAGCTCCACTTCGGACCGCAGCGGCTCTCCACCTCGGATCACAGCGGCTCTATCACCAATTTTCGAAACGTCTTGCAAGAAGGCCCTGATAAAACAAAGTTGGATAGGAGCTTTGGACGTTATGAGCTGGGCTTACAGCACTACTCACAGTCAGTCATTAATGGATCACTAGATGGGGATTGGATGCTATGCCCCTCGTGTCAAGAAAGCCATATATTCAAGGCAGACGCCGGAAAAGCAGGAACACTGATAACCCTGGTCCCAAGAAATGGCACAAGTAGCCAAGAGCGGTTGCTGGAGTTCCTCGAGGAGACGAGGAGAAGTTGCAGTATTGTGGATTAATGAGGTGATGGCCGGCCTTTTCAGCATCTTACGGTCGCAATGCGCAAGGCCCTAATTGTGATGGTAGCATCCATACTAGATCGTTTGCTGGTCTGGAGCATGTATGTAGTATGAGTCCGCAGCGTAGAAAGAGTAGATCTTATACCTTTCGCAATTTGGAGTAGACCGTTACCGTGAGCATCAAATCCTCCTTGTGCAATGTGAGCGGAGGAAGTCTATTTGTCAGCCCGCAACTCATTGAAGCACATCAGGAAGTTGGCCACTCTCAGGGCCATCAGACATCGCTTGGAAGTCTAGCGAGACTTTGCTGTGGCATTTGCATCGGGCTCAAGGCTTGGCCAGGGGGTGCCTCCCTATCGGTGTAAGTAAGGCTGATCCCATATTGGTCACAGCATATCAACTAATGCAGACTAAAACCGCAGCTTTCCAACCATAGGAGTTTGCCCTTCCGCTTACCAATCGTCACCATTTCGATCCTTAAGCTCTAAACATCAGGAAAACAGCTCTTATCTAAACACAATCATTACCTAAGTCAGAGCTCCGACGACAAGTAGCTTTCCTAGCTGTTATAAGTCCTGTCATGGCGCCTTCTGCTTTTGAGGAGCCTTTCTATATTCAGCCTGAAGCAGACCATTGTTACACTATCATCGCCTTGCATGGGCGAGGAAGCCAAGGACCAGAGGTATGTCGAAATTCCACAGAACTAAAGCGAATAGTAGGGTGGTCAACTTTTCGCTTGTTCCACGTTATTCATGAAGATCAAACGCTTTCCTTTGTTCACGGAGGCTAAGGAGTGCTGTCGTGTGCATGGGTAGAACCACTGACTGACTTCTTCTAGTTTTCGGAAGAGCTTTTCGAACAGAAGCTATCGACCGGGCTCAACCTGCGACAGACTTTCCCCAACTGTAAATGGGTGTTCCCATCGTCGCAAGAACGCTTTTCGACCGTCTTCCAGGAGGAGCTTGACGAATGGTTCGATATCTACTCGCTCACTGATCCAGCCGCGAGAGAGGAGCTGCAGCTGGAAGGACTGCGTGACTCCATCACATACCTAAATGGAATCTTGCGGGAAGAGATTAACAATATTGGGTCTCAGCGAGTCATCCTGCTGGGCTTGAGTCAGGGCTGCGCAGTCGGTACGTGGATTCCTCTCTTATAAAGTCGCAGACTGTTAGCTTATTTGCGGTAGGCTTGATGACCTTTCTCGCTAGCGAGCTCAAGATTGGGGGCTTTGTCGGATTGAATGGATGGATGCCGATGAATGCGCGCGTTCAAGAATGCTTTCCAGGGGTACATGGCCCACGTCAAGAGATCCTTGCCGCTCTCGACCTCGAGTTGGCTAGTAGATATTCACTGCAGGAAGAGGTAGGGCCTTTCGAGAAGACACCAGTATTCCTCGGCCATACTGCAGACGACGAAGTGATCGACCTTGAGCTGGGTCGGCAAGCACGAGACACGCTCCAGAAAATGGGTATGAAAGTGACCTGGCATGTGAAGGCCCAAGGAGGACATCTGGGGCTACTGGAAACGGACGGCTTGGATACCATGGCTGATTTCCTGAGGCAAGTGACCGCCATGCCGCAGACAGGACCAGACACAAGACAAAGCAATAGCTTGTTGTAATTTCGATGACTATATTCTTTGTAAGTAGGCCGGTTTCCCCATGCATAGCTCGCTCCTTGCCGCAAACTGCTCTCTCACGGAGGGATCCGGACTTGCTAAGCCAGTACCTCCAGCGAACTCTGGCGATGGACGAGAATTGAAGAGTCCTAGAAGATGTAATATGTGTTGGGAACGCGTCGTCCGATGTTTTTGAAGGAATACGTGGATGCCAATCCAAATGTGCTACTTCCGCTTTACCTACTCAGTGAGTTGATCAACCAGCGAGAAAAGAGGACAAATAGTACAAAGGCAGGAAGGTTCAAGTCAAGGCCTAATTGGTCAAATAGACGAGTCTGGTGCTCGTGGAGTTGGGATCTGCATTGTTCGAAGTCTATGGCCTTCGGATACAAGCACCGAATTTCCGGAGCGAGCCTAACGGCTGATTACTTAAGCAGGCTCCGATCGACCCGCTTCGCGTTTTCGTGTACCCTCCAGCCTCCCTCCTCACTCCACGCAATCATCTTGTTTGAGCAATAAGAACTTGAACAAACGACAATCCACGAGTACGATATGTTTCCTCCATCTCCACTTCTCGCCCTGCCCAACGAACTTCGAGTCAAGATATGGCACCACCTCCTTTGCCCACGCGGCACCGTCGACCTCCGTATAGATTATGACTCGATGAAGTACGAAGATTGGCGCGAAGATGAGGACGTGGACGAAGACGAAGTTGATGAAGAACACGAGCAGCGTTGGGGCCCCGTTCGCGCCATTCGCTCCACATCCGCTCTCCCCGTCTCCATCCTCCGCGTGAACCACCAGCTCCACAACGAATGCTCCCCCTTTCTCCACAGCAACAGACTGCACTTCCACAACGTTCCTCCCCCTGGCGCTATTCGCTTTCTCGGCCTTCGCTCAGCTCGCGACCGTGCGCACATCCGCCATCTCGGCTTCGACAGGGGAGCTACCAGTGCAGATGACGGGGATGTAACACGCGGCTGGGAAAGAATGCACAAATACATCGCGACGGAGTTAACAATCAAAACGGTCACGATCTGGGTGCCACAAGCCGACACCGACACCGACGAATGTAATTGGTACTTCTGGCCTGCCGTCAGCGGTCTGGTGCGCATACTTCTTGACGGGAGCATAGAAAGCGTGCGCCTCCTCCTTGGAACATACGAGGATCCAAAAGTAAACGGCTTCAAACCGATGACGCTGCCCAAGGATGAGGTGTTAGAGAAGTTACTTGCAGTGGACGAGGCGATTCATAGGCCGTCGACTGAAGATGAGGATGAGATGATTAGATACATATATCGTACCTCCCGTGCTCTGGAGAGTTTTGAGGACTCCATAGTGTACCAAGATTGGTTCGATAGTCGTCTGAAAAAGAAGAGGAGGTTGCCGCTAAAGGTTGAGAGGGAGGATATGGTTTGGGGGAATGAAGGGAGTGTGGTTGTCTTGAAGACGGAGAGCTAAACCGCAGGGCGCATCGTTTGATGCGTTCCTTCATAAAAGAAATGGTTTTACCTGTATGTTTGCGGATCTAGATAACCTTGTCTTTAAGACTCAATTAACGATTCTAAGTGATACAGCATATAGAAAACGGGAAGGTATCAAGTCCTTCCGTTCGATCTCCTAAGCAAATTTCAGCATGGGAACATGGTCCAGCTGCCGAGTCCGCATAAGCTGCGACTTCTCAAGTATTTATTGAGGCATATTCTTCTGTTCCTTCACATATAGCCAGTGGAATCGGCAAAACTGCTATTAAGTTTCACCGTCTCGGACAGGTGATCTGGACCGGGGAAGACTTCAGCCCAGTCGTGCTTCAAGAAGCGACGAGAAACACTGCTAAGTCATCTGAGCAAGCTAGTCAATTTCGCAAGACCCTACCACCAGTCAACGATGTATCAACACAGTTCAACTCTTCTCTTCCCTACGGTCATGCCTTTTCGATAGTATGACATACTGTCTCTACATGCAGTGTGGTATTGTGAATCTTTGCGACTGTTCTGCATTACGGAACATCAACGGCATCTATTGCAAGAGGCATTCTCGGATGACTCTTAGCAAACGGTCTATAGTATGAATATGGTTGGTAGTATTTACTATAAGAAGGCACTTCGTATAAAGAGATTCACGTTAGAATGTAGTCTGGATATAGTTTTCTCAATTAATAAAGGAAATCAGCAAACACAGCAGTAGGCATCTAGCGACTTTCTTTGTGAAATGCATTGTCTTTTTCTCTGGGTGAGACAGCTCGTTAATTAGTTGAATATACATGCTTTATTGGTGATAGCAATAATGAGTCTGCTAACATTACACATGTGGTCTCCACAGCGGCAACGGAAGTATCTCATGATCTGGTGTGATGCTATCTTGCCTCTGATGCATCGTCACCAATACATTCATAACGAAAAATCGCGTACCTGTGTCTGGCAAAAAGGATACAAAGACGACACGAGAATGACCTCACCTCTTAATTTCGTCCCAAGTCGGGTAATCGCAGATCTGTCGGCGCCTCAAAAAATGAGCACCACTTACTACCAGACCATGGGATAAGGAACAATAATCTCGAATTGGTTTGAGCAAGAAATGTGAATCAAAAGGAATAATAGAAAGCTTAATTCACTAACGGGACATTAAGACAACAAGGTGATACGGGAGGAGTTTATTAGCAGAGAGCTATGGGCCTCTTGAATCATTTCTGCATGCCCCCTCTCTAACCATTCTCGTCTTAATAGGAGTAATAAGGCAATTGCATGCTACCAGCCATTAAGAATGAAACCATAATCAAAGAAACCATGTCTTCCATCCTCCATCAAGCCAAACCCTCAGCATTCTGATTTCTAAGTCCTCTCCGTAAGTAGGTAGAACTGCCATGAACTCATCCCCCCTAAATATTTGGACTTTACGTCCGCTCCGTGAGAAGGTAAGACTGCCACCCATTCCTCGCCCCACTCGTCTCAAACGGCCCGTATACCATCTCACGATCCTCTCCCATGCCCTCAGGAGGAAGATGGAAAAACCCAGAATGCATGTAGAAAAAGCGATCCAGCTTCTTCTGTGGCTCGTTGAATGCATGATTTGCACCACATGCTCGCGCCTTCTCGGCTCGACCGATGAGTTCCTTGACGTAAACTGGCAGGTTTCTGTCGCCGCAAGTGTAGATCTTGTGGTGGTGGTAGCCCGCCACGGGGCAGTGTGTGTCGGTGCACCTCGAGGGTCGAGACACGGTTGGAGGTTCGGCGGGTGTTGATGCTAGAGTGGGACGTGGTAGAGGGTCGAGCATTGGCTTAGCAATGGATTTCTTTGTGGGCTTGGACTTTGGTGGGAAGATGTGCGCTAGAGGGGTTGGCGCCATTGGTGGCCGAGGGGTCAGATCCAGCTGCTTAGTGGACGGTGCGAGGTCTGGAAACTCTTGTGCACTCGAGACATCGGGAATACGAGCTCCGCTCGACTTTGTGTAGGATGCCATTGAAGAGGACATTGATGTTGAGTTGGATGGCTTTGATGAAAGTGGATTTGCTTTCGGATGTTTGGGATGGTGGTTGATGACTTTAGTTGGAGGTTTGCGTTCTAGGGTGTTTGGAGTTATTCAGATGTTTTGATGGTGCGAAAGTAAGTGGAAGATGGAAGGATGTATATAACCATATTTAGATGTGATGTATAGTACAATCTTTGGTCAAGATGTCTTCGATTCATCACTTTTGTGCCCTAAAGTCTTTGAACCTGGTTTCATCACGAAGATTTTATAAGAAATTAATAGCAGTTGAACTCAATCCTGAACAAAGCAGTCCGTGATGTTCATATAGAAGTTTTGAGACATCAACGAATCGACTCGCTACTACGGCAGTATAATCAGTCCTTCTGAGAACCAGATGTCACAGACATTCACCTTGAAAGTCTTCATTGATGTTCAAACGAAAAAAACAATTTAATCACCTCCTTTTTTGTTACTGAAGTTTTGAAGCTTTCCATTCCAAGATGTACGTTTACGGAGGAGCGAAGGGTAGCTGAATGATTCATTGGTGTGGTAAGATACCTCCAGCATCTGATAAGTGTGGCCCTGAAAGCTTTCTCCCTTCAATTGCCCTTCCATCATTGTTATTGCGCCTCTTCCTCGACCTCTTAGCAGATACCACTATGTGAGCTTCTGGTCAAGCCAGCCGACAGAAGCCCACAGCAGACATCATGAGTCAACATATCCACCATCAAGAAAGGTTTCACAAGCACTGGATGAAACCTCCCGTCGGCGCACCACTATGAGTAATCATTCCGCAGAAGACACCATTCGTAGAGTTCTGGAACACCACCCTATCGGGCTCCGTTGTAGACAGCCTGGTATTTTTTGCCGGCACCCAAGGATTGATCCCATTTCTCAGAACCGGATATTCGTAAAGCAAGCCACTTCCCGAGGGGCAGCTTGCAAAGACGAGTGTTTCATGGTTTTTATATTCGTGTGGATAATTACCAGCGCCTGTGGCATTTAGCATTTTGCTGTCTCATTGGAGGAGGAGGTCCTGGGAATCTGAGGATGAGAAGGATGGGGGACTCACCTCTCGGTATGCCGCTGTCTGCTAATGCTCTCAGAGCGTGGCCTACGGCTGCTGAAATTCCGGCCACGTCAACTGAGTAGCCATCGCATATTGGAGCGCTCGGGGGAAGGGAGTCAACTGCACGCTGGGTAATGGTATGGTAATTAGTTGCAGAAAAAGCGTTGTCAGGTTGTGGTATCGCTTTGCTCATGGCTTGGGAAGCCAGGCAGGATAAGATTGCGGTGAGAGCGAGGGGCTTCATCATGGTCTGCAGTCGATTGTGCTAAAATTGTGTACAGAATTTGAACTGATGACTAGTATACTTGATCTGACGGTAAGTGCTGGACGGAAGAAGGATATGCACGAAGAATAGGGTAGATTGGTCTCGTTTTATAAGCCTAGGTTACGATGGAGGTATCATCCGTGGATATCGCCCATCAAACACCAACTCGAAACACGGAATCCATCTCGCGAATCAAGGCGTACGCAGCCAGTACTCGACGGCCTCTGACAAAGATCGAATGTCGAGTGCAGGGCACTACGCCGCTGCTGTGGCGTGCAGAAATGACGCAGATGTCGGGAAAATCACTAACAGCTTAGAAATATCTTAAGGTCCAAATGGGGGACACCTGTTTCCAAGTCTCCACTCGTGTGATCATCCACAGGCACAGTCTCTGACTCGGGCTGAAAAGTGGTGTAACAGTTGATCCTCCACATCGATTACCATTGAAGCAAACTTTTTAAATATGATACTGAAGTCTCAGTTCGAGGCTATGATGGACAACCATCAGATTTGGGACAGTACTTACAAGCTTTGCCTGTCGAGTTGATCGCTTGCTGTTTCAAGGCACCTCCTCGAGAACCGTGACCCGTCATATTGAAGAGACTGCATCGCCCCTAAACCCTCTGACAGAACAGACCCCGGGACGATGAAACAGTAGGCATCAGTCATGATGACCTCGGAGAATTATCCGTAATGAGTCGGGCTATGCAGACACAGTCTCCGTCGTACAGACGCCTTGCAGACTGCAAGGCCTGAGTTTTCACCGTGAAACTGACCAATAGTGTGTCGAACTCTATGTATTACCTGTCTTACCCGTGCTTACGACCTGCAAGGCTGATGTAAGCTGGGGCTGAGTCTTGTACTACCGTAACACTCACCCAACTGCATGTATTCAAAATCGATGGTGATCCCTTAAGAGTTTTGGGAACGCGTGATACATCATTCAAGAAGGGTGATCTTCAGTGTTCGCTTTTCGTGCCTCAAGATCTGTCTCAACTGTTTGGGGAGGGTGAAGCCTAAATGTGACAGGTGCGGCAAAAGTGATAGTGTCATTCACTGCCGTTTCTTATCCTTTCACTTGCTGGCAATCTTGCTCTTCAGTCAGCCATTTTTCCTTCCTCTCCGACAATTCTCAAAAGACTCCATCGTCACACCTTTTAGTCCAGAAATCAAGAACGCCGCTACCATGTCTTCAACGTATGACACATGGATGCAGCGCATGCTGAACGAAGCAGACGACCATGTAGCGACTGTGGAAGAGTGGCAAGCTCTTCTGGACTACCTCAATAGGAATATTACGGCCGAGGAAGCTGCTTCCAAGTACACCAAACAAGTAGCCAAGAGCGAAGATCGTGAGACTGTGTATATATGGACACTGCTTCAGGATGTGGCGAAGGATTTCCCGCAAGCTCATGTAAAAATCATTGAGCTATTGAAAGCGCACCTCCCACCTTTGGACCACAAAGGCCGGAATCCCAAGTCTGGTGAGGGGGAATTTTGGAATGACCTTCCGAACTTTGAGTTCGTGCTGCGAGAGCACGTAGACGGTAACTCTGCTTCCGACCAATGTATACATCATTTATTAATGCAATTATCCAGGCCTCGAGGCCGCTGCAATACGTGGAGCAGATGGTGTCAAAACCCGTCAATTCATCAACATTTGCCTTTTCAATGCCCGGACATACCATGACGGCTTATTACCTCTAGCGCAGTGGGCTCTGATGCTTTGCGGCCAAGCTTTCGAAAAAGATTACTTCGACGAGGATCATAAGCAGGCTCTGTACTTGCAAGCAGCAGCGCAGTACCTTATGCTCAATGCTCCGAAAATCTATCAACTCAGCGCCACGGACGAGTACGCTAACTTATATGCCGGCTCTTTGCTTGAGGAGCGTAGAGCAGCTTCGGCGATCTCACGATGGAACTTTTGGCGAGAGAGACTAAGTACACTGATAGATCACAGCGCTCTGCCTCAAGACGCTCAAGCCACAGCGACGGAGTTGGCCAAGAAGATGGCTGACACCATGGCGGAATCTGATTTATAGAGTCACTGTTCATGGTATAGCCTGCCTTGGATTCATTGATCTGCTGGTCTATGGTGTGGAAGGGTATGTGCGTGGTGACCTGAATATGAAGTGCACGCTAGCAAAGAGATAAATCAATGGAGATTTCATCCTAGGCCAGCGTTCATAGATCAAAGGCACACGAGTTTTGCAACCACTTGCGTACCAATTCAAAACTTCAGAAGCATCATCATAAATCTGGCTTTGTTGTACCGTGAGTCTAGGCCGTTTCTGGTTGCCCATAATATACCGGGTAAATTCTTGAACATATGCTGGTGTTTGTACGGTGGTTCTTGACCAGTTCAACAAGCACCGCCCGAATGCATTGTGATGAACAAAATATTTTTCCGTAAACTCCTTTGCTGCGCCCACGGATTATGACTTCATCTCGAAAAGGGGTCGTTCGCCTCAAACACCTCGCTTCAAAGGCTGATCAAGCGGAACTTCTGTATAAACAACTGCCTTCCGATCTTAGTCGAGATATTTCCATCGGATTATTGTTTCATCCATGAACGGCTTTGTTTCCTTTTTGATCGAGGAAGAACCTTGCAAATGCACGGACATAATCAGCAAGTGGTGAAACGATCTGCCTCGTTGCAATCCATTGATCGTCATAGTTGGGGCCGTTTGTCTCGGAGATGTCAGATGTGTTAGAGTGGATCCTGCATGACGTCGTTAATCCATCCCAGTGCTGTGCTGAGGTCATCTGGCTGCACGGTTCCAGTACTGGAAGCGATCAGTCAACATCTCTACTAGGTGCAATGAGCGATGTGTATAAAGGTAGAGGAAGCCCTCGATGTTAGAACCACAGACTTCCAAAGATCAATACATTCACCTCCAACAGCGATAATTTATCACTTTCCATACTTTAAAGATCAATCCGACTCAGCGCACTTAATCGCCATGCAATTTTCAACCTCAACCATTGTTGCCGCGGCAGCGTACCTCTCTTCAGCTCTCGCAGCCCCTGTTCCTGATGGCGACGTTTCAACGTTCCAAGGAAACCCCAAAATCAGTTCCGTCGTCAACCATCTTGATAGCAATAATGAGATCGATTGGATTACGGCACCAGGTGGTGGGCGTTATGCGACGGTCCCCGCATTCAAAATCGCTGCCGCCCATGCTGCACTTAACAGCCGTTCTCTCAGTATCGAAGCCCGTGGTACAGGAGCTGACGTCGGCGGATTCACGAACGCCGGCCAAGTACTTCGATATGCGGCAAGCTACGCTTGCGAAAAGTCTGGCGAGTACGGCGTCAGTTCGACAATCGAGGCAGGGGCGACTGACGCCTGCGACCATCTCCTCGCCTTGGTACCTGGTGCACCCCAAGCCAACGCCGCATGGAATATTTTTCAAGCTGCGAGCGAACCCGATGACGCCGGCGGATCCTTCAGTACCGTCTACCGTATGTTCTACAATACCGCCAGTGCGCCAACAATGACAAAGCAGATATGCACCGCCGTGTATCAGAAGTTGACTGGCGAATTCTGTCAGGGCAAGGGACACAACGGAGCGAACACGCGTGGAGGCGAGATGAAAGTTGGATCGGGTGATGATTATCTCATGATCGGCGTGGATCCCAACAAGGCGTGAGGATGATATGGTGTCCTGACAGGCAAGAGCTGGTTCTCGACGCCAAGAGCATATTTTCCTCGGACAGTGTCATTTTGGTTGTTTGCTTGTCGGGTTTGTTGACAGCACTGTGATCATAGACGTGTTCAGAGTACAAGACCCCAGCACGTTTCGCTGAGAATTTCAATCATGTTAGGAATGTGAAAGAAGGCTGTGGAACCTGCAGTTCTATGAAATGGAGAATAATTTTAGCAAAATGCGGTTCGAAATAATGGATTCAGAAGATGACTTCATAAATTAGAGATCCTCGTGTGATTATTGACGCGTAGCTAAAGTAAATGCCAGTTGTTACAGGCATGCCTAGTACGATAGTCGGCAGGCCGAGGCAGGCGGGTTTAGCCCTTATCCTTATCAGCGGGCTTGCTCATCGTAATTTACGCGGATCGAGGCTTGACGATCGCATGACTAATTCATACGAAAAATTTGTTCGAATGTTTAATGAAATGATCGATCAATCTATCAAGCATACTCGTGCCGCGAGGAGCAACGTAGTCCACCAATCAGGCCTCCAGGATGCTCGGGTAGCTGTCGAATTTCGTCCCGATCCTGTCTAGATGATTGTTTCGACGAATCAGAATTTTGCGATTTTTTTAAATAGTGACTCTAGCAACAATCGCTCAGGGTCCAGAGGAAACCCTACCAGAAAATGGGTACACTTTGGTTGGTTAGACCCCCTAGGTAGATCAAAGGTCTGATTGGTGGACTACGTTGCTCCTCGCGGCGCGAGTATATCGACTCTCAAAATCCGTAATATACGTATTGTTGCTGCATAAAATTCTACAATCAATGTATGAACAGAACGGGGCTTTGCAATGCCAATGTCTCAAGCTACTAAGTAAAAGTGTACAGATTAAAGAATTATCCGAGTAGTAGGCCTCATAATTTCTCCTTTGAGAAGTGTGAGCCGAAGTCTTTGTGCTCTCTAGAGTAGCCATGCTCATTGTACTCAGCTTTGATGAGCATGGAGTGACTCCAGGTTGTTATAATTTATCACTTCTCCTTTGTCTTGTTTCAAGCAACAATGTCATTGTATGTACTAATAAACTGTTGGAGAACAATCCCATTGTCTATTCTACTAAATTGCCCCAGAGACAATGCCTTTGTTTGTTCTATAAGATCGCCTCCATCATGTTGTCGTTCAATTTTTCTCCTACTTTTTCATCCCTCATCCAGCATTCGATATCTCTAAACCTTAATCCAATTTAGCAAAGACTTACCAGATCAGCCTTACCGAATAAGCAGCATACCGAAAATCTTGAAAATGGACTCCACCTCTGGCTCCTCTAGCTGGATCGATCCGATGACCACTCACGAAATCGATGACCTTGATTTTCCACCCCTAGATAGCAGAGACTCGCATGATCCTCTCCAGCGGCAATCTAAAATCCATATGGGAGATCCTATTGACGACCAGCAGCCAAGTATGTTTCTGGACCCGGATCTACTGATGCTAGACACTCACACCACAGAACAGATCTTCGGGACGCCTATAGCTGACGATCAGATGGATTTGGGACAATCATATCAGCCTTCTCAAGCCCCGACAACCGATGGCAGATTGATTGGTAACTCGAACTCTGCTCTGATATCAGAAACTACAAATACTACGGACCTACCAGCTGAGCTTCAAGACGGACAAATCCTCTCGGAGTACAATCAGAGTTTGGCTCAATCGCACGCTGCTGCAGAGCATTCCACTGTGAACCAAGCACAAAAGGAAGCTCCATTTACCCCAAAGCTCAATAACCAGGAACTGCTTTACGAGCAACAAATGCCAGGGAGAAATCGGAAAGAAAGCTCTTCGCCCAATGCAGCCGGTAGAACACTATCAGGCCCATCTGGAAGCGGCCATCGAGTAAAACCCAGACGATATCGCCAAAGCCGCCACAACACTCCTTCCAGGATATCAGAGACTGGCGCCATCAAAAAGACAGCCAAACCAGAACCACTCGTACTTCCTCCACAAGCCGCTCGGGCGCTGATGGTGACACCTGGTTTGCAGAAGTTTGGGCATATAGAGGATGCCAATGAGCTTCCTCCGCGAATCAGGAACCGTATACTCTTTCAGCCTGATAAAGTTTATTTAAAACTTGACTCACGGCCAGCAGAGTGGAACATCTTTTCATATAACGAACATGGCGAACTCAAGGCTGGACAAATCTTCACCGTCGACGAAGTGTACACATATCTGTACCATCACCCTCTCCACACCCTCAGTAACGGTCAGTTTGATCCCAAGAAAGGAGGTCTGAAACTATGGATCCAACGCAACCCCTCCGATTCCAAAGATCGGTACGGAGAGAGCTGTTCATCCCGCTGTCGTTTCAAAGATTGCGTAGCGGAGAACCACCTCATCGGCCAAGGACAAGTCAGAGTCTGCTGGGACGAATTGTCCTGCCGAGGCCAGAATCTGGATCCCTTTTTCAACGCCGGATATGTGCATCTATGGTGCTTGGAGCGATTCATGGACTTCCCTAAAATCTGCCAGACCCTTCAAGTGAAAGTCGAAGACCGGATCCTCCCTCATGAACCAAACTGTAGAAACAAGATGACGTTGAGATCGGTCCGGGAAGTCGAGGAAGCGGAGCGATTCATAAGAAAATGCGAGCAGGGGAAAGTTCCAAGCTCATACCCGCATTTCAAAACGCCGAATCGGCCGTATGAAAATACCCTCAATCATAGATTGTGTGTAAATAAAATTGCCTCCGAGACCCCGTCGATCAGAAAGACTCGGGAAGATCGAGGCAACCGGCGTTCAACTTTGAGTTGGCACAAGGGAGACTTAGAGATGGAAACCAAACATCGAGCGGCATCGAGGCGCACGGAGAACCAGATCCGAAGAAAATCACCGCCTCAAAACCATTCTTCGGAAGGGGACAGCGAAGGTGGCGCGCTGTGCCCAATGCCTAAGACTCCCATAGGGCCGATGAAAGAGAGGAATGTGTCGCCGCCACAAGCGCTGCTTTGGCCATCTTAGTCTCAGCCGACGTTGCCTTCGACTCCGCCCATTAAACAGCAGCCAGCCATACATTCTGAAGACACAACAATCTAAAAGCTAATAGGCGCCCAAATGCTGAGCACACAGTAGGATGTGCAGGCTCGAACATCAATACCTTTAAAATTGGGTGAATCAGCAGCAGCATAAAGAACGACCAGCTTTGGTGGGCAGTGACTGGAAATCTCGCTTGAGACAGTTCATTCTCGAATTTGATCACGATCAAGCTATATTAAACATTTTCTAAAATGAATGGTTTTCTCCAGTCCTTCTCACTCACCTAATTAGGAGTTTGGAACTCCAGGCGGTTGTTGTTTGTTGGTGGGCCGACAGCCTCAACTTTGTTTTTATTCTTTATGCATAGAAAACAGTCTTAGCTAATGTTCGGCACTCACGACGTAGCTATTCGAGTATGATGCAACTCAACATTTCCTTTTACCAGATATGGCTTTCCCGGTTGGTGGTACATATTCCTTGAGTTGTATCAAGTTGTTAATTCGATTAGTCTGTGATTCGTCCATTGCGACTCAGGAATTGTACGTTATGAAGTGTTTTAAAATAACGAAAATAAAAAATGTGATTGAGTCAAGGGAGATTAGGATCGTAAAATCTCCAAATGTGTAAGTACAATAAACGCCGATCTCGATCAGTCTAATGCCACAGGCGACTCAGCGAGTACCTTTAATAGATCACTCGCGCTTACCTCACGATAAGACACGCACTAGCGGAATTATAGGCGACTTGTTGCCGACCAGATGTCTTGTATGACGTCGGCTCGCTGTCCAAGCACCAAACGTGTCGCTTGTCGGACAACTTGCGATGAGATAAGATGAATGGATTTATTGCTCTTGGTAACTTTCAAAGTATTCAGTCATTCCCAAGTACTTTTGCATACCCAGGAAAGATGATTTTCCATATCATCAGTAGACTGTTCACTTTGAGCTTTTGTCTTCAAGTTGCACAATGCCGGCCACTCGTTTCTACGGACCACACTACCTCTCTTCAAGTGGACCACAATCCAATACTAGTAGCCAGTCGCATTCAAAGGTTGAATGCAACATTGAGTAGCCACTGTAAGCTTCCTCCAAATCATTTGCGTTTACTCTCGGCGCTCGGCTCTACGCAGAGAGGATTTCGAGAGAGAAGATGCTTTGCATCTGCTCTCTAGCGTACTTCATCTCTATCCCATACTGACTTCACACAAGATGACATTACCTGGCCTGTTGGCCGCACCACCATGACATTGAAAATGGCGACTGAGCCTGAAGGCTACTTGCCCGACTCCGAAGTCATTTCGCTCCTCCGCTCGGTGACAAGGGCCGCTTACGCTCATCCTGCGAGCGTTCCCCTAACAAGAACCATTCAATTCCGAGACTTTTCGAAAAAGACGGTCCAATGTTCACGCTCTCTCCTCCACTGATACATAGAGAACTTACCTGGAAATCCGTCTACAAAGTTGCGGAAGCGTTACTTGAATTTTATCAAACGAAAGAGAGGCACGCTTGGCCTCAGCTGGATTTTCTGGTAGATGATCCAAAGCAAGGCACCGTGGGGGTTGGCGTTTTGAGGCGGATGGTCGAGGGAGGAACTGGTCGGTCCCTGTGAGCTGACTGTGGTTCAGCGATCTCTACCTATTTGCGTCATGAGTTTTTTTTCAATATCGGCCACCTACCGTTCAAGTAAGACCACCAACACTATCTTTCAATTTAGCTATATTAGAAGGATCCGAGAGTGAACAGAGCCAATGTAGGGGTCTTAGGGGCTGCTGCTTTAAACCTCCAATTGTTAGTTCCTATCGATACTACCACTGCGAGACCATCAGCAGGCCACTAAATTTATCCTCAACTCGGAAGAAAAGCGACCGTGCAATGGTCCTTGATAGACCAACCGCGGGTAAATACATCCTCCACTGCCGACACTAACTGCTGAAACACGACATTATCCTATCATGGATGCGCATACATTGTCGCCTCTCGTCGGCAATCTAACGTCGTGGCGCCATTCTTCTTTAACAGTCGGAGTCTCCTAATGTTTCACCGCAATACGGATCCAAGTGACCGTCCAGGATCATGCTGTTCTCAATCTCCTGTCTACTCCTGGCATTGAGTCTACAGTCCCATACTGTTTATAGCTCGCCAATCAACCCACATCCCAATCCTAGCATCCTTCAGCCCTTCAACCTCACACTCCCCGCTGGCCTTGGCTTTAACCATAGTCTGAGTTCCTCCGGAAGCTGTAAGTCACCGACAGCCCACCATTCAATTGCCAAATCCTCACCCATGATAAAATATGCCCCATCACCTCTACTTCCCCACGACCAAACAACACGCTCTCAATCCAAACCCCAACCCACTAACCCCCCAAACAGACCACAACTGGCCCACCCCAAACCCAACCCTTTCCCTCTCCCTCGAGCTCCGCCCCACCCACCCCCTCTCCAGCCAAGCAATCTGGGACCTCCTCACCAGCACCAAACTCTTTCTCCTTACCCACAAACCCGGCCACGACCGCGTCCCCAGCGTCTTCTGGTATCCCTCCCCGAAAACCCGCGACCGGCCGCGGTTGGGCGTAGTGCAGGAGATCCGCGGGCACCAGCTCACGTGGGCTGATCTCGCGGATGTGGTCTCCGGGCTGCAGAGGTTTTATTTGACAGAGGATCGCTGGGAGGGGATGAGTTTTTTTCATGAATGATCGGGTCAGGGGCAGTTTGGGGAGTGGGGTTGTGTTGCAGTCGAGGAGGTGGGAGGGGGAGAGTGGGGTGGGGAGTTCGTGAGGGGGTGGTGGTGGGATTTGGGACGAGCGGAGATGTGCTCGTTGGCTGAGGGTCTTGGTTGCTGCTGTGTGGCGGTGAGATATGCCGACTGTTCGCATCCAAGACATCGTGTGCCAGCTCATGGGGTGACGCCAGCCAAAAGAGCGTTTTGGTCAGCTGCCAGCATACATACCATCTTTTTATCTCTTCCAAAACCCATCACTCTACGAGAATTTGTTGGCGAAGCATTTTATGACGGGAGATCCTATAGACGGCGGACTAAGCCTCCACGGGATCTTAGTCAATCCAATGCAATAAAAGAGTCTAACTCACGAGAGTAGAGAAGAAATGCTCCAAATAATGCAATTTCACAAGGATCATGATGCTCTCCAGTTGCTTACTAGCTTACCTCGCCCTTTTTGATTACCAGACGGTAGGCTCTGCTCCTTTTTTTCTCGACTCATATTCACTACCAATCCTTCACATGATATCCAGCCCTCCCCCCACTCCCAGAATCCGTGATATACACCCAGAACGTACAATCCCATTACCCAAACTAAAATGCCATAAGCAGAAAAGTCTTATACACCTTTCCCCCTCCTCCCCCATCCCCCCAACCCCATCGCCACCAACCCCCTCAAAAAAAACACAAATCCGCACAACAGCAACCCGCCAAAACCCCTCGCCGTACCTGCACCGCCCCTCCCACCCAAGACATACCCTTGCGGCGGTACTCCATTATTGGTTTTCTGCTGCTATTGCTGCGGCGTAAAATAGCCTTATTGCGCCTGTCCATTGGAGTAGATAGGTGGGGGAGGACTGTTGGGATTGTAGGGCTGCGCTTTTTGAGCGAGGCGGTTTCGCGCGAGGTGACGGTTGAATGAGGGGGGGAGACCGTAGCTCATGGCGTCCATTGTATGGAGAGGGTTCCGGTGAGATGGCGAGGTGGAGGCTGGCTGGAAGGTGCAAAGGATGCCCAACGGAGAAAGAACAACGCGCGAGGATCGAGAAGGATGAGGTTTATTGTTGCTGTTCGTAGAGCCCGTGAGTTTAGGAGTTCTTCGTTGCTGTTGGTTTTTGCAGGATCATAAGTGGTGATATTTGCGGAATCGGAAAAAGATTGGAGGAGGAGAGGAGAGCGAGGAGTTATAGCTTCGGTGGTCTGGATTCAGCTTTGTTGACTGTTTTTGGGTCGTAGCCACGCAGGCTGCATGAAGGGCGTTTTGGGGCCGGAAGTTTTTGGCGAATCAAGATTCTAATGTTCGGCGCACGGAAAGTTAAGACAATAGGGGTCGTCAGAGTAACTTTTTTTCGACCTCGCAAACCTCGTAGACCTCGTAAGCAGAGGTCTGAAACACCTCCTTCACGCTATGCTAACGAGGTTTGCGAAATCTACGAGTACTCGTAGACCTCGTTAGCTAACTGAACTCAATCGATCGATTAAACCTCGTTAACGACCTTGTTGTTGCATATTTGAAGATATTTTTTTCGAAAAAATTGAAATCGATTCTGATGCGTTCAAATCAAACGATTAACTACACGAAATTTAACGAATTTAACATATTTAAGACTTTATTAATCATCGCAAAGAACGGGATTCTCACGATAAAGTCACTTAACGAGCTTTATGAGGTTTAATAGGTCGATGAGCTAAGGGGCTCTACGAGGTCGAAAAAAGTTACTCTGACGACCCCTAATGTTTTGGCGGCAATAACCATGTCAGCTTTACAAAATCAAGACCTATGTGACATGCGGATTAAGATACTTTGTGTCAGTCAGTGTCAACAAAGAACTTGGAAACATAAGAATCGTGGAGGAAGCGCAGAAGCGGATTTTGATGTAGGTATTATTGTATACAGCTAAAATACATGAATACGACAAGGATAGTAAAGCCAGCTTGTAGGCTTAGGGCCGTGGAGGGAACAATAAGTGTTGAACGTATTGCTAAAACCCCTTCCCCCTTGAGAAATCACTTTGGTCCCTCCAAGCACTTCATCCCCATCCATATCATCTTCCTAATAATAGTACGGATTGTTCGGATCCGTCAGATCAAACACCACAGCCGAGTGCGGCTTCGCACCACCCCGATTGGTATACGGTCCCGTAAAGTCAATGCTCCTGTTAAAGTGCAGGGACCCATCAGGGTTGATATCAATATAAAGCGCCTTGAAGTCAGCGGGGGTATTAATAAGGCCAATCTGGCCGGTTTGCACGAAATAGTCCGTGACGACAATGTGCTTCTGGTCAGGAGTGACCTTGATGTAGTGGGGACCGATGGTGGGCTGAATGGAGTCTGGATCATCGAGGCGCTTAGGGTTGTCAAGGTCGGAGATGTCGAGCGCGGCGATGTGGTTTCCGGTTGTGATGGTAGCTAAGGTAGGTAGGTCAATGGCGGCAAGATTGTCAGACAAAGGGAAGAAAGCACGCTGACAGCTTACCATAGAAGAACTTCCCATTCTGGGAAAGGTCAGAACTGTGCTTGATATTAGCGAATCTTCATCGGTAAAGTCTTGGGCAAATGTACTATATGGCTGTGGTATCGCGGGCTTTGGGACCGAGATCGTAGAATAGCTTAGCAACGCCTTGATTGCCGTTGGCGTCCTTGCGGAAGGGATAGATTATCCATATTTGTCCCAAGTGTACAGCGGTGGCTAAAGCTGCTGATTCTGCATTGCCCAGAATAAATTTGACGTCTTGGATGCCTCCACCCTGTATGATTCATGGTCAGGTCCATGAATATGAAGAATCGAATCTTGGACTTAGTGGGATGGCTTACGTCAGGAATGGTGATGGTGCTAATGATGGACCTCTTCTCCAAGTTCCAAAGGCGCAAAGTATTATCTCGAATGATGCCGAGACTTGGCTTTAAGATGGAAAGAGGCACGACGTAGTCAGAGGTAAGGATGATATTCTTATCCCAGTCAACGGAGAGTCCATGAGGATTGAAGTTTTGAGCTAAAATGTTGGCATTAGAAGCCGCATCCTGAGGGTGTTCAGCGATAATATTAAAGTCGCTATCCGTCTCGACAAGTCGTCCTGGAGAGGTGCCAGCAGCCGCTATTCATCACGTCAGTGTCTGACAGCGGTTGTGATAGGCGAGAGAAGTCGACATACATCCCATGTACGTGATGAGAAAACCACTTAACAAGCAGTCAGCGAAGTGAACAACCAGAAGTAGTGTGAATGATCTAACCCATCAGGTTTCGCTCGTATCTCATCGGTCACAGCTGAAGTCAACGCACGATTACTCTTTTTGAACGCCGGTCGGTATGGGTTGGATACATCGAAGTAAAAGGCAGTATCCTAGAAAGTTGTGATATTAGGGCAAGGCCTGACTGGGTGGTAGGTATCGAATGATAACATTACCTGCACTTTCAGCAGAGAGAGCAAGCCACCCCCGACCAGTGTTTTCCCATCTTTTGAAGACCCGAGATGATGGGGGCTGTTCCCGCTTGTGGGGACATCGACCAACCAAAGGAAAGTACCGAAGGTGTCCTACATATAGCAGTGAGCTGAGTAGAAATGTAAGTCCAAGGGCAGACGTACGTCATCGAGGCTATAAGCCGCCAGGAAATCTATCTGGTGAATTAGCTTCTGCACGTCCGTAGAGCTTATTCCACTTACCCGCATGGTCATTATCGCCAGCCGCTGTCCAGAAGTATCCAATCTTTTTGGGCTTGATGTCGCTACCAGTGAAGGGAGGGCTGGGCTTGGCAGGAGTCGGCACCTGCAGAACGGGTAGAGGAGGTGCTAGGGTACCAATTGGGTCTGTGAACCCAGGAACCGAAGGGATCAGGGGAGGAAGTGACAGAGGATCTGGATCTGGTTCGGCTTCTGGTATTGGGTTGGCCAAGACGCTTACTGCAAGATATCCGAGGACAAGGGACGAAAGCCCACGGAATGCAGCCATGTTGTAGCGGTTCGAGGGATTTTGAGCAAGTTCTGCTTGTTGTGGAAGGTTCGGGGACTGGGGATGCCAGATATGAAGAGCAGATTTGAGGCAATTAGAAACCTTTATAGAGTGTCCGACACCTGCGCCTCAAGTCGATTTCCACTCTCTCTTTAAGATCATCCCTACGAGGGACGTCGACCAACACTCACACATGGCTTACCAGGCGACACGATAATAAGCTATCAACGAACACAGCTTGCAGGCTCGGCACAGCCAATTTTGAAGTGACGTTGGAGGCGGAAGAAATCTTTGATGGCGCAATTTCATCTGACCATCGAGGTCGTTGCAGATCGTGATCGTAAGATACTACGCATGCGTTCTATGCTCAAGGCTGCATCCAGACTCAGACTACAAACCCGATCAGGAAAAGAGAACCCCAGAAACCATGTCAGAAGATTGGGATTGGTAATGAAGCCTGGTAACGTTACTCTGAGAGCATGCAAGGAAAGCAAACCATGTAGGGCATGCCCAGCCCACGAAAGCTCGTCGCGGATGAACAACACTTCAATTCGGCCGAACAGAAGCATCCATTGTTTCAACTTCACTCAAGATCACGTCATTTAAGGTCAACCAGAAGAGGGTGTTAAGGTAGCAGCCTCGCCTCGCTCGTTGAAGGTGCCACATGTATCTGATAGCAAAAAAGGTAATAATCGCGAAAGAAAAAGCAGATGGTAGGAGCAAGGGAAAATTAAGGAGGGACTTAGGAAGCAGCTAATCTATTCTCTGCAAGCTCATTCGCTGATCCAGTCCTATGGTACTCTAAGAAGATGAAGGTATCAACAGATTGAGAGGAGGAGACATTACCTTGAACTTCTCCGAACGCAGAAAAGCGCAATCGAAACTAGGACGCTGCATCCGAGTCCCTGCATGTAGAGTCCTGAGGCACAAATGCTCGAATCATCACAGTCATCTCGAATCAGCGGTCGAGACAGGCGCAGGTCCGTATTGAAGCACAGGACACTTTCAAATTAAGGGAAAAGCCGAAGAAACACGGCCAGACCGGAACAATCCAAGGCAGGGAAGATTCTCTCGGAGGTCAACATGTCGTTGGTGCACGTGCTGAGAGCCGTCAGGAGACCCTGGCAAAGTTGTACATGGTGAACATGAGCTTCACATGTGCACAATTTCGGTGTGAGATGATTCACATTGTTCCCTTTCTCGAGCCTGTGATTCGTCTTCTGGATTGCTATGCACAAACGAATCGTATTGATATTCGATCACAAATCGATGGTAAAGTAAGATGTTATTGTGGTTCTTCGGGTTGGCTGCTTTCGACGTTGGTCCGGAAGGAAAGTATAATTAGAGATTGCCGCCCGTAAGCGTGGAAGGAATTAAAGTCTAAGTTGCAGAAGCTAAAAGCTCCGCGACCATGCCACGTCATGATGAACTTTTCCTGATCGTAGGAAAAGCACGACATGCCTCTTTTGCATGGTGAAAGCCAGGGTCACCGCCTACTGAGGAAACGTGGGTCAAGAAGTCTTCCCCAGCGTGGTCAAGAGAGTCTGCGGCACAGCTGATCGCTGCTTGAGCGTCGAATTTTCGATTGCCTATGCTTTCGACATACCCTGTGTATCTCATTTTCTTGTCTGTATCAAAGAATGTTGAATTTGTCTCTGGTTTCTGCACATACCGTACCTACCCCTGATTTCAATCAATAATACTCATAGCCGCTGCCGAAGGGTGTGATCGACATCAAATTCACACGAGCGAGGCGACTTCACGTAGCGGCAGATGAGTCTGATGCTTTGGGACGGAAGGGGATGCTCCTGGTGAAGCGTGATGCACGAAAATACCTGCAGTGGCCGGGATCAAGTATGAGCCCCGAGAAAGAGGGTGAAAGTCCGCAATCATCTGGTTTGTCGGAAGCAGCCCTTAGGCTCAGCTCAGATTTTAGAGGGTTGCTTGGTCAGATGAAGTGGATGGAGTGAAAGGAATTGGAGTGGAGAAATCCAGGGAGATTGTGCCAAGAGCCAATTTAGATTCATCGGTACGGCCCGTGGTGTGCACGCTAGCACGAGTATGGTAAGGCGTCTTTGGTGAGCACAAGCACTCGAATGGCTCATCTTGTCTGACATGTCGACATTATCTGGTGTACCTGCGTGACGCACTCCTGCCTTTCCAACATGGTCACATTCTCGATTGTTAGGAAACTTTCCCCACCCTCTAATCCAAGCAACAGAGTGCGCACAGCGGAGGCGGAGGACGAGCACGACATAATGCCAAGCTTGATACCATCTGTATCCCTCCCTCCACCTCGTCTTGTCAGCAGTCTAGATCAGGTCTTCCGTCCTCGCAAATTGCGATGATCATTTATCGCTTTCACCTCTTCCACCATCCATCTCAGTAGCTTTCGATGTCGCCTTATTCACTAGGCTCGCTTGAATTGGTCCTCCCAAATCCTCCGTGGCCAGCTAGCAGTGTCATTCGTGAATCGAGTCGGTTGGAGCAAAGGCGGCCATGCAGCATCTCCACATCTCCGGGGCTCGTCGGTTCGTAGTGAGAAGATCGCCGGATCATGTTTCCCAATAATACCCTGCCACAGCTTGCTCCTCTTCCTCAAGTATCCGTCGTGCAACCAAGAGTCAGCAACGAGATCCATATCCATGATGCGACTTCTAGCTTCATTGCTGCTCCTTGCGAGCATCGAAAGCCTTACCTTGGCAAATCCAGCACCTAGAGTGGGGAAGCACCTTCGTCCGGTAATCGAGAAACGGCAGAGCTTTGATCAGGGCGAGCCGATCGATGGGAAGGGAAAGGGCGCTCCCATTCTAGGTATAGGATCACATTGGTCCTAAACTTCGCACATTGTTACTGATTCCAGATTGCAGGTGGCACAAACAAGCAATTGGACCTCCAGAATCCGGATAATCTAGCGGCTCAGAGCACCGACAACGGCGTGGTCCCAAATCTCAAATGGAGCTTCTCCGACTCTAAGACGAGAATATTCGCTGGCGGCTGGGTGAGGGAGCAGGTGGTGACGGATCTGCCCTCGAGCAAAGATATCGCTGCCGCTCAGCAACACCTCACCAAAGGCGCGCTAAGAGAATTGCACTGGCACCGAGTGGCAGAGTGGGGATATGTATACAATGGATCCGTACGCGTCTCGGCTGTCGATGAACATGGGGAGAACCAGGTGGACGATCTCGCGGTGGGGGATATATGGTACTTTCCAAAAGGGCAGGCGCATACCATACAAGGCCTCGATGATCAGAATGAATATCTCCTGGCATTTGACGACGGCAATTTTGACGCCACCGGGACGACCTTTAATGTTGACGACTGGATTGCGCATACTCCCACCGACATCCTTGCGAAGAATTTCGGTGTGAACGAATCCGTTTTCAAGACCATTCCCACACCTGATCCATACATTCTAAAAGCGAATGTTAGCAGTCCCAACGTAACCAGTCCATACGGCAAGCTGCAGGGCAACAGTTCCTATGTCTATCATCTGTCGCAGCATCCTGTCCCTCCCGCACCCGGCGGTGGAGGTACTCTAGCCATAGTTGATTCGCGAAACTTTCCTATTGCCACCACCGTACGTCCTGCTTCAGCATCTCCGTACCTTTAGGTCCTCCATGTTTTCCTGGGAAATAATACGCTGACTGTCGTTTATTAAATAGATTGCCGCTGCGATTGTGACCCTAGAGCCCCGCGGGCTACGTGAGCTTCACTGGCACCCCAATGTAAGGATTTCTCCTCCCTCTTGTCGTCAAACGCGAGCTAATGCCCCATATGCATAGGCCGAGGAGTGGCTTTACTTCCACCAAGGCCAAGCTCGAGCGACGGTATTCCTAGGCGGTGCACTTGCTCGCACCTTTGATTTCACAGCCGGCGACACAGCTGTTTTTCCCGAAGACAGTGGTAAGCCACCCTGGCAGCGCGATCACAAATTTAATGTGCTGATGTCGCAGGCCATTACATCGAGAATACGTCCGATACAGAGAAATTGATCTGGATCGAGCTGTACAAGAGCGATCGAGTAGCAGATATCAGTCTGACCCAATGGCTGGCTCTTACGCCGCCAGACATTGTGGCTTCGACGCTAAAAATCCCGCTTTCGGTGGTAAGCAAGCTGAAGAAAGAAAAACAGTCTCTGCTCGCGGCGCCTAAGTAGGCTCCCTAAACATATACCGAAGAGGGGGAAGTCGGCGGTGGCGGTCGCTTCACCGCAGTTAGACTATGCTGTATTGCTTATACTTGGATATGGGTAAGGATACATACTCAATATCAGTCATCGTCGGTTACGACTAAACACATTCGTTTCCTTAGGGATTTCCTTGATATCACTCTTTCGTTCCTTCTATCCTATCACTTATTCTCCTATTTCATTCTCGAGCTTGGACCTTTTTCAATATGGGTTTCCGAAGCACGGCTGATGTGCTCACCTGCAATGTCGGCGCTTTTCGGGCTATGCCGGTAAACGCATCGTTTGGACGTCTATCGTCATGTTTCAGGAGTCGTACACTTTTGATTTCGATTTGTGGAAATACGTTTCGTCACTTAGACGACTAGAACATGCGAGTTCATGGGATTTCTGTTTGGCCTTTCACAACGTTGTGGAAATAGTCAATGATCGCTGAGCGTTTTCACTTTGGCAAGCGACGAGTACTTTCAACGGTTGGAAAAAGATCAGTAATTCAAGTAATTCCTGGTCTCAATGGATGGGTATGTGTTTTTCATTGAACGGGGAGCGGGATCCGAGGAAGCAGGTGGAAATAAGAAACTTCGGGTACGAGAGAGCAATGAGGGTAGTCGAAGGTGGATTCAACAGATTTGGGTGTGGATATAAGGATTTGCCTCGGGTACCTTATTAGGTAAGCCTTTAGGCGAATCATAGCTGGAAGTCGCCCCCAGTAGTGGGCGCCGTCATCAGGCTAAAGGCCTCGAACGCGCCTTCTCCCAAATATTGACAGGGGCCTTCGGGCACCAAAATCGGGTGGATCTGATTATCGTTTTCTCGATTGTACCTGACTGCTATAACGATTTTCATTTGAGCCGCCCTCCACCAGTTCATTCGAATGTGTATGACTAATGCAATATGCATCCGAGCTCAGACCATGCAGGAGGGGTCGAAGCAGATCTCTGCCACGCTTTCAATCAACATCTTCATCGCCGAACCACACTTTTCGAGGTAACCGCCATCGACCAATTACTTCGCCTTGACCGGAATGCAGAATGGCAGCCCAGTCGTGGCCGATGAGGAACACACGTCTTTGCTAGCCGGCGAGGCTGTAGCAACCGTCCCGGCTCACGTACAAGAACTCGACCGCAATTTCGGTCTCATCAGCCTCGCCAGTCTTGCAATCACCTCCGGTAATACATGGATTGCCGCTGGGGGAGCAATAGTACGTCTGCGCGAATTACCTGGCTCCCCTGTCTGATATCTATCGTAGAACGTGGCTATCTACAATGGCGGTCCTCCGGGCGTACTTTATGAGTATATCGCCAGTTCATTCTTCGTGGGTACTCTCGCAACCTCTCATTTCCCTTTAGACGCTAGGCAATAGATGCAAACCCATCACAAAATAGCCTGCTCAAGGAATGAACCCTGTAGCGCAACTCGTACCCTCGAGTGAAATTGCTGATCCCAGATGCTTGAACAGTACTGGCTGATTGCGGCATCAATCGCTGAACTGGCATCTGCTATTCCTTCTGCAGGCGGAGGTAATAACACACCACCTTTGCCATTTAGAGCGTCTTGCTCAGAGTAAATAGTCTATCACTGGGCTACAATAACAGCTAGTCCTCACGGACGATCAGTCGGCTTTTTCGCCGGCTGGTGGAACTGCTTGGCCTGGCTCATGGCCGTCGTCTCCATGACGCAAATTACCGCCGCACAGGCTGTCAGCATGTACGCGCTCATGCACCCCTCATTCAATACTCAGAGATGGCACGTCTCCGTCAGCTTTGTTATCATCATTGGGATCTACTGCCTCATGAATCTCTACCTCAATCGAGCGTTACCCATGATGTAAGTTTTGTGGTCATTATGGGGGCCAAATAGGCTGATTGAGAGATGACGAAAGCAACACTGTTGGTGGCTTTACTGTCATAGCAGGTGTTCTCATCAGCATTGTGATCTGTGCGATTATGCCTCACATCAACTCTGCTCCGTACGCCTCAGCAGCTACAATTTGGTTGGATTGGCATAACGAAACCGGATATAGTAGCGACGCTTTTGTCTTTCTTCTTGGTATGCTCAACGGAGCATTTTCGGTGGGTTCGCCGGACGTCGTCACACATCTTGCCGAAGAGATACCGAAGTGAGCATATCTCTCAACAATCACTCAGGATTCTAAGGGCGCAAGGCGATAACCACTAGCTAATTCTGAAAAGGCCCAGCATCAATATTCCCAAAGCAATCTTATTCCAATACGTTTTCGGCTTCTCGAGTGGATTCTTGTACCTCGTCACTATCCTGTACGGTATTAATGACACAGGTTCAGTTCTTGATAGCAAGTATCTCTTTCCCTTAGCAGAGATATATCATCAGGCTGCCGGATCAGCTGCTGGCGCTGTGGGATTAGTAAGCAGCTTCCTCTCTCTGCCACCATTCTTGATTTTTGTCTGATGAGTACGATAAATTCAACCACCAACGAGCTCAAGCATGAAAAAACAGCCACTTACCTCCCGGGTTTCACTTCAAGCCTGCTTCCACAAAGCGCCAAAACAAAGCAGCCTGCTAACGCCTCCCAGCTCCTCCTCACCTTCCTCCCCTCCTTCTTCGCCTGCATCGGCCTCTCCATCACCGCCTCCCGCACCTTCTGGACCTTGGCCCGCGACAACGCAATGCCCTTCTCCGCCTTCTTCGCGCACATCTCCCCAACCCACCACAACCCGCACCGCGCAATCCTCTTCTGCACCCTCTTCACCACCCTCCTCGGCCTCATCTACGCCCTCTCCCCAACCGCCTTCTCCGCCTTCGTCGGCTCCTTCGTCGTCCTCTCCACCCTCTCCTACACCGCCGCCATCCTCCCTCACCTGCTCACCCATCGCCGCAATGTTCGGCCCGGGTGGTTCTGGATGCCTTGGCCTTGGGGAGAGCTCGTGAATGCGGTCGCTTGTGCGTATATGCTGGGCTTCGTGGGCGTGTTTTTGGCGCCGTTTAGGGTGCCGGTGGATGCGCGGAATATGAATTATACGGTTGTTATTACGGGCGGGTTGACGGGGGCGGTGGCGATGATGTGGGTTGCGAAGAGGAAAGAGTATAAAGGCCCGCAGGAGGTGGTGCTTGATCCGCATCTGTTGGCGAGGGATCCGATGTGATAATGGTGGAGCGGGGTGGTGGATTATATTGGCGTTGGTAAATGGTTATTGATTCTCATTCCCCCTCCCCCAAAAACAATAGAGATCGTTTGCAAGCAATTCGGCATTTTCGGCCTTTACTCCATATTCGCTTCATCGATCGGTCGCGGAGACGGGGGTTGAAAGCTGCGTTTCGCTCATGCGGGAATCCTGTGGGCTGGCCGGGCCCGAAACATCAAGGTTTTGAAGATGGCGATGAGGGCGGTGGGTAGCGTTAGTGCAGGCAACCTCCCTCCCCTCTCCACCCCTTCCCTCATCCCTTCACCATCCCACACAAAAACACCCCAACCCCAATTTCCCCACCCCCTCTCCCTCCCAAACCCCTCCCAAAAGAACCACGACACTCCGCGAGCACAGCAGCGTTGTGGCTGGCAGGCTCAATCCCCATTCATCGGTAAGTAGGGTTGATGCCCATTTTTTTTGGGGGGGTTTTTGCTTTTAAGAGAGTAGGGAGTGAGACCGGACTGGAGAGAGAGGAGTTTTGTGTATGGAGAGAGGGGATTATGAATGTTTTTTTCTTGAGTTGGGAATTGAGTGTTAATGCGAAGGAAAGGGGGATGGGGGAAGGGAACGGGGATGAGAAGGGAAAAACTGAGAAGAAGAGAACTCATCTGAAACTTGAGAAAAGGGAGGAAAGTTTACTGAAACGATGAGTTGAACTGGATGGAATTTAAGTGAAAAAGCAAACGAAATCAAACAGATTGATGATTGAAATGAGGAATCAACAAAAGAATCGTAGTCTCTCACCAAAAAAAAAACATAACAATTAGAATAGAAAGCCTGATGAACGCATTGAAGGAAAGAGTGCCTAAACAGAACAGACTGGAATTCAACATTTCGACTTCTCATCTCCATCACGTCAAATCACATTTCTATATGAACTGCGTATTCGTATCTCACATTCGAAACTAAACAGCGAAAATGACAAAGGTACTCCCGTTCATCGGGGCTCGAATATCCGCTTCCTAGAAGGTCGGGTCTTTATTTAGATAATTTAGAATGCATACTCGCGTTTCGTGCTTGGGAAAACAGTCCATGGATTGCCCTTTCTACTAGCTCGCGAGTAAAGAGAGCGGAGCAGAGTGGTGAGTACAAGTTTTGGGGTTTGAGCCTTATTTTTCTTATGCAACCGAAGAGAGATAGAGAAACAATCGATGAGATGCTTGTAGCTATATTGAATTGAGATATAGTAGCTTGCTAATGTATTCTCGCAAAGGTAGTGTAACTACTTGAGCTCTCAAACCCCGACAAGCGTGAAGCCCGTACCATAGTTGACACCAGCGTCCACGCAAGCATAAAATATTCTGGGAAAGCCGTCTACAAGGTCGTGATCATCTAGGTAGTGTAGCTCGATAAGATCCTTGCCGCTATAGCCATAGGAGAGATGGTGTTGAAAATATTCGTCAAGCAGATCGAGTCTTCTGTAGCTGGTACCGAGATTATGAAAAAGCTTCCTACGAACTTCGGTTAGCAAGACGGAAGAAGTACTATTAGACTAGCATTGGCTAGGGGGACGTGATTGTGTGCCTGAAATTAGCGCAGCAAGGCAAAATTATGTTGGAATGTGCTAGCCCAAGGAATAGGGGAATACGCACCTGCAAATGGGATAAATGATACCGCTTCTAACCCTCCCATCTTTCCCCTTAGCAGCGAGCTCTCTAATCGCCCTATCCGGTTGCTCATCAGACTCTGGCTCCTGTCTTCAGCGTATCCGCAATCTCTCTTTCCTTCCGATTAGGGCGGCTAAGGTCAATGTCTTTTTGCCCTTCGCATCTCACAAGCTTGAATCGGATGTAAGCGCCCCCCTTCTGATTGATTTCCATAGCTTCGCTCTCGATGCGGTACAGGCCGTCATAGCGAAGACCTTTACTGGGCGCATACTTGCCCTCTGCTCTGTCGGCCCTGAGGACACGTACTGGAGAGCGATGCGAACAGCTTACGCGCATAGCTTTTGTCATGTAGCTGAGTTGCGGGACTTTGGCGTTGGTGTTCTCTTGCGAGTTGGAGCCGGAGTAGTAGATGGTGTTGCCTAGGTCGCGGTCGAGTTCGGAGTAGCCGTCTAGGGGTGAAGTGTGGTATTAGTGAGGGGTTGAGATCGCTCAAAGGTAGAGACGAGAGGGTAGAATGAAAGGATAAGATGTAGAAACGTAGGGACCGGAATATTGACCAGGTAAGGAACAGACAGCCAGGTCTAAGAAAGAAAGGAAGACGCCGCGCTGAGGTCTGGAATGAAAGCATGTCCCAAAGTAGATTCCAGGCAGGAAGGCTAAATTGTAAAAGAGAGGAATGCGAACGACGCCAAGGACAAAAAAGATAATGAAGACATACTGGAAACAACAATCGAGTAGGCACCATCGTTCGACGATCCTGCAATGCCTCCTTGGATCGCACCATGAGCCCCATCTCGTAAGGCACAGACGCGTAGCGGCCACCAGTCACCGACCTCAAGCCCGTTATGACCGATAACGTGGCAATCACGGCGTTTGTAGGTTGGATCAAGCAGATACGCGCGGCGAGACTTCCCACTAACCACAATGCCACGCATGACGTGCTTCAGATCCGGATCTTCAAAGCGTAGCTGTGATAGCTCAGTAGCTGATGTCTGGGGTGAAGATTTTCTGCGTCTTTTCAACGGTCGAGTAGCGTTAGGCTTGGTGGGCTCTATGGGCTCAGCCTCCAAGTCGATTTCAGCAGCAAGCTCGATTTCCAGTCTGTTGAGGATCATGGCGGCATTTCGCTGCAGAGGCTCTGGGTACTGGTAAGGTTTCACATCGTTGCTCTTACGAGGACTTGTCTCGCCCAAGATGTTCCGTAAAATGCCCCCGATATAAAGTTTCTTATCGATTTCAGCTGAAAAGGCTTTAAGTGAATCAAAGGCCATTAAGATGCTGAAAACAGCTTGCCTCTCCTCGGATTTGATCTCCCGTTGCTGACTTTGCATTTCTTGGGTGCATCTGCCTACAACATTCCAGTGTGGACGTAAAGGAATTGATTTGAGGAACACGAATGACTTTATGGTTGGGACGGTATTTGGGACGTTTTGTTCTTCCACTTCACACTCCGATGCTGTTGCGAGGCGGAGTGGTGCAGGTTCGGAGGTTGACTGCGACTGCTTTGAGTGTCAGCAAAGTTCAAGTCAGCTGCGACCCAATTATCGACTATCTTCGAACAACTATGAAAGGTCCAATGAATGGACTTGCCATGCAAATGAATGGAAATTCTAGAAGCACTTACTGGGGATGGGTCAATCACGCCCTTTGCATCCTTCATCGACGACATATCTGACATGGTTGAGGTTCTCCGGCACGGGTGAAATAATTCGTGTAGGTCGATTATGTAAAATGGGCCAGATGGACTTTATGGAAGATCGCTTGGGCACCAACTGTGAGTCATCCTGCACCCCAGCTGGTATAACATTGGGCTCCAATTTGCGTCAATCGAGCGAGGTGATAATGATGAGTTGTGTGGACGGAAGATGTGTATTTGAGGAACGCATTTCGCTGTTAATCAACAGCAAACGCGACAACGGAGATCGATCATGCACAGTTTATGGATTTGTTCCTAATCGGACTGATTCGACTGATCTTGACAGAGTGAGCTAGACAAAAACAGTTAGTCTATCGGGCTTAGGTACTCCACTAAAGCCGGAGAAACGCCACGGGCCGATCACGTGGACTCGGTAGCTGTCGCGCCACAAGTCTTGGCATATCTCCTCTCAAATGACTTTCATTGGTGCGGAGCAATTTCTGTGTATACCACCGTTGCCATGACATAACAGAGGTATTCAGCTCGTTTGGGGCGTGCTCAATGATCGATCCGAATCATTCACAAGTGACAGAATGGATAACTAAGTAGGAAGGTAGGATATATCTGATCGAATTCGTACAGCCCAGAATCTTCGCCATTTGGAGCGCGTGTCTCGGTGCTAGACTGCGATCACGGTGGGTTTGTTGGATACTGACCTTGCAGCTCCTCTCGATATGATCCGAAATCCATGACAACCAATACGAAGTTAAGTTAGATATCCTTATTTGCACGAGACATAATTGATTTCCAATGATTTCAACTTGTGGTGGAGAGACTAGTACAACGAGCGCGAAAGGATGGAAACAGTTTCGTGCAAAGCGAGGCTTGTCCTTACCAGATACGATATTCTAAGGTGCTCCAATGCCTTTCCTCGGCCTCATCAAAAGCACAGCGTTCGGGTCTTCAAAGTTAAATTCACTCACACTCTGATTAACTGGTCGCCCTTGGCCCGGGGGATTGATTAGCTCGTACCGCCTCAGTAGATAGGACAAGATCAACTTGATCACTACCGCCGCGAAAACTCGACCAGGGCATGCTAATCGTCCGTGTCCAAAGCCAAGTTCAGAACTCGTCGTCATCGTATATTGATGGCGATTGCCTTCACCAGGGTTTTGTCGCTGGCGATAAGAGCGAAGAGGATCGAATTTGGTGGGCTCATCAAAAATGGTCGGGTCCTTCCCAATCTCTGCCCAGGGAAACCCAATTTGAGTTCCCTTGGGTATTGTAACACCATCAGAGAGCTTCAGAGGGTCCATCACAACTCGGATTAAGGAAACTAAAAACCTAAGTCAGCCATGGCCGCACATCCTCGAGCAGCAAGAAAGCTGAAGCTCGGGCTACCTAAGCTTACAGAGAATAAATGAGTTACAGCGTTGCGATTCCTTGAGGAAGCTGTCCATTTTCTCTAGCTTATCAAGTGTAGACTTCTCCCACCTCCCTTCATTATCGTAGACACCGTCGACCTCCTCCCTCAAAGTGGCAAGGTACTCGGGATATGCGCAAAGGTCAAGCAGAGCGTGCGTAATTGCCGCTGTGGTGGTGTTGACTGAAGCCAGCGTCATGTTTAATTGCTGGTGCGCAAGCTTGTCGGGCTTGCCTTCGTCCTCAGTAGCTGCATCCATCATCCATTGCAGCACGTCGTTAGGTTTTTCTTGAAGATGACCGGCTTGCGACTCAGTCTTGCGACGCTCCTTCACGATTGGACCGATCAATTGCTTCGCCCTTTGGACATGACGATGCAATTTGTACGACGATGGCAAGAACCAAACCACAATCGGATGTAGGTACTTTGGGAGCATCCTCAAGATAATCACCGTGGCAAAAACATCGTACGTGTGCTTTTCATTGATGTGTAACCATTCCTCATCCCGGCACAAAGGTAGGCCAACGGATATCCTCGCAAAGATCCGAGAGACAATGCGCGCTATAGTGTCATGCACACGAAATCGCACATAAGCCTGATCATCTGCGAGGTCTAAGTCAGTAAGCGGGACTTCTCACCGGTTAGAAACTCGCCATTGATTGTCGGCAAATCTTGTGCCATGCCATAATCATGCTCCTCCTTGATTATAGTGAAAAGCTTCCCAAGGCTTGGTGTAAGTTTTTTTTGCACTACGCGAGCGTGCAAGTCGCTCTCAAGGAGCAGGTCTGTGGCTGAGTGCCTTCCCAGCAAACTCTAACAAACATTTAGCTCATACTTCTTGTGATCTATGGCAGCATGTTGGTTCTGAATACAGAGTAGCATTTGCAACAGATGTCGGTGTCCAAATACCGAGCCAGTTGAGAACAGCGACTTGATAAACACATTTGGAATTGAAATTACTAACATTGACGTGCGAGTGAACTGCGCTAGCCTTCGATTCGGGCAGATCACGAATGTCGTCTACGTATTTTCTCGCTAGAACGAGAATGTCGGCGTCGTTGCATGGTACCCAGAACATGCCATCTTTGAACTGTGGAAAATCAGCAGCTTGTTCGACTTGCTCAAAACAAGGGTTTCCACCTTGCTGTAACCGTCCGCCACTATTTGTCTAGCTTCAACAAAGAAGCGGCGTCTGAGCACGAACGTTGGCTCTAACCAACTCCGATAACCTACAATCGGCGCTTTGGGTCGCTTTGAAATGGCATAAGACCGGAATGTACAGATCGTGGCAATTACTGTACTGATAATGAGGAGAGCCCATTGTGCATTGAGCGCACCCAGAAGGGCAGCGCTGACACCACGATGGTCCTGAGGCTTGTGCATAAATTGCAGGTTCACGAGGCTGCCCAACTCCATGTTCATGAAAACTGTTTCTTCTTGGGCAGCTTTCCTTTTAAGTTATCGGTGATGGATCGCTTGATGCACGAGGCACAGTTGTAAAGGGGAGTGAGATATGAGGACCGCTGGGTCAAATAACTCTCGGCCAATGGCCCGGAAGATTGTATGTGTTTATATTGATGCAAATGATGGTTGGCTCAGCCAGGTGCACCGCCTATGCAAGAAAAATGTAGGAGGACTAAGCGCTCTGCTAAGAGGTAGCAACGCCGAAGTCCCTCTAGTTACGCGGTCGAGCAATAGGTCTAAAAGCACATGAAACGACCCCTTGAAATGGGATGAGCCAGAAAGGAAGCAATTCGGACGAAGGAAAACCAGAAAATGAATAATACGGGCGGGGTCTGGAATATAGGGTGAGGCCGGAACGAGATCTGACTCGACGAAAAGAGCGACATACGTACAGCGAAGATCAGCAGGACGCGGGGTCAGCGTGCAGCAAGCTTATTTCCGTGATCTCCTATCTGGATATGCAGGAGTGCGTTCGGGATCAGTGCAGCACGATTACGTCAGTCTGCTTGATCAACAACTGTGAACAGAGAAGAGTGGGCGATACCAATGAGTATCGAGGCTTACGAGGCCAATAAAGCTTAGAAACAGAAAAGCAAGAGAAGTCTCGGTTTCATTTTCACTTGCCATTAAAGAATTTGGCTACCAAGTCCTATCTACGCGAATGTTTGAGATTCCCATCATTCTCACCCGAGATCTGCAATGCCGGATGGCTGCATTTGCCTCTCTCCCCCACCCGGTCATGCTGAGCCAATGAAGTGTTACGATAGGTTAAAAGATTACAATACAGTAGACACACATACCTCGCTTATTTGATATACGAATACCTCAAGACCCAAGGGAAATACACGCTAGATGATGTTAATTATGGTAGGTCTATCTCTACACGTCCAACGATCTAAGATTCCAAGACCGAACACGAATTGGAAGATATTCTACTGAAGGAAACCCGAGCTTGAGTGCAGAAATGACGAGCACCTCTCGAAGGCGCCCCCTTATCTGTGCAATGCCTGGGGGACGGGCGATATTCATCACCATTGGGTAATCTCGAAGATATCTTTAAGAAAGCCGTATTTCCTAGATTTAAAACACGACGGACCCGAAGCGAGAGACGCATCTTTTTGTACAAGCAAGTATCAGCATTCCAGCCACTCCGGGCTGTCGAAATGCCACATACACGCCTGTTTCCTTGACGCCGTTACCTACACTGATAGACTTTGAACATTAAAGGGATTCCAACGGGAGATGATTGCATTTATGTTTCTGTTCAAGCCATTGCTGTCAGCTAGACAGCCTCAGAGCAACTGTCCACTCTTGTCTTAATCATGTTCTCGGTCGAGGATCTTAATAAATTGCTGGAATTGGTATCAAGGAGCGGTCACTGGGAACCAAATCCGACTCAACGATAAGGCTTGATCATCTGCTATTAATATACCATATAAGAATTGACTGCTGATTGTAGCGCTTGTCCCGGAGGCGCAAATTAAAAGACAATTCTCCGTCCACGGCACGATAATTATGCGCAACCGGAAGCGGCTATCCACTACCACTACTATCCACCTACCCATCGTCATAGAGTAATCATCAATTGGCGCACTTTTCTGACCGGCAAACCTAACACAATGATAAGTCTTTCACGAGGATTTCTAGGCCATGGTGTAGCATAGTGCCTGAACGCAGGATGCTATTACCCTTCCTCACTCTAGCTCTACTTAGTCATCTTTTTGTGCTAGGCACGCTCGCAGAAGCTCTTTTCCAGTATCACGCTCAGCTTGTAGCTGCAAATGGAATCTTCCAACCGTCTAGAACCAAGTGAGTAGATGCTCTTCATGTTGCCTATAACGTTGCCGCAGCACTCAATATTTATTCCAGTGCACGAATCGGCGCAAAACCTTTCGCTCCAGCTACTTATACCATCAAGGTTGCCGAGCACTTCGGCGCTGATACCATCGAAGTAGTGAAAATTAGCAATTATGACATACACTACGAAGTCGCGGCTCAGGACTTGGTATATGCCTACGAAGGGGCATGGAATCAGCTTGTTGCCGCCGAAGGGGAAGAGAGCACCGCGGTCAAGAACGGCGTGTACCAGCAAACCGGGACCTTCCGGGCCTGCGGGACCAACTTGACTAAAGAGAAATTCACCTTGCAACAGCTGAAGAACATCATCGAGGCTCTGTTGGAGTACGCCGAGCTGTTCTCGTTGAAGGATCTCGAGTTCACCTACAAACTCCAGGGCCAACGGAAACACGTCATTGGGTTTCTAAGGGGAGCTTGCGCCCGTCCTTACTCTCGAACGCTACGGCTTCGCTCGGCAGGTTGATTACCGTCCCAACGGATTACGATGTGGCGGCTCGCCCTCGTATCCCCCGCGATCCCTTTCAACTCATAGCGTGGGATACCTTACATCTTCATCCCCCTGCCACCGTGAAACTATACTCCTACGGCCCCTTTATCCCTATCAGAGACTTCATCTCTGCCGTCATAGCAATCTATAGATGGGGCTGGGACTTGATCGCGGAGTACGATACCGACAATATTCTTCTACATATACGAGAGCCAATACTCATACATGAAGATCAGATCAGGTTGGATATGAAGCCCGACTCCGAGACGCCTGAGTGGCTACCGCTCTGGGCGCTGAGGTCGATCGTTATGAGTATCTTTGATTTTGGCCTGAGATTTGGGATGAGGGAGCTTAGTGTGATGTATGAGGACGAAGGGAAGCGGAAGATTTGGGGGTATGTCACGAGGGGCAGGACCAGGCCTTTGCCACCTCCTCGTCAGATAAGCATCAATAAAATATAGAGCTTCTCCAACGATTGTTGGGAACAGGGGACGACCTGAGGGCCTGAGAGGAGAACAGACCACTCATAAGGCGGCGAGTTCCAGGAGCCTCGTACGTAATTTTACTTCGATCGATTAGGATTCGTTGTACACGTGCGTCGCACTATCTGGTTAACTAAGTCCCTCACGTGAGCTCAGCTCAAGAGCTGATTATAGAAACCACCCTGACGCGACCTCAAGGCGACATTCTCCCCAACTTTTTGGCCACTGATTCACAGGCATCGATTAGATTGTCTCTAGACGCCAAAAGGGTGCCACGATGCCCTCCTCGCCTCCCTACTTCTGACCGCCTGGGCACCACGAAACACTACCAATAATGCCAAAACAAAATTCATACCCGGTATATCCTACATTAGTGAGATTTACTTTAGTGAGCTTTCCGGAGCGTTTTGTGCTCTTAACCAGTAGACCATTAGTAAAATTTAAGGCGAAGGACGCCTCTAGGTATTAGGACAAATAGTTCACTAACGACAGGCATCTAAACAGCTAACAGGACAACGCTGCTCTAAGCTCTTCCGGCAAATATCTAGGCTCCAATTGGCTTCCAATGCCGGGATCGCTTCCTTGCGATGCTTGAGGATTCAAGCCACCTTTGAAAGCGACTTGCACGATCAAACATGGCCATCCGCGACTAGCTCCATAAGTAAAGTATTTTTGAGCTTGATCTAGGATGAATTGGGCGTTCCGGGCATCTCTGCTTTATAAATTTGAATGTCAGTAGAGATGAGAAACAGTTATATCATGTATATAGAGGTACTCGCAGACAGGTCTTCCATGGTAGTATCGAGTACACTACTAGACTAAAAAGAGACCTTCAGCCGCACTTTCCGGGTACGAGATAGATGTGCGATACAACAATTAATGCTAATCTACCCGCCCACCGCCTCAAACTAGACGACTATATAACCCGCCACCAACCCAACAATGGACCTCTCTTCTAAAGGACTACTCAACAATCAACCTCTCCAAAATCAAACGCTGTCCCCCTCCCCATCCTCAATATCCCAGCCACCACCCTTGTAGCCATCTCCTTGGCGCAACACCTCTTCCCCCCCCCCATCCACAATGCCCACATCCTCCCCGTCTCCCTCCACCCCCTCACCACCCTCAAAACCCAACCCATAGCACTAACCCCCCTCTTCTCATCTTCCAAAACCCCCGCGTCCCCATATCTCTCAACTTTTCCCCTCCCATAAACCTCGCACCCTAACTACCAGCCATCAAAACCACTCTTCACCAAAAAAGCAAAAATGTGAGGTCGGTGATCAAGTAGCGTAAGGGATTGAGATCGAGAAAAGGCGAGAGGGGCCTGGGCAATGGGACTGGTAAGCTAGGTGGTTTAATCTCATGGACTTATTAGGTGAGGGTTGGTTAGGAGGCAGGAGGAGTGGAGTTGGTGGAGAGATTCTCTTGAGGGATGTGGCGACTGATACGGAGGGTGTTGAGGGATTCGATGCATAGGGTTGAAAGAAAGATACGGGGCGTCGAAAGTGACTCTCTAGCGAGAGAACGGATAGTAAGATCGAATATCGCAACTAGTAGTGAAGATTCTCAAGGTATATACATCGGTTCAGCTCTGAAACCGACAATTAGTCATGCTACGAAACAGATTGTGGGTCAAGGCTCTCCAACGTGAGATTCAAAAGCACTATATCCATCAATTCTCTCAGATGCCAGATCAGTCGCTCGTGTAGATAGCTCATCCACCCCAGACAAAAACTCAGATTCAGCAATATTCCTCATTGAAGAGAAAGCAACTCCCGAACTGTTATTCTTCGAGGTACCTCACCAATCACCGAACTAATTACCCAAAAGGTTTGATGCTGGACATACATAACTTCCACTGATAAAGGGACCGAGATGCGCTAGCTTCGTAGTCGATAGAATAGACAACAAAACTTCCACTGACCCCGAGCCGTATCCGTACCAATATCCGCACAGGATTACGATACCCATTCCGCCAATGCCCTGCGCACGCTGCAAGTCCTCAGCAGCGCAGCGAACGTGGTAAACCCATATACGTTCAATATTTTACCATTAATGAGATCTGTGGTGAGTTCCGAGCATCATAATGTAGGCACTCTTCCCAATCCCCGATTCGATATATACAGCCTCTTCCAACCCTGTATATCACACCCATAGACAAAATCCACAACACTGATACCCTCATCTGTCACCGAATTCGTTCCTCATCCCTTAGGATCACAAGGCTCCCCATTCTGCGACGGATTGCCCGCCCCTAGATTCGTGCAACCACCCGGTTTACAGCAGCAAGAGCACGAGACACCAATGCCCCCAATCCCCGGCCCCGTGCACGAGATGGTACATTTCGGCAGGGGAGGAAGGGGCTTAGGTGTAGATGTAGGCTTTGGGGTAGTGGTAGTAGGCCCCGGACCCGGCTTCGGCGTGGGCGACACCCCGCCATCAGTCGCCCACCCCGGGTACTCGGAGTCCAGATCCGAGTTGGCGGCCGCGACGGCCGAGCTGACGAACGCGTCGTCGCGGGTCGTGAACCAGGACTCGTCGGTCCAGAAGTCGAAGCCGGCGGTGGTGATGGTGTTGGAGTTCGTGGTGTCGGTGACGGAGCAGCCGGTGGTTTTGGAGCAGGTCGTGCTGCAGGAGGAGGGATTGGCGCGGCATTGGACGCCGCAGGATGAGGCTGTCTTGGTGGAGCATTCTGAATCGGAGTTTTCGTTGTTGTTGGGGTTTTGGGGCGGGTTGGGGTCGATTGGGTCGGGGAAGTCGGTGCCGCCGCCGGGACCACAGCCGATGAGGCAGGGTTTGTTGCAGAACAGGAGGCAAGGGCGACCGCAGCCGGAGGTGCAAGGGGGTCCTGGTGGGCCGGACTTGAAGCCCAAAGTTGGAAATTTCGGGTCGCGCACGGTCTGTGAGAATGGAAATGGTGGTGGAGTGATTGTTCTGGTTACTGGAGGATGGGTGACACCCTGCTTTGACTCGGGGTTTGGATCATCCGTGATTGTGAAGACGGGCGGGCGAACACTGCTGGTGACTTCGAACGTCCGAGAGGGTTGTTGATTCGTGCCCGTGAGCTGAATATTCCAGACCTCAATAGCCGTCGTCGTTACTGTATTTTGGTTAGACTGGTGTGCTCATCCACCATAATGAGAACTCTTACCTGGTGGAATCGTAAGCACTGTTTTTTCGAGGGTTCTCGTGTAGCTTTGGATGGTGGAGGCCTTCCCATCGATGGTTGTCGTTACAGTCGTCAGCCAGGCCACGTCAAGAGTAGTAGTATAGAGTGGGAAGTTGATGGTGGTGGTGCTGGATAGCTGGTAGGGTGGAAGCACGAAGACGCAGGGCGGCACACATTGGAGTACTGGGTTCTGGCTGGACCAGATAGAGGGCGGTACGAGGACAGTGCCTGATCCTGGGCCAGAAGCGCCGCCGCCTCCTCCACCTCCGCCTGAGCCTCCACCACCTGTCCCTCCACCACCTGTTCCGCCGCCACCTGTTCCGCCACCACCTGTCCCACCACCGCCTGTCCCACCAACGCCTGTCCCACCGCCACCGCCGCTGGGAGCCGTGATGGGAATTTTACAGCCATTGAGCCAAGGACTGATGCCCCCACTAGCAGGAACGACGGGAATGTAGTCTGCACGTCCGGAGTTTGTGAGTGCACCGAATTGGATACTTGGACCAGAAGATCCAACACCGGAAGCCACGGTTCCCTGAGGTAGCCAGTTGGCAGGGTTGATTCCAACCACATTAGTGTAGAGTTCCATAGAGCCGTCGACTGTATGAATGCGTATATAATCTGCGCGCCCATCACCGCTAAAGAGCTGTCGCATTAGCCAATTGCTGAATTTTGTCCAGACGAGACGGAGATGGGGTAAAAGTAAACACATGGGTTGCATCGCTGTGAAACTCTTTGAGGATGTGAACTCACTTGATGTCAGCCAGTCGGATCTCGCTTCGACTACCCCCGATACCTGACGCAATAAAATTGCCGCCGTTGTAAGGGATGAACTTGGCCGGGTTTTCGCCAAATACGTTGATATACACCTCTATCTCGCCTTTTTCGCTTATCCAAACGTAATCTGCTTTTCTATTGTTTCAATTGCAATTAGTGTTACCGATCTCGGTTAAGCTCAAGGGCACAAAGACATATCGATCGAGTAGAGTTCCCCTTGGTATTCCTGTGACATGTCTGATGGTGTAGTGTAATGATGAAATGGAAGGGAAAGGAAAAGTGCCAACCAACGTACCCGTCACCACTACAGACATGTTGTTAGCTAGAAGCTTGACCATTCAACCATGGATTGGGCTACTCACTCGATATCTGCAAAACGAACGCCCTTTCCATCGCGACCAATCCCTGTAGCTATGTTGCCTTGAGGAAGCCACACCCAGGTTTTGGCGTCGTTGGGGTTCTTGCCTCCATTGAGATAGCATTCGACAGCTCCTGACTTGAGGTCTATAGATAGATAATCAACTCGGCCTAAAGGGGATACATGAGCACAAATAGCAGTCTACAATTCTCGAAGAGAGCTGTAACAAGGGCACTCGTAGTGAGTGGACATACCGTCTCCTAATATGGCGTCGAATTAGCATTTATTGATTCTTATGTGATATGAGGCAATTGCGTTGCAGAGGCTTCTTACCGTTGATATCTGCCAATTGAATTTGCTCCCTCGTGGATCCGATGCCACTAGCGATAACGCCATTTGTACCCTGCGGATACCAGAGCCAGCCGTTACTGCCATCGTTCTTAGGGCCCCCGTTGACGTATGCTGTGAGAGCACCATTCGTATCGATGAAAATATAATCATCGACGCCATCCCCTGTATGGCTAGTCAGCATTTGTTAAACGCCGCAATCTAGGATAAGTTCTGTCGAGTGGCGAATAACCAGCCTTTGGGTTGATGAAACAATGATAACATGTATAAAGCTTAAGCTGATGTTAAGTATGATTGGTCCTGGGCAAGAGTGGCAAAGACATTGCTGGAGACTTCAAAATTAGACTCACCATCAATATCGGCGAATCTGACTCCGTCGCCAGTAACGCTGGTATCGGCCTTTCCACGATTGTAGTATACGCTTAGACCGCCGGTTTTTGCGTCAAGAAAGCAGTAGTCAGCTTTACCATCGCCATCTGTAAAAGGTCAGATCAGTAAGATCAACGATTCATCACCAGTGCTGAATCACTGAGGGTAGCATACCGATATCGGCCATTCTGACGAGTTCGGGTTTAGCAAGACCGCCTGCAATCGACTTTGCTCCACCTTGGGGTATCCAGACTGGTTTAGCTTCCACAGATCCTCGGATATTCAGGTACCCCGAGAGCCCTCCGCCGTCATCAATCGTGAGATAGTCAGCGCGTCCTAATTTCATATGTTAGCTGAAGAACATTGTATCTCAAATTGGTAGTGTTGTTGAGTAGGGCTGTGGTTGGTACACCCATGTTTTGGTGGCAGACTTACCGTCACCTGTGAGATCGGCGAGTGTGATGTTCGGCGTCCCTAAACCTCCAGCGATTTCACCAGCTGGGACCCAATTTATCTTCTGTGAACCAACATCACCGGTGTTCAGCCATAAATTCAGAGAACCCTTGTCGCCCTTGACCATATAGTCTGACCGGCCATCGCCATTGATATCTGCGAAAATAACGTTGTCCTGTTTTGCATTAGGCACACCACTCGCAATCTGAGTAGGTCCGATCCAGTTCCAGCCATCCGACTTTGGGCCACCATTATACCAGGCATCGATTGCACCTCCGTCATGAACATAGAGATAGTCAGCTTTTCCATCGTTATCCAAATCAGTCAGAATAACTCCTAGTCCGTTACCACCGACACCAGAAGCGATTTCTTTTCCTCCATTGACTGGCACGAAATTGACCCCATTGCCGTTGGGTTTATTGAGGTACGCAGTCACTGCTCCAGTCTTAGGATTGATCCAAAGATAATCAGCTCGACCTAATAGCAATAGATCAGCCCAAGTGACGATTTCCATGCCCAAGAAGGACTGCGCAGAGGGCGATTATGGTAATTGGACTTACCATCACCGTCAATATCAGCAAGCTGAACGCCTGTTGCGTTATGGCCTATGCCGGATGCAATCTGTAGTGGGTTGGATGGTACCCAATTTGTCGTCAATTTCCAATCGCCGCTATGGCCGACACCGCTGGCGATTTGGGCGCCGTTCTGTGCAGGATACCAGAAGAGGCCACTTCCACACTCTTGCTTTCCAGTTGCTCCACCGGTGGATGGGTCAGGTCCAATAGGATCTTTGATCCAACCATTCGAAGCAGCCTTTTGAATCGCGGAGAACCAGAGATCGCCCATTTTCTGATAACCTGCGTTTGTAGGATGAAGGCCATCGATGAGGTAATTAGATGTAACCGAGCCCATATCGACGGCTGCGATGTTCTTATGACCATTTGCGATTTGCGCGGAAACTATGCCTGGTATCTTGGAGTTGAACGTCTGAAACCGGGAGTCGGATGGTGCATCTCCAGCATGAATGATCTGTGCAACTAAAATTGTCGCGTCAGGGCATGTGGATATGACAGCGTTGATCAATGAATTAAGGCGGTCTGGAGCACCATCGTAAGATTCCGCTGGGCTGGATGAATGCAGGTCGTTGGTCCCAGCATGGATAAGGACTATATTAGGTCTCTGACCCAACGAATTGGCAGCGAACCCTTGGATCTGACTGATTGTAGCTCCTGAGTGGCCTTCGTTTGCATTGTTCGCCATATTACCACTACGGACTGACCCTACGAACAATTGTTTGCTTCCGGAAAGGTCATTCTGTAGTTGTAAACGATATCCGTTACCACCATTGCCATCATCTCTACTCTGATATCCATATGTGATGGAATCACCTAAAGGCAGGATACGTAACTTGGTGCCAGGGGCGACTTCTGTTCGTTTGAAATACGGAGAGTAGCTTGACCGCTTGAAACGGCCTTGAACTTTGTTTGCGACATCGTAGGAGAAATGTGACAGCTCAGTCCTCGTGTTCAGGTGAACGGGTTGTATCACTTGACTGTAGGCTGAATATTGTTAGCAACATTTCGTCAAATAGAACGCTAAGAAAAAAAGTGACCAGAATTACTGTGGCCTGAGAGGGTCACTCAGCGAGGGCAAAGTACTGAACAAAGAGTATGCTAATGTGTACTGTAAGGTATCGAAAGAGAACGAACGGGGTATCAATCAACTGAATGAGTAGTATCTCCTTATGGAGCGAGGTGTAAGTGTGTTGTGTACCTGGCTGTGGAAAAAGGCATAACTAGTGATGGAACATAGATCGTGGGCATTCATCCGCCCTCGTTCCAGTCGTTCTTCTGCACTGTGGCCAGCACGTAAATACGACCACAGCAAGAGGGAATGCCTAAGGCTTGTCCACAGAAGAGCACTGAAAGAAAAATTCTAGCTCACCGAAAAGCGCTCCTATCGTTAACAGAGAGAAGGCGAAGCTCAACGAAAACAACGATCGATCAAGTTTTGCCATGACAAATGCCAATCTAGGAAAAAGAGTAGTTTCTATTTATCTGGTTTGCGGGGATGCATACTTTGATCTTATATGTCTTCAAAGCCTCTAGAGTGTCTTCCTCTAGCCTGAGAACACCGACCATAGCATGGGTATGTGCAACGGTTCCAATCATTTCACGCTCTGTTAGTAACGCTGTTTCCCTTCGGACAATGCCAAAGGATGCAACGCCTGCAGGAACAAACCATGAGACTGGGAAGACGACCGTGACTGCTCTAGATACCCGGCCGAGGTCCGCGGACGAGCTTTCGTGAAGACTCGATACTCTGTGTGGCAGGTGATGAAAGATGGTCCAGACTGACTTAGTTGCAAGGCAGCAACAAGATTAGTTGGAGAGTGGGCCATAGTGTGGAGATTCCTGGAGGAACCTCAGAATGAGTATACGGATCAGACACTATGCTAGCGAGGTGATAGTGATTGTTGTGTGACTCCTTGAGGAGCGAGTCTCCCTTATGCTTAGACTCCACAGTTGGTGCTGTACGTGAGGATTCCCCCAAGGTCACCACGGTCATATCGACAGATCAAGACAAAAATTGGTAAGGTCCTTGTGGGGGCTGAAGGATCAATCTATGGAAGTGCTGCTAAGGTAATAGTCGACTCGAGCTAGACTTCCTGTGGTAGTGTTTGCGAGGTATTAGAATGAGAGTTGGAGAACTATTGATGAAGAAGTGGCGCAGCAAGGGATGAAGGATCGGCCAGAGACACGATCACCCGTGGCTGTACTAAGACATATTTGTCAGGGGAGTCTTGACGAAAGTACCCAGGACGTGGAATCTCTCCATCCGTCGCTTGATCACGGACAATCCATTTAGTGTGGGTCACCTATGTTGGACCTGCAAGTTGGACTCCGTGATGGCTATCTTCCGTCACGATCCTGAATCAGTTTAGGCTCTGGTTAGTATTGAACCTTCCAACTTTTCTTTAGAACAAGATACGCGGGGCGGATACCTCGCTCTGGAATTCCTCCAGTAGGATTTCATTTAGTTTGTGTGCAGGATTTTGATACTCTGTACTGGATTAAGCCCAGGTGATACAACTAACAATCAGATAACCTTTGCAAAATGAGTTGCAGTCCGTCTTCTGCATAGGCGTCAATAGTGGCTCTCGTGCAATAGATCCTCCTTCCTTTAGGAAGCTGTAGAATGGGTAGATAGAGCCTCGGTTCTCTGCTCCTGGAAATGGCCATTTTCTAGCTATTCTTAAAAAGCTGAGAGATCTCCTTCTGATTCAATACAAGCATCGCGCGACTCACTTGCGTGTGCACACCACCGCATCTCGAGTGATTTTTCGAGTCACAATGCGGTTTTTCAAAAGAGTTCTTCATAGTGCCGGATGGGTGCTGGCCTTCAGTCTCACCACGGCGCAGACTATTGATGATTCGTTTGATGTTCGAGGCGATTGTAACATTGACCAGCGCGGGCTTCTCAATAACTTCGTGACCGAAACCCTTGACTTGGTCAACACAGCCATTCGGGGTATGGTTGCATTCAGAGCTGGCGGGGATAGAATAATGCAAGAGAATCTGTTGAGCTAGTATGTATCTTTCTGAGCCATCCCTCACCCTGTTGCACAGTCAGCTAACGCCCAGAATTATGTTCTTCGAATGGCATAAACGTATTGCCTAACTGGAAAATTTCTGAGCAATGCTGACTCCTATCTCTCCATAGCTTCAAGGCAAAAAAGACTACCGCGGTGTCTTCGATTGATGAGATTCAAGGTACTTATTTCGAGAATTTTCGCGTTGCCCCCAAGACTCAGTCTGCGGACTGGCATTCATCCTACCATATCCTCTCGCAATCCGAATGGGGTGTTCCCATTCCGAGATTGCTCCAAGTGGAAAATAATCTCATAAAGAACGCCAGTTATTGCCAGCCAGCCAAGAGAACAACACCTTTGAAAGCTAGCTTTCCTGCTAGTGCTTTGAGCTACTACCTATCAAAGATAATTGGCTAATGTTTGGAAATAGGAACATTGGAGCAAGTGAGAGATTTCCTCAGCGGCAATGAACAGCTTCCAGGTGGAGGGGGAAAGCCAAGACTTTATTGCTCAAGTAGATTATGGGTTCGTAAGAATCCGGGCGATATAGAGCAAGGTCAAGATGGCAAACCTCTCCCACCTGACGGCCAGGGCCCGAAAACATTACTTCGAAGGTTTGCCACAGAGCTTTCCGAGCAAATCGATGGAAGAGCACCGGTGGTGTTCTGGACCGATCAATACAACGAATATCTCATTAGCAACGATCAGGGTGGACAATATTTCTGTGACAATCCAGACAGATTGGCCGTCACGGATGACAGCGCCAATATTATACCAAGTACGTCTCATTTCCTTTGTGAAGCTCATTTCGAGCTTCAAACATGTTAGTAAAGCAATCTACTCGAGAAACATATCTTGTACCTCAGTACTTACCCAGGAGTTGCGATGCTGACTTCTGAGTTGCGAACAGAAGCATTGATAATGTGCCCTTCGTCATTCGAAATCAAACCTGGTAGTAGACCGGGAAGGACAACAGTTATCGGAGACACAAAGCCTAACAACAAACAAAATTTGGACGAGCTTGAACCCCGAAGCTTGACCTTTTTGCACGAAGTGATACACGTGGTTAGAGGCAATGCGGCCACTATTCCCGAGCGTTGTATGTATTTCGGTGAAGAAGCAGAGTCTTCAGAGTCGTCTCCAATGGTATGATGCTGACCACATTATAGATGGATTGTTCCCAGCTATCACATCTGCGAGGAACGACCCCGGATTCGCCAGACACAATCCGGACAACTATGTGTACTTTGCGTTGAGTTATTGGTTCTGGCAGAACAGGAAATACGACGCACAAGGAAACACAATCGACGCGAATAGTGATCAGAAGGGTACGAAATACAATTTTGCGAATGGAAAAGCAAACCCTGCGACTGTACCACCCTAGCTCTGATGGAGATAAGGTATCTGAGAGGCTATGGACCCATAGGTTGGTGTCGTTGGACGGAGCAGAGACGCGAGAGGAGGCTGAGGGCGGCTAGTTCAAGTAAGGCTAATTATAGATATCAGCATTACGTCACGCGTGTGTCACATGCTTCGATAAATATGAGCTACTAACGACTCCAACATTTTTGTTCGAAGTGGCCTCCGCATTTTGAAATACTTACCGGCGAAGTAATCATAGTAAGATTTCCATGCAACACGGCACTAAATCGCCGGGCAGGCCTGTCTCGGCAGAGCCACAAATCTGCAATGAATCTCGTCCCACATCTCCGCTCCCACCTCCTTGAGCTCGCGCTCAAATCGCTCAATCACTTTCTCCCCTGAGGTCGTCGCACGAACCAATTCCTCCCTTTTGAATGTTTCTTCCATCTCTGCGCTTTGCCAAAAATGCCACATCACTCCTACCCCGTATCTGCTTGCTCCACGCTCCTGCTCTCCAAGCACCCACCCTCGGACAGGGCTCGAGCTGCTCTTTCGAAGATGCATCAGCGACCGATCATCTATTTGTAAAGTAAAGTCAGCTTTCCCTTCTGGAGTGTCTTGAGTTGCAAGACTTTTTCTCCAGCAGACTGGTCTAGTGGCATGTTGTAAACCTTGATTGAAATCTAACGGAAGAAAGAAACGGTCTCGAGAATACCTACATGCGACCGAGCCAACGAGTCCTGATATTTCGAGGAACTTAGATCGCTGCTCCTGTGCAACAGGCGCAGGAAAATAGACCATCATCATGGAAGTGGGACTCCCAACGCCAAGCACGGCTTGAATCATTTGTCTACCGACGTCGACGGAGACTGTGTGGGGACTCATACCTCCCGCCGATAGCCCTCTGAAATATTCAGAATAGGTCGGCGAGGATTCGAAGTCGGTAAGCGCTTGCTGCGTCCGCCAGGCTATTGGAGAGAAGTCTCAGAAAGAGAGATTTCTCAGTAAGAGCATGTGGCTGTTACGTACCCGTGATCAGCATTACCTCCTCCGGCCTTTCGGCGATTCGACTCCAGAAGCTCTGTATGCGCCCTGGGGCCGCCAGAAGGGGGTTCAAGGACATGAAAACGGGCAGCTCCTTCTCGTATCCAGCTTCAACATCGCTAATATCGATATTAAGGGGAATCTTGAATTGCGTATGCGTGAGCACCTTGTTACTATTTGGGTTCATTGTCGTTTTGACGAGATTGGTCAATTCTTGGTAGAGGAAACGATACCTACGTTGATTTCCCTGCACGATACTATCCAGGTATGAGGACTGCAACGAGTAGAGGTCACAAGAACAGTCAGGAAGGATGGTGAATGACCACGAGGTTATGGAAGTGTGGGCCAACCTCTGCCAGGAAGGATTTCAGGAATTGGGTGTTGATCCTTCAGGTCTCTAGGGTACAGCCACCAATGAATCTGGTCTAATTGAAAGAATCCTGTTAATCTTGATTATCATCTAAGCATCCAGCGCGCTTGCAAGTTAATAGGCTGTTGGCACGAACCCAAATTGGACTTCACAATCTTCCGGTTGGCGAAATCCTTATGCTAAGCCTTCTGGATCTTTGCTCCGATTCAACAGTCACAGGATCTATTAGTCGCGCTAGTCGTGAATCAGCACAGCCCAACTGTATCATTCTTCTTTAGACTGCTCCTTAGTCAGCAGGGATGTGGGACGGAGCAGGTCCGTCACGTGCTTGATCTTGGCTTTGAGTACAGTCATAAGAATTAGCTTATTTGTATCACAGTCTCGGATCCTCTTCCATAAATGAATAAACGCTTCTATCGACAAGTGAGCGCTCGTGCTCGGTTACGGACCATCTTCCGTGAACCTGCTACGTCTGCGCTTTCGTGAGCTGGCAGGACCCAAAGCACCGAAATCCGAGCACATGCCTGGATATCAAGAATCCTGTCACTCTTCCTCCCTCATTGAGACACACTTCAAATATCAGCCATTGGAAACCGAAGATAAAGAAGCGTAGAAAAGGGTCGATAAGTTGGCGCAACTTATACAAGAGCCATCTTCAATCTAGAATATTCAGTGCGAAGCTTTCTATCGAATCAACTCCAACGTTGACAAACGGCGAGGAATAATCTACTATAGAAAAGAACAGTATCTACTCAAGCTGAATTTCCCGGGAGAATTGATATGCCGACCTACGTTAAGTCAACATGAGGCGAACTTAATTCAGAATCGTCCAAGTGTCTCGACCAAAAGTGAGCAATATCTCATCAAATCCAACCTTTCGAATGAATCTATCATGACCAGGGTGAAACCCCCCAGATTCTAGAGTCTAGGTATGTTTTTGATTATGGAAGGCGGGCGATACCCAAAACCCCGACGAAAACACGGCGATATCTTACCATTTTCCCTACAAAGCATCTATAACTCTCTCTTGAATTCCCCCTTTTTTCCCCCTGTTCCTGCTTTTCTTCTCATCCACTGCTAATATCCCCTATTCCAGATTCTGTAGGGTTGAGCTATTAAGTGAATTGGTTTGTCTTCAAGGGTCTTCGAAACCCTCACCATGCTCTGCACCGACCCATTCACTATCGGTGTAAACCGATAGTACACACTAAGAGTCCAGTGCACTACGGCGAGCCTTGCGCCGTTCTGGTGATAAATACACGAGCTTTGCCGGTGTCGCAGAGGTTACCGCTTGTAGGCGGAAGGCTCTCGTTCGGAAAAATTTGGTAAGCTGTGATCATTTGACGTCGTATAATCTTATTGAGAACGGATGAGATTCGTTGTTGGTGTGAAAGACCAGGCAGTGGTTGGAAGCGAAGCTAGATCATCGGGTGAAAGACCGGAATGTGATCGAAAGCTATTTTTTTCATCTGTTGGACCGGAAAACGCATGGGAAGTAGGAAATTGGGGTATGAAATTTGGAGTAGGTGATACTCAAGCCCAGAAGGGTCTCGAACATTCAGTAGTCGAATCTGGAATAAAGGCTTTTCCACGTTTAAAATTCCAACCATGACTTTCCTCGCTTCATGTAGAACAGAGTAGAGGTGGAATGTATGGTCTAGGTCAATCTCGACTCCCCTTGATCTAGTACCACCCCATCCACAAGCTGCCCAGCCAACTCCTGGACCTGGGACGGCTTTTCTCAGTCATCGGCACCTCATTTGCTACATCGTGTAGTATCTTCCGACTGATGGGTGAGAAGAACGAATCCGGCACCTTCGCATACATGCCTCCGCGCGTATACATTAGCCTCAATGTCTCCATCCATTTATCTTCTGCTGCAGAATACTCGTCAGGATTGTCCATCGTATGCTGCAGGGTGTACAATATGGTCACTTTGGTCAGAGCCAGAATCCAAGGGGTCTGAGAGTCGACTTTCGATATTCTGAAGTTGGGATCTGCGCCTTTGTCTAGCAAACATTCGACCATCCGAGGCTCCGGTACGTCGCGGGACAGTACATCATACAGCAATGGGAATTTTTCGCCAAGAGTCTGAGAAGTTGAACGCTGCGTAAGTCCACCCCACTGTGCATTCGCCCTCACATAGGGAACTATGTTATACATGACAGCAAGAGACAGAAAGGATTCGTCATCAGGTAGAACTGCGAAACTCTCCATGCCCCAGGTGCTGTGGTCTAGGAAATTGGAGCGAGTTCTGGATAGCTGAGAGCCTCTGCCTGTGGCTAACATTGCGCCAGGATGTTGGCCAGAATAATAGTCCCTGCAAGCTTTGAAGTCCTTCATAAGAGGATCTCTAAACCTTGGTTGGGTTATGAGCCTCTTGAAATGCTCCATCATGGTTATCATCGCTCCCTCGTTCATTTTGAGTACTCGAGAGGCTTGTCTCAGAAATTGAATGGCGTGAACACTCGAGGCCGGGGTCTTTGTCACTCGATCAAAAGGGAACTCAGCGATTCTTGCTCTGGTATTTTGCCAGCATTTCATGCTCAATAAATATGCTACACATAGCTGTATGGATGGATCGAAATTAGGTTTCGTCGATGTTTGCAGAAAGTCCTGTGCTTTGGGAGTTTTGATGAAATCTCTTACTGTTCTGTGCAAGTACTGAATAGTAAGCTCCCAAGAATAGGTCTTGCTGTCCTCTTGGACTTCTTGGAGACTTCTGTCTACCTCCAAGAATCCTTTGCATCGACTGTTAAGCCGACGTTTCATTGCCTCAATACGCAATGAGATTTGGTTCTCGGACATCGAACCTGCTTCTATTGTGATTGCTGATAAGGGAGATTCTTCATCTGCAAAGGAAAACTGGAGAATTGTGAGAGGGCTTTCCGCTGCTTCGACCCAGGCAAAATATTGCGCGGCATGCCCTAGATAGAAAGGGTCTAAGCTCTGTAGGATCTTCTCATATAATTTTTCCAGTTCAGGCGGTAGCTCATCTAACCTTCGCTGAAAGTCTTCTATCCGGTCGCCAAGCTGCATCCCTGCCAGCAAAGATGCAACAACGAGATCAACCCACAAAAACACTCCGGAAGCCTTTACAACAATATTGTCCATCAATTGGCCAGCAAATGATGGATATCTCTGCCTCAGATTATCAAAACCTGGGTCCGCATTGAATTTTGATTGAACGAAGGTTTTGATGTCATCGAACGTGAGATCCTCCAGTCTGAGGTTTGCATTGTGCCCAAGTGTTCTCTGGAAGAGATTCCAAGGGCGGCTGGCAAGGCACAATTTGACGTGGGCATGCTGTTCAATCAGACTATGTACCATGGAGATTATTTCTTCATGGTCATTGCCAAATTCGTCTAGTCCATCAATGAAGATGCAAATTTTAGAGTCTTCGCTGAGTAACCTGATTGCTTGGGAGACGATCTCGAGCAGTTTTGATGTGGTCCAATCCTGAACGAGACGATCGAAAAGACAGGCAGACTCCCAAGGCTTTGGCATGATGCTGGGCAGAAGATCAGGACGTGCTGCACATATCTGATATAGGATCGTCCGTAGCAGGCCCATAGTGGTCATCTGAAGCTCCGTTCCCGAATTCCAGAAATAGAAAGACGCGACAACTAATCGGTATGTATTAGCCCATCTGCGGAGATATGGATGACATCGAGATTGTTCCTGGCTGAACCTGATTTTTCGAAGATCTTGAGAAGAATTTGGCTGGCCAGCTTCATCTAGTTCCTCGTCGACTTTACCTTCTTGGGGACCTTGACAATCTTTTGTCTGGATAACTGAATTCGTTGGAGAACACAGGAACTTCATCAATGTTGACTTTCCAGATCCAGCTTTCCCAGTAATCCAGTAAACTTGTTCATCGGATTCCAGCCATTTTGAGAAGCTTGACCAGTCCTTCGTACTTGAATTGGAGATTCCCGTTGAACCACCGTGGAATATCCATTTAAACGTTGATTCGTGAGCGATGGCTATACGATTCTGTCGATCAATCATATTGTCATATTGGATCCACGCAAGAAGCAATGATTGGGCTTTTTGACGGTCTTCTGGAGATAAGTGGATGACTAGTGACTCATGGTCCTCATCGTGTGCATGCTCATAGGCAGTTAGAGAAAGGTTCCCTTGAAACTCATGAATTTTCCCCGCCCGATCTTCTGGTTTCAGGTTCTGGGAAACGAAATATTCTATGATGGATGCCGAGATCCCATGCACCTGGAGTGTCTGATCACGAACAATGTTCAGTTCCTCCAGCACAGCCTTTTGCTGTCCAACGGACGTTGCCGCATGCTTTCTGATCAGAATGTCAGACTTATGAAAGATAATGTAGAGGTTTCTGAACAATTTACCGAAGTGAGAGAAGCAAGTGCAAATTCAACTGGTCTCGAAAAGAAGAAAGCTGATCTTGCAGAGACTTCACCTCATTCTCTTTGAAGAACAGCTTGAAAGCACTTTTCACTGCGTCTCTCTTGCGGGTATTCTGCCCATTCTTCACTTTCTCGAGAATTTTTACCAACCGAGTAGCTGTTTTATTGCAATTGTTTGCCAAGTGTGTAAGGCTGTCTACCTTACCACTGCCATCGTCCGTTGACTGGAGCTCTGGAAGAAGGTCCTGGAGGTCCTGAGTGACCTCGAGCACGTGCACATGACGGTCGTGGTCGCTTAGTCCATCCTGATACAGGGCTTGAGCCAGCATGACAAACCTTGCACCAGAATCTAAGAATTGCAGAATGGTTCCTGCCAGACTGAAAGCGGAAACCGGATCCATGATGAATTGATCGTGGCAGGAAGCTTGCAACTTATTAGAAAGTAGAAATTATTTGTCCTGGAAAGTTGGAGCTGAGGAGAAGACCATTGCGACACCTGCTGTAGGCATCTCGCAAGGCTCTCAGCCTCCTATCGGATGTGTGAACGAATCATTGTGCGAACCCGTACACCAAGCAAGTTGGCTGAGACGTTTGTCGACACACCGCCGCAGCAGATCAACACTCATAAAGGAAAACATCCTTCGAGAACGTTGCTCTCGGTGCTGGACCGAAATCAGCGCTGATGTCGTATGGGTTCAAGAGTTCTGACAGTTCAACTATGGCGAGAAGCCCCAACGGATCCCTCGGTCCGAGGGGCCGCACACGGAATGGAATTGTAGGGTTAGGGGTATAAATGAACCTTTCGATCCTGGCGACCACCAATCTATGAGATTCATGGCGTACTGTATACTCAACCAATACGCTTTAATTCCAATCGTGCTTTTCGCTTCTTGAATTCGTTTTAGTGTGAATCACAGCCGATTGACGCAGTGATCATGAGCTTGTATCACGTCACGTCTGAGAATATGAACGTTTCAAAACGGTCCTGTATGTTTCTTACCTTTATACAGAGAGATGACTGAGTAGCCTTTCTTGTCTTCTTTTGTACGTAGCATAGGTAGCATTTCAGATTCCGAGCCATAAGAGGGTGGGGGGGATTTGCCGTTGCTCATCCTTAGCCTCGCATAACAGAAACCCAAACACCGGCAGAAGAACATTTCCAACGCATCAGCGCCTTCCATGAATACGCCAACTCCAATCCTCAATTTCCTTTCCCTATGCCTGTTACTATATCTCTTCCCCCAAAACATCAAGGCTCCCAAGCCCCGATCCCCCCCTCCCCAAAACCCCTCCCTCCTCAACCCCGCAACCCGCTCCCTCTCCTCCCTCCTCCTCCTCTCCCCCGCCTCAACCACCATCCTCCTCTCCATCTCCCTCGCCTGACCAAGGATACTACTCCCCTTCCTCCCGCCCCTCTTCACGTACCCCCCCTTACCCATCCCATCCCCACCGCCAGCAGCCTGCTCCGTAGCCGCGAGGGTCGTGATGCCGTGATTAGTATTACTATCTGCGTGGGCGAGATTCGAGGTGCTTGCTCTGCGGAGCAGAGACGGGACGTGGAAGGTGGTGTGCGAGCTCGGGGCCGCGAAGGCGAGGCGGGTGGTGCTGCTTGTGTCGGTTGTGGAGGCGCGTTTGAGGGAGAGGCGGTCGATGATGGGCGCGGGGGTGCGGCGGGGGTTGGTGGTTGTTGGGACGGGTGGGGGAGGCATGAGGTCTTTGGTGCTGGCGTTGTTTTCTTCGTTGGCTCCGTGAGGGGTTTGCGTGTCTGGAAGGGGGGTGCTGTTCTCGGTTTCGGAGTCGATGTCTGAGGAGGAGGCGTGGGATTGGAAGGATATGCTCTCTGGGGTCTCGATGAGGAAAGAGACTGATTCGCGGATCTCTGCCAGCGTGGCTGGTTTCTTGGTTTTGGTCCTGCGAGCTGCGGGCGGTGGTCGGTTCGCTGCGTCCGGGAGAGATTCTTGGAGAGGTCGCTTCCTCTTCGTTTTGGTATTTTCGGCGTTCGCTGGCTGAGTCTGCGAGTCTGCTACTTCTTGCGTGCTTTCGTCTTCTCGCTTCTCTTCGGGCGTATTCAATATATCCCATCCGATACCTAGATCTTCGTCATCTTCCCTATCCTCCACTGCCCTCAGAAAGGCCATCTTCTTTGGATCTTCGGCAATCTTGCCCAGCTTCTCGTCGGTAAGCAAGGCTTTCCTCATCTTCGCAAAGTCCCTACGCTTCGCACGTTGTCGGGCTTCGGCATCGTCGTCTGAGTCTGAGAGATCAAAGTCTGCACCACGTTTACGTCGAAGGCCGCCATTGTTGATGTCCTTGTAGAGTTTCGATATAGCCTGCTCGTCAGATGCTCGTTCTTTGTCACTATGAATGATTCAGTCACTTTCTTCTCAGGCTTAACGAGGTAAGAATACGTACGCGTAGAAAGCAGCCAGCTTCCTCTCATCCACCTCTACATCACCCTCTTCGATCATTTTCTTGAGATTCTCGTCTTCCTCCCCTCCACTCTCGTCATCGCTTGCACCACCTATACCAGCATACTCGTCCTCGGACTCCTGGGCCTCCTCTTCTACCATGTCTTTGGCGTTACTCTTCTTCTTGTCAAAAGCTGATGTAGCAAGGGCGGCTTTCCGCTTCTTTTTCATGACGTCGAAAGCGTTAGCGGATATATCAAAGTCTGCTGGCTGTTGCGGTGAGATGGGTACGCCTTCAGCTGCATCCGAAAGTCCTACAGACTCTCTTCGGCCCCGCTGGAGGCGCCCCTTTTTCCTCCTGATGTGGGAGTCTTCTGGCAATAGTACAGTGTCAACAGTGGACGGCGGTACCGATATAAACCGATTACCAGCTGGAGAGGACAAGTGAAAGCCCATATCTTGAGTCGGATCAGGAATCTCATAGTCTTGAGTAGCTATGGGCGACTCCTGCGGATCTTGTGAGGGATTATATTCAATCTGGGACTGGGTGTAGTCTAGGTTGATGCCGCTAACGTTCGTATCCTTTGCATCATCAGCCTGGCTGTCAGGGATCATGGATTCGGCGTCATTGGTATCAAATAAGGGAACGTTTGGCTCAGGCACAACTCCAAGGAAGTCCATCGAGTCCTGCTCCGCATCCATCTCGAGACCTCCGTCAGCTTGAGTCTGAGATTCGGCCAACGTCGCTGCAAATGCTTGTGTCATGCCCAAAAGGCCTGGAGATGTGCCTAGGCCTATTGCTGGGATCAGTGGCTTTTGCGGCGTCTCCAGGACAGGTGATAGAGTTCGTGTTGGCTCTGAGTTGGTGGGCTCTTCGTCCTCGTCTTCAATGGTCCGGTGGATCCTGCTTTTCCGCTGCGGGGGTCGAAGCTTCTCATCCGGCTCTGATTCAACCTCATGATCCGCCTTTTCGCCAGCTTCAGAATCCTCCTCATGCTCAGCATCTTCCATTGCTTCATCTTCCACCAGATCATTACCATGCTTGCCCCCATCTAAATTTACTCCACCTTCCTCATCATCCTCTGCATCAGCTTCCTCGCCGAGCTCGTCGTCTGATCCCTCTGCTGTAACATTCTCTTCCTCGGAGCCAGATAGGTCGATTTCAGACTCATCAGCTTCGTTGGCTTGATAGTCCTCATTTTCGTCACTGCTATCGTTGAACTCCTCACCACTCCTCTTTGCCGCTCTCTTTGCTGCATCCTTCTCTTTTGTCTTGATATTAGCGGCTTCTTGTCTGGCCTTCTCTACCAAGTCCTCGACCGCTGCCTGATCTTTTTGTCTTTCCTCTGCTGTTTGCACGATGATACCTCTATCCTTGAGATCTTGGATCTTTTCCTCACGTTCTGCAGCAGCTTGTTGACGGGCGCGTTGTTGAAGTGATTGTTGCATGTCGGATAAGGTCATTGATGTCCTAGATTTACTTGATCGCTTCTCTGGTGAGTTCAAGTGTGCAAGAGCACGAAGGGTTTGAAGTGAGCGAGCTTCGCTTGGGTTTTCTGCAGAAACACGATGGAAGACATCTAGTTTGGATGCTCTAATCTTCTTAGCCGGAAGAATCTCAAGTTCACTTTCCGAGTCGGACTGGTTATTTAAGGGGCTGGGGGCTTTAGAGAAGCGGATCTTGACAGGCGATCTCTTGACTTTGAATCTCGGCGCTTCTGGTGCTTGCGCTACCTTATCGGCGACGGACTCAGTTGGGATTCCCTTCCCTTTCACCAGAACTGGCCTAGGCTCACGCCAAATATCTTCGATTGTTGGTAACTCGTCCTCTTCATTGAGCGCTTGCACAGGGGAGGCTATGGCTGATTGGACTTCAGGAGCTCCTATACTGATAGGCCTCGAAGGATCTGTAGGCGCGGCTGGGCTTGTTGGTGGTGTCTCTTGATGCTGGGCGACCTCAGTCTCAGATACAGGGGCAGAGCTTACGCCTGTTGAAGAACTCTGAGCCTGCCGACCGAGCTCATTGGCAGTATTTGTCGTTCGAAAATTGAATCGGGCGAATAGAGACTCCTTCGTGATTTTCTTCTTGGTTCTAGCCTGATGCGCCAATTGCATATTCCGATTCATCCGCTGGGTCTCTCTATTCATTTCCTCCAGTGCCCTCTTGCTGGCCTTCCGTGTGGGTCGAGCCTGTTGGGTCAACTTTTTCGCTCCGACTTCATCGCTATCGTCCTCGGAGTCCCCTAGTGGCGTAGCAGATCGCCGTGACAGACCCTTCTTAGTCTGTTGCTTGTATTGTGCTTCTCGTACAGCGCGTTTCTCTGCTTCAGCAGCTTCTCTCGCCTCTCGCTCTTCTCTTTTCCGCGAAACCAAAGCAAGGAAGCGTTCATTGGTTCGTGGGTCTGCAGGAAGGTCGGAGTCGGAATGGTCGTTGGCAGCAGATTTGATAGGAGACCGATCTTCCGGTGCCTCAGGAGTCAAAAAAAGGCCTGGCGAAGATCTGCGGCTTCGAATAGGTGTAGCTTCGGGAGCCTCGAGAATAGTGGATGAGTCTTTGGAATCAGCCCTTCGAAGTCTTCGTGGTAGAATTGGGTCATCGTCTTCGTCGTCAGCAGACTCCTTGTCTGGAGAGAGTCTGTCTAGGCTACCCTCCGCTTGTATCACTTTTGGGACGAGCTTCCTCTTGACCCTTTCATAGGCATTGCCATTCTCCTTCTCGTCTCTGTCCTTCGCAATTGCTGGAGTACCGCCATCTGAGACCTCTCGCAGCGGTCCCTGACGCTGACCCTGAAGACGTCCTGCCAGCTTACCTCTTGCTCTGATTGGTTCATCCAAGCTACTTTCGCTTTCCGCGCCGCTGTTATCTGAGCTAAGTGCATGTCGTCTCTCTGTGTTGTCCGCGTGCATGATTGCATTTGATCCAGGCATTTGCGGTACTGAGCTTGAGTCTTGATCTGATTCATCGTCTACCGCTGCCAACATAGCTTTGATCTTGCTTCTAGGTGTCAATTGATCTGGTAAGGTGTTCTCTTGAGTACTCGAGGGTGACGGAGCGACAGATCCTGCGCCCGAGCGCGCAGGACTCGACCTCGATGACATACTGGCAGTTAGCTCAATTGTCGGAAATAATGGATAGGTGGAGTCTCAAAGGCCTCGGTGGAGTATGCCATAGTGCGGTAAAAGATTGAAAACATAGTATCGAAATAGTAGAATCCCCGACTAAGAGACGCGCCTGGCCGACGTGACGCGACTGAAGCTAAGCCTTACGCTATCTCGGCTATGATTAGGTAGGGCTGTGGCTCTTGGCAAGGGAGAGCAAAGGAGAAGTTTTCGACCACTGTTACTATAATGCTGGGTGAGCGACTGGAGGCGAGGTAAAATATCCTGGCTTCAGCGTCTCACGACCCAAGTCATGACATGAATTCGTTAGTAGATATACACCACGCGCTGTATGATCTGCACCGAAGCTTTCAGAACATCGGTTTGTCTACATAGATCAGCTACCTATTTCTGTATGACTGTACTCTGTCAAAGTGATTAGCCCGCTGGGCAAGACGAGTCTGTTGTCAACTCCGTAATTATGCTGATGACAGTGACGCTCGAGACATTTTCCCATACAGTGATGCTAGCTGCACTCTCGCACAATCGACACATGTAATATTTACATAGAAGGAAAGACAAGCCATACTCTACAGGAGAGCGTCTAGCTTATCGCAGATAAAGTTGTTGCTCATGGTGATTGGACAGTGTGACCATTCGTAGCTCAGTCTCGGGTCCTGTCAGAACTGGGTCGCCTCGCTGTTTGAAGAGAGTCCGTTGCCCTGACGCCTCGAGACTGTCTGTTTGAAGCTCGAACCAGGAGGTGTCGGTAATGGTCCAGAAGGTGGCGGTGCTGGTCGTATGGGTAAGCTGAAGCCATCATTCTCTTTACCACGGCTGGGTGGGATAGCAGGATTGTAACCAGGTGAGCGGATTTGAGCAGCTACAGCGGCGGTCGAAGAACTAGGCGATTCCCTCGTCCGGCCTGGCAGAAGCGAGTTGCTAGAGGTACGGGGTGGAAATGGGCGTTCGAGTCCCAAACTCTTCGAAGAATATGTACTTGAACCATTGGTATCTGGTGTTTTTATTCGCGATCCAGCGCTGTTGAGTGGGGTGTTGATGGAGTTGGTGTCTGTGGATGGAGACGGTTTCATAGCCTCGCCGCCAATAGGAATCTCACCGGATGTTGGTGTTCTTGAGACGGAACTAGCAGACGACTCTTTGGAAGGCGACGATGCGGAATCTCCGCGGAGTAGAGCCTGTGTAGATGGAGAAAGCTGAGGGGCTAGATGAGATTTGCGATTCTCGCGTTCCATTAGTCCTATAGCCCATTCCTGCAGATTCACTGGTGTACGCTTAGCAGCCGCGACAAAGTGATCCTTTTCCTGCTTTACAGTCAGCACGAATTCTCAATGCAATGAGCATTACATACGTATAACAGCTTTGGCGTCGGACGGTCATCAGGATTCTTGAGCAAGCATTTTTGGATCATTTGATCGAGAATGGGAGGAAACGCATCGGCCTTAGGGAGAACTGGAGCAGGCTCGTGCACGATTTGCTGTAGCAGATCCAAGATACCACCAGGTGCCGTGTATCCTTCTTCAGCTTGCGCATCGCTGGCATCAAAGGGAAATTTGCCAATGGCAAGCTCCATGATAGTCAACCCAACGCTCCAAACATCTGACTTGATCGAATACTTAGCACCCTGGATTCGCTCTGGTGCCATGTATGTCGAGGTGCCAACAAAGGTATCGGCTATCGAGTTTACAAGTTCCCCTGACACACCAAAATCACAGAGCTTGATGTGACCACGAGAGCTAACCAGAACATTAGAAGGCTTAATGTCGCGATGCATGATCCGGTGGACATCGTAGAGATAGTTCAATCCGTTGAGAATGGCCTCAGTAATCTTGCCTAGAACATCGACACGGACTGGTCCGAAATTTTTAGATATTCGATCGAGTGAGCTAGCACTTGTGAGCTTGATCGAGCCGTTGGCGGAGGTAAACTCACCCACAATCCATATACTCCATACACATGATGACATCGCCAGAATTGTTGAGGAATGCGCCATGGAAAGTGACAATGTTTGGATTGCTGCAGTCGTGCATGATGTGGAGCTCGCGCACGATCTGTTTCCGTACGTTCTCTTTCGCTTCCACGTGGATGACCTGCACATGTTTCAGCCTCAAACATGATATGCTTGCCCTCCATTCCATGGTATCACCTTTCTCGCCATCACGACCTTTGTAGCGGCATGCATAACCTTGCTAACGGTCCCTCCATTTCCAGCGCCGAGCTCTTTCAGTACGACCAGGTCCTCGCTTCGAAGGTCTAACTTGAATTCGACCCCGATCTCGAGAGTGTCTTGTCTCATGTCATTCCCGATAGCACCAGGGATCTGAGCATCGCCAGCAGAGGGAGCAGCGGGTTTTGCGGGGGGATTGCTCAGGGCCAAGCCTTTGACATTCTTGCGTTTCATCGTGCGGACGTGGAAATCGGACATCGTGGCGGTAGTTTTTGAGAGTCAGAAAAGAGCGAAGGTGTTAAGCTAACGAAGCTGAGTATATATCCCCAATCCTGTTGGGATTAAGTAGGTAGGAGCATGGAAGGATCGAAATGAGCAATGGTGTTTTGAAGCGACAAGCTGGAGGAAATCAGTCAGGTCTCAGTGAATACTGGCGTACAATAAAATGTGGGTTAAGTGACCATGATTACAGCCCGAGGGACAATAGGACTGCGTGGGCTGTTGAGAGCGAGTCAAAGCTGTTGAGGTTGGGTAGTGATTCTATTCTTAGGAGGGATGATGCCGCTTAGTGGAAGTGAAGGGGTCGTAGGGCTGACTAAGCGATCTGTCAGGGGTAAAGTCAAAACAAGAGCCCCTATCAGAAACGCTTCACGTTTGGGGTCATTATGAGCAAGGTAGTTAGTATTGGGTAGCGATGAAGGCGACATAGCCATACAGATTACGAACATTTGTCAGCATTCGAGGTCGGTAAATTGTAGCATTTGCAAGTCTCTATAACTCTGCTCTATGATCCCCTCTAGATTTCCTCATATCTAGTCCAATAACGTCCTTTACGGCTGAGGACTAAGGCCGTACAAGAACAGTAGATTCAAAGGTGTGAGCACTAATGCGTGAACACCGTCGAGATGGCCCTTGTAGTACCTTATCCAGTCATCCTGCTGCGACGATCGATAGTTCCTCGTCATTCATAGCTTAAAACTTCACCGATTGGCGACCAAGCTAGATGTCAGACTTGCTCGTCCACCTTTGTTTCGGCGGAAGAAACATTGTGACTGTGAGAATGATTCAGCAGGAGGAATCGAGATTGATGAAAACAGCTCGGTGAAGCTATGTTCCGAATCTTCAGGATGTCCTGTTTCAGCGGGTAACTTTGTTCCCTTACTCAATATATCCAGTGACAAGGTCACGGCGATCCAGACTGCAATGGTTGTGGCTGGTTCTCTTACTGAAATGAGGATCTTTCAAGATATTGGTATTTGATTCTCTTTGGTACAGATCATCTCGTTTGCGTATGCCCGCCAACGACTGAGGAGATCAGAGTCAAATATCTCATGCTGTGTTCGAAAGCTGAAGTGGGCAGCAATGGCATGGGTGTTCACATAGAGCGCTAGCAAGATCGCGTCAGCAGATGTGGCAAGGTAGCACTGTAAAGACTCACGTCTGCCTAACCTCCGCGTTACGGTTTCAGATAAGAATCGTTCGTCGTCTGTGTCCCCAAATGGCACAGCGCTGAGGACATCCTTTCCCCATATTGCCATAAAGTTGATATTCATCCGGGCATACTTCATATCCCAAATACCCTCACGCGCTGGGTTTAGGCCGCCACCATAGTGGTACTTGTCAAGCTGATCCTTCTCAATATTTTCGAGAAGTGAATACTGCACTTGTGCAGCAAGCGCCCAGCTCGTCCAATCGGGCCCATAGGCATCATATTGCGTGTGACTGATGGGGGTATTGTAAAGGTTCTTCTCTTGCTCCTTGAGTGGGAGCCAACGATGACCTTTGAAAGGTGGTGCTCCAGGAGCACCGTCTTCCAGAACCTCGCCACCGGTACCCTTCTCGCCCAAAGGAAATGTCATGTTGTGACCTTCCCAGTTCGGAAGAGCTGAAGCGCGCCAGGCCTTCGGGCCAAATGATGCAGGTTTTGGGTCTTTCGGGGGTTCATCTCCGGAAGATAGGCGTGAACAGCCCTAAAATGATAATGTAGCCAGCCAGTTTCAGGACTATTAACCAGATTTGCAACAACGTCCAGGGTCTCTGGATGCTTAATCTTAGTATAGACAATGTCGGCGATAGCATTATCGCTGAAATAAACCTAGCGTTCATCAGCATAGAAGGACACGGCAAGACAACAAGCGATAATAGACATACCATATCATCATCTATTTTGATGAACATGTTCTTGTCGTCAACGGCATGTTCCCAAACTTGAGCATAGCCAAGGTCGATGAGGGTGAGATTCCTGTAAAGCGCCGAGCTCTTGACCAGGTTGTCCATATACTTCAGGTCGTCCTCATTATGGGTATTGGCGACCCACAGGACTTCGTCAAGGAAGCCTCCGTTGGACACCAGATTTCTCTTCAGATAACAGTCCAGTATTTCGACAGTCCGTTGCCTCCCAAAGAATATGAGTCCAATGATCTTGAATCCCTTGGGCTTCTTCCACGGACTAACATGAGCGGTTTTACCCCCAGCTACTGGGGCTGAATTTGGCTCATTCGAAGATCGATGCCATAACGTTCCGACTGCGCTGACCGCAAGTAACACGACCAGCGCTACGATCAAGTTGCGCGGTCTCAACCAAGCTGACCCCGAACTCCATATCTTTCCCGATCGATACCAGTCGTCCCCCGAGTGACTCCGTCGTCTTGTGTGGTATCCATTGATGCTGGTATGCCCGTTCTCAAGACTTTCCACATCATCAATGCCATCGAAGGAGTGTCTCAAGAGGCTTTTTTGCTCGACGCTATTTCTCGGGGGGCGGGAACTATGTGCAGCCATCTCGAAGTATGCGATGCGCTAGCGAACGGGAGGATTGCGGCGAGGGCGCCACCGAAGGTTTGGAGTTGGGGCTAGTAGAGGGCATCAAATCAGAAGAGCGCAGTATATCGAGCATAGATCAAGGCGAAAGACAAGAAGGAAATCAACATCAGTAAAAGGTCGGGTGAATTACATGACATTGTGATCTGGGTGAAGCGGAAGTCCATACGTCAAGCATTTGCATGCAGCGCTGCAGCCAAGGGACAACAGCCAGGATCAGAGGTGTAGTACATTGTGAGATAAAGCCCAATGAAGATTCGTTCCTGCACCATGTGGCATATATTATATCATCGCCATGAGATAGAGCTTTTGGTACTTTATGATGATAACACCACAACACGCTTGACTCTACCCCGCCACGTTCTCCGCAACTCTTTGGCCATCCTTGCCAAGCTTACCCTCCGCTCTCTCTCCTTTGTTCTCCCCAACCTCAAACATCTTCGTAATCGCCTCGACCGTTGTGTTGCCCCCACTTAGTATGACACCAATATCCCAGCCCTCCTCTCCCCCTTCCTTCTCCACCAAGTGTCGGAACTCTTCGTCGTACAGGCACACGGCCAAACCCACCACGGCGCTAGGTTCAACAAAGACCTTCATACGTTCCAGCACCAGCTTCATCGTTCTCAGAATCTGCTCCTCGCTGACGGCGAAGACCCCCCTGACCTTGCTTTGCTCACTGATCACAGTCCACGTTAATTCACCGACAGGGGTTCGCAAACCGTCGGCAATGGTCAGCGTCTTGACGCTCGTAATCCGCTCTTTGGCTGCGAGGCCTCTTCGTCCATCGTCTGCGCCTTCGAATGATGGCTCAGCACCGAATACCACAGTACCTGTACCGCTTAGTGCTGTCGCGACTCCTGAAAGCATACCTCCACCACCGAGAGGCGTGATGACAGCATCCAGGTGCCTAGGTCCACTGTCTGACGAAGCTTTATGTTCGCCGGTCGTTGTCCCATTGACATCGCCTTTGATATGCTCTGATCCACCAGAGTGGACGCTTAACCTCGGGTCCTCATCCACAAGGTCTCTGACTTGTTCCTCCAGCTCCAATGCCATCGTCCCTTGACCAAGCAGAATGTTCGGATGGTCATACGGTGGCACCAGCACAGCTCCTGTTCTCTTGATCACATCTTCCACCACAGCTTCCCGCTCTTGGGAGGTACTGCCACTGAATATCACTTCCGCGCCATAGCCCTGCGTTGCAGCGATCTTAGACGGGGTCGATATAGTGGGCATTACAATGTGAGCTCGGATGCCATATGTACGAGCCGCAAGAGCAAGGGCTTGCGCATGGTTCCCTACACATGGGCAATGAGCGGTTGGCCACAGTCCGGCTATCAGGAGGAGTCGCTACCCGAGCTGTGCGTTACGACGCCACGCGAAAGTTCCTCCTTGTTTAGTCTAGCAAGAGCGTGGAAAGCTCCTCGGGACTTGAATGCCCCGATGCGCTGGTAATTTTCACACTTGAAAAAGAATTTGATCTTCGGTCGAGCGGGTCTCTGTCCTTCGAATGGCGTACCGACCAGTGCTTCTAGGGACTGAGGTGCGGATGCGAGATCTGATAAAGTCTTGGAGGTAAGTACGGGGGTCCTGTGAATGTGCTTCTTGATTAGTTCATGAGCAGCCTGTACAGAGGAGCGCTCGAGTGGTAGGGAAGGTTTCGCATCTGCCATCGTCAACTGTTATAGATATCATGAGGTAGAGAGTATCACGATCAACAAGATCAGCGTTAGCATGCAACTCTTCACGCTCAGAAGGGAATTTCATCATCCCGCATATAAACCTCGGGCCGCCGAAGTCGGAATCTTTGCACTAAAATTGAAAACTTTTCTATGAACTTCTTTCAGGTGAACACAGCTCGGGCCAGATATACCATACAGATGACGCCTCGATGACCTGTCTAAAGCGCGCTAAATTCCAGCAACTTAAGACTGGTTCTCGGGACGAAGAGATCTGAGCACCTGTTAGCACCATAGACTCTTCCTCATGTGATTCCCCTTACCTAACGGCCTTTCCAGCTCGCCATATCTCCAAATCGCGAATTTGTTGCATTTCTTGCTCATACTTCTCACGATAATCCGACTGCGAGTTGAAGTCAAGGGATCGCTGGGTCTCGGTGCCGTTCTTCACACTGTCATACAGATCATTGAAGACGGGTTTCAAGGTATCCTTAAAGCGGGAAGACCAATCTATCAGGTGGGTTAGCCTCGAAAAGTATGAGTACATTGGGTCAATTACCAATAGCGCCTCGTCGAGCTGTAGTAGAGCACGCTGCGTACATCCAATCCATGCCATTGGCACCGATCAATGGGTACAAGCTTTGTGTTGCCTCTTCGACGGTCTCGTTAAATGCTTCGCTGGGGCTATGGCCTCTCTCGCAGGACTTCATATTGCGCAAGGAACATGCCGTGGATGCCACCCATAAGGCAGCCTCGCTCGCCGTACAGATCAGAATAGACCTCTTTCTCGAACGTCGTTTTGTAGAGGTAACCAGAGCCAACTGCTACACCCAGAGCCACAGCTTTCTCCTCCGCTTTACCAGTAACGTCTTGGTAAACGGCGATAGACGAGTTAATACCCCTTCCCTCTTTGAACAATGATCTGACAGTACGCCCTGAGCCCTTCGGTGCGACCAGAATAACATCAATGTCCGTTGGAACGTCGACCTTGGTAAGGTCTTTGAATACTGGAGAAAAGCCATGTGAGAAGTACAGAGTCTATGAGTTTCAGCCGCATTGCCCCGCTAAAGTGCTGCAACCGATCCATTACCTTGTCTTTAGTCAACTGGGGTTTTATGGCAGGCCATGTCTCGCTTTGTGCTGCGTCGCTAAGCAGATTCATGACCACGGAGCCCTTGGAGATAGCTTCGTCGACATCGAAGAGATTGGTTCCTGGTATCCAGCCATCATTTTTGGCTTCTGTCCAAGATGCGCCATTCTTCCGCACGCCAATGATGACATTTAAGCCATTGTCACGAAGGTTGAGGCCTTGCCCATGCCCTTGCGAACCGTAACCGATGAGCGCGAGTGTGTCGTTCTTGAAGTACTCCTATAGAGGCAGTAATGAGCATGTGTTATTGTCGTGCATGACTTGGTCCTGGACCGTGATTTCAGCTGTCCAATGGCTCCACGTACCAATAGCTTTTGTCTTGGCCAATCTTCGCGCTCTAAAAAGATGTTAAGGCTATTTCATGAAGGCAATTGTAACAGGTACTTACCGTATACAGTCTCCTTATGGCCCGCAAAGTCGATCTGCTTCAAGCCGCGAGCCTGGGTCAAAGATGTACTGACAGCTGGGCGCAGCGACGCTGAAACAGCCCCTCTTGATTTGTTCAAAGCTGAGACGAATGTCCTTCGCTGAGCAGTGGATGAGGCCAATTGTCTAGAGAATGAGCCTGTCAAGGCGCGACCACAGGCTCTGGACGCCATGCTTAACAATATGGTATGTTCGATCAATTGCTGTTGGGGAAGCTGGAGCTGGAGCTCGCGCAGCATCTTGAAACAAATTTAGCGAATGCGCTGCCAAGCTCGGCAAACACTCCGCGACCGGAGGATCCCCCAACCCTAAAGCAACCCTTTGAGCCTCTATCACCATCTCAAATTTGATGCCTTTTTCCAGTCCCTGTATTTCTCGGAAAGTAGCTAAAAACAACTACATAAATAATGCCGAAGATTGTCCCAAAGACTCATCGAGATTTCGGCTGCGTAGTATTAACAAAGCATGCTTTTACAGCCTAATAATTCGTAATTCGGAAAGTCGAATAGATGTCGTCCATCGCAGGTACATGTACACGCGATCTAATTGGTCTAATTCTTGACTTTACAGTTGATGATTTTCCATTCTATCGCCAAGTTGTCAATCGGGGTACGTACCCGGAAATATCTTCCCTCGGTCTATCAAGTCGTTGTCTCGGTTCTTTCACATTTCTGCTCTTCGACATGTAATATTCCTCTTGGCAGTCCACCTCTTATGTATATGTTTTGCATCAAGGGTTACGCGCCTTGCCACAATGGACATATTAGTGGTGATGGATTAGAGGCGTAAATGCACCACACCAGACTATGGGATGCACGTAGCAGGGCCAGGTTTACCGTAAAGACAGAAAATAGAAAATTCTCGTTCGAAGGTGCAGCGTCATGAAGCGGGTAGCATTAAAACGGTACGTACGGATAACGGGAGAGGATTAGAAGCCTTCGAGAATAAAGAAGAATGGTAGGGAGGTGAGACCTGTAGCTTTCACTGCTTTTTTCAGTTCTTCACCCAGATTCTTCCGGCAGCTTCCTACCTTCAACACCAACAGGGAACTCTATCCTGAGATCGTGTTTGTTCTTTAGGCTCGTGTACTCCATTGTGCCTTTGCTTGGTATGAAAGGAATCAGGTCTCCGCCTCAGGCTAGTTTGCATGCTGAATCCAATTTTCTATCAAGTGGACCTACACAGTCTTTTCACCCGCCTCCTTTTCGCCTCCACTCGCGGCACCATACGCACTTCCCTCGACCTGTCTGACATCCTCCAGACCACATAGCCAGTTCACACGGTCCTTGGTAAACTGCTCCACCCTAGGCCTCAACTTGGTCTCGTGCAGATGGAAGTCATCTACAGTGCCAATGCGCGGAATACTGCGACCTGGCAAGCCGGAGCTGACACGGTACATGAGTGTGCCGCACGTGGAGCAGAAGTAATTGGTCATAGTGTTGCCGGAGGCGATGGTCCGCGCTTGGCTGAAGGTCTTGAGGTTGTCTTGGCCACGAAGGTGCTTCATGTATGTGTCGTCAACAATAAAGTTGGAGGCGAACATGGAGGCGGTGATTTTGCGGCAGTCGCTGCAGTTGCAGACGAAACTATCGACAAGGCCTGGGCTCTCGGTTGGCTACGGTTTTGAGATGATGTCAGAGCAGAGACCATATCAAAGGCTTCGGGTAGGGAAGATGGACATGGAGATCAAACACAGATTCGAGGGATAAGTCAGACGCAAGACTTACGAATGCTATCTGCACGGCGCCACAGAAGCATGTGGCAGTCGCTTCACCTTCTTTAGACCAGCCATCGTCCGCTTGGCCAGCCAAAGGGAAGTAGGGTTTAGATCTGTCTACAACAGCGGCCATGATTTGGTCTTTTGGATGGCGGTCGAGAGAATTTCTGAGGGGCTCTCTAGTTATTCGAAGACACTGTGAGCAAGACACTGGAAAGCATCGAATTTATATATTCCCACTCGATATACATTTATAAGCACCATGTATGAGCAAAAGGTCTGGACATTTATAAGCTTCATGTACTAGCAAAGCCAGGCATTGGTAGAAGTTGGATCTTGCAGGATACTAGGTCGATATGCAATAGCTCAATACCCAGTACCTACCTTATTCCCAGCCTCGATCTTCCTAATTTCAAGTGGTCCGGGAATATTGAACCACGATCAGCTCGAATGCTACGGGAGGAGAAAGCACGGCATTTATTTGTAGCATAAGAACACTCTGAATACTGTAACGCACACGACTACTTTAGTCTCTACCAAATAAAGGAGAGAGCAGCTCTCCAGGTGGCAAGGCATGTGAACGCCAAGACATGACATCATCTCCACAATCCATTAATCCGTACCCAGTCGAGTCCGTACATATCCATCATCTCTCCAGAATTCCTTCCAACTCAGCTCATTGTATTTCTTTGCTCACCTGCTTCTTCCCAACAGTAACGTTGTACACATCGACTCCGCTCTTGCAGCTCAGTCGGATGACTGCCTCCACGGCGCAAATTGCTTGCACGTTACGGTAGTCGTCTGCACCTCAACATTAAATCCGGTGAACAACGGGCGAATAGTGCCGGTGGTAGGGTTCTACACGGCTAATTCATATCAAAGCGGCTCTGCCCTGGAACTGACCTCAGGGCATTCTGTCTTTCCGAGCAACTGATTAGCCAACAAGGAGGCACGGTTGGCGAGAATGACCCGGATTCTTCCAGGGCTTTTTACAAGGCTCTCATCCAAAGGCATATCAAAGCCATCTACCACACGGGTACTTATCCTATCATCACACGAATGGTACGATAGACCGAGCGTGGGGGAGGCTCGGTCACCCTTTTAGGAAACACCCACGCTTCCTTCGCCAAGCCCCCTTGGGCTCTCCTGCATGCTCTCGTCACAGCCCATGAAGGTTTTCCATACATGAACCGTCTTCGTCACCATCTCCTCTTTCTTCCATTGCGGTAACCATTTCGAGCTGCGGTGAGCTCTTACTCTCGTCTCGTAACTTCGATACTGCCAACTCAGCGGTTGCCTTGTTCTTGCTTACACACAGATGGAACCCGACCATTTGGGATACAAAGACATGCCCACGATCTCTTTTTCTCCTACGTCGTACGATTGACCCATTTGAGTATATACTTGTATACAGGAACAGCTTCGGCCTTGTCCGATTATTTTTACCTTGTGAGTAGTATACGTCGGGCCAAGGAAAGCTACGTGTATCGCCCTCCGACCCTCGTCGACGGCCACCTAGACCTGGCATCTGACCAACGTAGCGGACTACAATCATACATAGATCTATTTCTATCGGCCCTCTTCTATAAGGTTTCGGGACCAACAGTCAGTCTGGAGTAGGACCTATCTCGCAATTTACCGACCGGTTTGCTAAAGCAGGATTACCGTCCTAAACACGGCCAATGTAGGAGACTAGTAAAGTCTTCGCTAATCAAAGCATCGATCATCCTGTTTTGGTGCCGTTGGTCTCTCTAATACCTACTCCGAGGTCTCCAGTCGCTGCCATCCGCGTGGTTAAGTTCTTTTCTGGTGTGTCTGGCGGTTCTCGATCGATCATATTGCCAGCTGGACTACGGTTGCCATACTATATCACAAATACCTCCTCTGGTGGGAAGTCTCACATATGCGCGAAGCTCCAATGCAGATGCACCAGCCAGGTCAGGATGAGTGGAGTACATACAGATTTGACCAACCTTTGGAATGGCGACAGAATCCAAAAGTAAATCCTATTAGGACGACAGAACCACAGTCGACAGCCCCATTGGAGCCGCAGTGTAATCAGGCCAACCAATATGTGATAGGACAGCCACGTCGAAAGTATCAGTACCTCCAAGATCCCCGGATGGATGTTTGGTCCCATTTGCAAGGTCCCAGTCCAAATCTCATGCCTTATAATGCCTGGAGCCCGGATAATGGACCATCAAACTACTCTGGCAATGTGTATCCATACATACAGAGTCGGGGCTTTTCCTTTTCTCCATTTTCTCAGGTACCTATGACCCACATGGATGTAGGCACTGGATATGCCGTTCCGGGACAGGAGCCTCCCTATGTCCACGGGCCACATGGATATACCCAAGAGCCCTTACTGCCACCTGGCGATCTAAGGCAAGGCAACAGTACCGCCTTTCTCAACCATGGAGAGGGACACAATCCACCATCGGATGAACATGGATCAACTCCTTTTTCATCCCCACACCATCGCCAGGAAATAGTGGTCATGGATCGTCAAGGAGTCCGAGATCTTTATACGAAGATGCAATAGGATCTTATATGGACCAGGATGAGCCATGGAAGCCATTGAGAGCACATCGTAGCGAGCATGGATCAATCCAGGATACTCAAGGACGGGATCGAAGCTACTATCCCCACGGTCAGTGGTTTTTCTTGAACGAATTGGTGGAATTCAATCCGATCCCTCGGTTCAAGAGAACGACAAATTGCACTTCAAATGTATGTTCCTACATGATGGATCTGCTGACCAGGTGATACTACCATTTGTAGTAACGCGAAACGGTATTGTTATCATCCACTACCCAGTCCCAAGTGAGCCCAAACCTGAACCTGAACAAGACCAACGCCATGGCCAAAAGACCTCTCCACAGGTCAAAGGAACGAATAAAAGGTACCCGGGACCTAAGCAGAAGCCAGCCCTACCGGATCGAAGAAGAAGTCATCCAGCAAGGAAGCCATCCCACGAGGACCGGGATTCAATTCCCGGGCTTAGCCAGACGTTTGACCTAAACATGAGGCCTAAACAGAAGAGGCGTAGGAGATGCTTCTCGGACGGAGAGAAAGCCCGTATGAAGGCTGTAAGAGAGGCTCGCGCCTGTACGCCCTGTCACGAGGGGCATCGCAAAGTAACATATTTACCCTGGTGCTCTGAAGTAATACTGGAAATGCTTGCTGATACGATGAAAGTGTGATCACAAGGTACCGCCATCGACGCCGAGTCCAGCAGCTGCTCCATCCGAAGAACCATCCCCGATTTCCTCAAGCGATGCGGATCCTATTACGCCGGCGCCAGTTGCTGGTCAGGGACAAGATTTCATTCTATTCGACTCGTCACAGGGATCCGGAACGGACGAAGCTACTGAGGCTATGGATCTACGCATTGATTTGAGAGATGCTTATGAACCGTAAGTTGCTTTCACGTTTTAAGTAGTAGAGTAGGTGGTTTATTCATTTCTAGGATCACCGAGCAACTTGGCTAGCCAATCCTGGATGCAATGCCAGAGCTTCCCCATGATCGAACCGTGCCTCGATTTTTATGGGAGCCTGCTTGCAGAAATCCGAGGGATATACCAGGCCCGTTTGTGTGGATCCGTGCTTCCAAGTCTCGGAAAGGCGTGTTGCTGTTTTTCACCGGATTGTGGCGTATATCCCATCTTCTTGTTTCCATATACCATCATCAACCTCCTTTTTTCCATTCCACCTCTGTGCTTTTTTGTTCATTGTATATATGCTACCCTGTCTTTAATCTTGAAAAGAAGGTCTTTGAGTATCTCATATCATCGGGGTTATAGCGCTCGAGTAGCGCATGGGGACTTGGAACGGTTGCTCGGTTGGGTCAGGGACTGCCTGACGACGACAATGAAGGATATAGGTGTTTGGCGCGTGGAACGGGCATAAGATTGATGCCTGCGTGTTCTGGAGTGGAGGTTCTGCGTACGCTAATCGTCGTTTCCTGACATGCTGGTTTCTGATTCCCATTTGTACATAACGTTATCCTTGGAGGCGCAGCATGCCTCCTTTTTCTCCAATAAAGCCCGCAATACTCTCGGGAAGTCTCCTAATGCTCGCTCGCTCGCTCACTCATCCTCAATATGTATCCATCGGTGTCGCTGGTCCAATCTACAACGTCGCTGCCGCCTCAACAGCTCCTGCTGCTTTGAAGGAGCCCGGACTTGTGACCACGATTTCGACCGGGTATTTCCATTGCATGTATTTTGCCCAACCTAGACGCGCATCTGTTAGTCCATTGCTCCTTTATCGTCCTTTGTGCATTGACACCCCTCTCCCTTCCCTCCTCAGCCCTCCGCCTTCTCAACAATAAACCCCATCCCCACTATCCCATCCCCCTTCCCCCCTCCCTCTCCTAAAAAACTCCAAAAGAAAAAAGAAAAAAGCAAAACCCACCCCAATAAGCACACTTCCTCCCAAAATACTTGCCCGCGTACGGCACCAGCACCATCGTCAACAGCAGCTCCAGCTGCTGCAGCGACTCCTTCCATTCCCGCTCCGCGTCCGAGTCTGTGTCTGCTTCTGAGGGGGGGGAGGAGATGGTGTCGCTGGAGGCGGAGTCCGGGAGGGAGTCGATTGGGGAGGAGGGGGTTGGGGAGTGGGATGAGGGGGATTTAGGGGAGTTGGGGGAGGGGGAGGACATTGTTGATGGTTGGGGTTGAGGGAGGGAGGGTGAGGGGTGGGTCGTTGAAGGATATGGTGGGGGGAGAAATTATTGGAGGGAGGACATTGTTGGAATGGTTTGAAGATGGGTGTGAGGGTTTTTGGTTGGATACTTGGTGGTGTTGTTGAGGTATGAGTTCTTCTTCGTGTACTGTCGGCAAGCTCGATACTCGTGTTGAGGAGATGGAAGGCTCGGGAAAACATCGGCCCGTGATGCCGCTCAAAGCTCGAATAGCTCACAACCATCACGAACCAAAGGGAACATCCAACGAATCATTCCACGGCTAAACATCCATATCGATCCTCCCAATCGACCTACATCGCTACTGCTACGACCAATCACCTACACGGTTTGACCATTACTTGCGAGGATGAAGCCAATTGTCGGTGTAAGCTTTCCCCTCCTCCACTGCCTCATCCCTTCAGTATCTGCGATTGATAGAGAGGAGTGGAAGGCTGACCCGTGTGTAGATGATGCGTCGTGGATTGGTGCTGGACCTGAGCGTCGCATTCGGTAAACTAGCAACCATTCCTCCCTGGACAAAGACGGCAGCAAAATCAAGAAGAAATCTACAACTTCAACTACTGAGGCTGCGAGGGAAGCAGTATAGACAGCCGATCTTGTTCCTGGAAGTGCTTATAAGAGGGAGAACTCTGGCTAATTAGGTACACTTAGGTCTGGGCACAGCGTCTGGATATTTCTATTGGTGTTAGTAATTCCATCTTCTCTCTCTACACCCATTGCCTTAACCGTGAGAATATGGCGCTGTGCTAATGGTTTTCGCAGATGGTATGTATATCACAGCTATCTCCTGTCTGTCCTATGGAATTTATCGCATGAGCTTCTCTCCGCGCTTGTCGTTGTCGCTCAGCTGCCCGCAAAGAATTCCTATAATCCCCCAAAGCTCCACGATACCGCGAATGTTTCCGAAGAATGCAGATTTGAGCATCTGTGCGCAGATGCTGATGAGTGCGACAGGATATCATGTACCAGCAGTTCGACGACGCGATCTGTTCTACGCCAAATTAGAGGAGAAGAGGGAGGCGGATTCAACGACTGTATAGCGCTCGTTCTAGGTGCAAGGATGAACTGATGCCCTGGGTGAGGGGAGAGGGATGCTGTACATATGCATACAGATTGGAGTCAATGAAGACGGTTCGCAATTGCAGTCTACGGGTTTCAATGTTGAAGGCTTTGGGAGTTGCTTGCAAGTGGTCAGATGTGAGGCGGAAGTGCGGTCGCCCAAGGTTTCTTTTTCATACTGCTATCTGTCTCACTTCTAGCACCATGCACGATAGATATTGAAGACGATCAGATGATACGGAGTACTTAGGTACTATTATTTTCGGCACTCCGATACCAGTATTCAAGCATTGCCTCAGTAGAGCATCGAATATAATGCCACCCAGTGAGCTATCTCTCATTTTCTTTTCTTTTATGGCCAGTCACAACTATCATTATCTACCTCGTCATTGATGCGGAAGACACCCACCCTTGGGAGAGTCGCCGTCGCTTGCTTAGGGAGCTAGGGTTATGAGATGCCGAGGTCCAACGATAAGGATCATCCGAGAAGTGAAGTGTTTCTTCTCCTTCAATCTACTGTCACGACAGAAAGCTTCATGTTGTCGAGAAACAATCTCCTGTTTATTGGGAAGTAAGACCCATATCTCACCTGCCAACAACTCAAATCTTCAATACGAGAGTGACTAGCCCACAATGGCAGACACCACAGAAACGCCAAGTTACGAGTCTTTCAAGCTCTCCTATCCTCTCCCCTACGTCGCTCTCGTCGAGATCAATCGACCGCAGAAAATGAACGCCTTTCTCGAATCGTACGCCCCCTTCTCCACATCCTCCCTTCCCACTCCTCAAGCTAAACATCCCAACTCACAGCATGTGGCACGAGCTCTCAGCCATCTTCACCCACCTTTCCAGCTCACCCACAACCCGCACCATAATCCTCTCCTCCACCTGCCCCCGCGCCTTCACAACCGGTCTCGACACCTCCCCCGCCCTCAACCCCTCCTCATCCACCAACACCAACCTCCTCTCCCCAAACTTCTTCCCACCCACCCTCGACCCCGCCCGCCGCGCCTCCACCCTCAGATCCCACATCCTCACCTTCCAATCCTGCATCTCCAGCATCGCGACCTGCTCCAAACCGGTCATAGCAGCCATCCACGGCTACTGCTACGGCTTAGGCGTCGATATCGTCACCTGTGCGGATGTGAGGATCTGTACACCCGGCACCAAATTCTCGGTCAAGGAAGTGGATATCGGGATCGCGGCCGATGTGGGGACGTTGACGCGGTTGGGGAAGGTGGTGGGGCAACAGAGCTGGGTGCGGGATGTTTGTCTGACGGGGAGGGAGTTTCGAGGTAAGGAGGCGGGGGAGGTCGGGCTGTGTAGTTGGGTGGGGAGGGGTGGGGAAATGGGGAAGGCGGGGGATAGCGGGAAAGAGGAGATGATGAAGGAGGCGTTGCGGTGGGCGGAGACGGTGGCGGGGAAGAGTCCCGTTGCGGTGCAGGGGACGAAGGAGATATTGGATTGGAGTCGGGATCGAAGTGTTGAGGATGGTAGTTCTTCCCCCTTCTCTTTCTATCACCTTCTTCATCTACTCGCTCCCAACGGTATCGGGGAATCTGAAGCTGACAAACGAGCTTCCAGGCCTCCGCTACACAGCTGTCTGGAACAGCGCTATGGTTCAAACGAACGATGTCCCGGAGGCGATGCAAGCGGGCATGAAGAAACGGAAACCCACCTTCGAGAAGCTGTGATCCATTTTCAGACCTTATTACGCTACACACGAAAAATTTGAGCATATGCGCTAGCTAGGAGGAGGACGCCATGTAACAACATCATGTACCAACAATCGGAAGCTCGCTGGAAGCTCCTCCTGAAACGGCCGCAGATATCTACGAGTATACTTCCGTCTATTCGGTAGCAGGAATTTAAAAAAGCCGCGAGAGAGCCCTCAATATGCAGCCAGATCCAGTCTCAAAGTACGCTCACCCCATTACTGCCTGCACAAGGGGACGCAATATCATGTAGATAGCATGTCTCCGGGATCCCCACATGTTCATGCCGGGGTTTCGCTCTTCCGGGAAAATTTTACTGCTTCTGCTTCACTTACTACTCCCTCCCCTCCCTTCCCTCTTCATCAACCCTTCCCTTCCTTTTGCATCAGTCCAGTCCATTCACGAAGTAATCCCCATATTCCAGATCCTAGACTCCCATTGACATTCAGAGCCTCCGTATCCCCAATGCAAAAAATGTAAAGTCGAAGGAGGAAGATTGGGCGAGTTTTGGAGGTGAATCTGCTCTTTAATTATCGCGGGTTGATGTTTGGATTAATAAGGGGTGGTGGGGGAGGGGGATATTCACTACTTGCTAGATGTTGGCAGTATCTGCTTCTATATCCATCCAGGCTCTACTCTCCTCTACTCTGCTTACCTCTCTATTTCCATCTAAAGCGAAAAAGCGAAGAAGAAAAAATCCTAAGGTCTGGGGCAATTCGAAGCCCCAAGCCCCAGGAATTATCTCGATGGGAATGTTACTCCCGACTTCGTTCTTTCTCTTTTCTTTTCTTTTCTTTTCTTTTCTCTTCCCCTTCCATTCGCATCCTCTCCATTCCATCCCATCCCTTATTCTCACTATCCTCACTCCATTCCCGCGAATCCCATCAGCTGAACACTCTCCCGCATGAACCCTCATCGCCCGCTTCAGCGACCTGAACCCCCCGAGAATTGAAATAGAAGAGAAAGACAAACAATAGAATAAATACAATAGCGGACCCCGAATCGTAAGTCCCGGCCGGGAATAGGGATGGGGGACGGGAATAATGAATTTGTTGATAGATAGATGGAAAAGGAGAATGTGCAAAGCAGAAAAGAGAAAATATGAATGGGAAACCATGAATGAGGAACGTGATAGAGGGACAGACAGCCATGACGCGGAATTGGGTTACGGAGGAGACGAGATGATCGCTGAGCTGGAGGAACAGAATAGAAAGAAAAAGAAAGAGAGAAGGTGTAGGAGAAGGGGCAACTCAGGAAGCGCGGAGCAGATGTGCAGGATGTGAGGCCGTGTAGGGAGAGGATTGTAAAGGAGGGATAAGTAAAGACGAAGACTAGCACCCAGGGGAAGGGGTGAGTAGAGAGGAAAAAAGTGCCGCGCGAGAGGATGCACTTCGGAGGTGTGAATTCCAGGGAAAAGGGATGGAGGTTTGGCACAAAGTCCCTATCTTTCTGGGATGAGGTTTCCTTCGCTTGCAGTGCTGTACCGCCGTCTTAGCTCGTGCTTGTCAGTTCTGGAATTTATGTACACGTGTACGCATGTAACGATGAAGCGCCTGGGCTATCATACAACTGTTGGAAAGCAGTGGAATCGATGCGTTTTATACCAATGTGCCTTACTACCTATGTGCATGAATAATCCTTTTAATAAGGTGTCTATTCAGAACGCCTTCGAAAGGTGCCGTCGTCCCTCTTCGTAAAGTACTCTGTTAATACTGCGAGCTGATAAGAAAACGGTGTTCCACGAACAGTAGTGTCTCAGCTCGTCTAAGCTATGTCGACGCCTTGGTTTGCGACAGCAACGTCTTGAGAGACTCTCTCCCCAGAACTCGTTCATGGTAGGCAACTAGTCGCGGGTACCTCTTCTCAGTAAAGCACTCCCACCCCTTGGCGATTTCATGCAGAACGGGCCAGAAGGCACAATCGATGATGGTCCAGTATTCCCCAGCGATAAAGTCCGCTTGCGTGGCGTATGTCTCCCACATCTTCATGTCCGTCTGAAGTTCGGCGAGGGGTGTCGATGTTGGCGTTGTGGGCCTCATGCCGCCAGGCTGCGGTATTGATTTCAGCTGGCGCCATAAGTATAGCAGTTCGTTGGCTCGCGTTGTCCGTGTGTAGGTTCGAGATGACATGTTGTGGGTTTGCCCAGATGATGCGCTTTCAGGCGCCGGAAAGGGATAGATGTTTTCGAGGTAAAATAGAATAGCAATGTCGCCTTCCGTTATTGCGGCTTCTTCATTGGCATCTTCGAAGATGACGTTTTGGGTGTTTGATAATCCGTGCGTCCAAGGTTGATAGCGAGTCTTACCACCTCTTGTTTCGGGTGACCGTGGACGACTTTGTTGGATCAGTGTGTATGGGATAGCCTTCTCAGATAGCGATAATTGGACTCGTAGGTTGGCCACGGAATCTTTGCAAAGGCTTACTTTAGCTTTGTCGTTAATCAGGTTAATGACATCAAAGCCTTTTCCATACTCGGCGTCCCAATCAAAATCAGATTGATGATTCTCTTTCCCAAACGCTTGGACCATAGCCTCCATTTCAGTGGTATCATTGCGTGGGATAGTGCCTGCTTTAGCTTTCGTCTTACCTCGAGCTCCTTGACCCCAGATCTTGCGCTTATTTTCCTCCATAAAAGTTCCGATGTGCCTAAACGTGATGGAGATTCGCTCACCCCCAAATGACTTTTCCTCTTCAGTCTTCTGCTGGATGGGTCTCTTGTCTGCGCGTACGCCATGCAGCCAGTGAGCATTCGACTCTGGACCAAGGATAAAAGCTGAATTGTGAGGCATTGGAATTCGCTGCATTTGTCTTTTTGGTAAAGGGCTTTCGGTCCCATTTGGCCGTCTAGATGCCTTTGTACGAAGAGTCATGACTCGCTGGGCCCCAAGGCTCAAATTAACGATGCTCGAGCCTCGAACAACGTCGAGAGTCTGTCAGAGTCAGCCGAGATCTAGACGTGCATTCGTAGAAGCGTACTTTATCCGAGTGTTCCGATATATTGTCGTCGCCACCACGATAAAGCTGTATCAACGCATGATTCAATGTTTGCCCAACCACCTTTTCAACTTCCTCGCGGATTGCTTCTACTGTAGGGGAAAATTCGAGCAGTGGCGGCGATTCGTCTGCAGGATGACGATAGACAGGCACTCCACCATCCTCTCTTATCTCACCCTGAACTGCGACTAGTCTGGGAACCGCTCCACCGCGATGGTGCATGGTTTGCCAATCAACCTCATCCTTCAACAGCTCGAAAGCATCCTCGCTTAATGGCGAGCTAAGCACCTGATGAACAATCCGCGAATCTCCAGTACCGATTGCGTCTTTCGGCCCCAAAGTAAGAGGGCGCGAAGCCCGTGTTGAGTCTCGGCTTTTGATCGATGATATACCTGGACTTGGCGATGGAGATTGTCCTCCAGCCATCTTATCTAGGCTTTTCCGTGCAGCATCGGATATCCCAAGCTTGACTGGATGTTTCAACGGCGAATGATCTTCATTTGGTTGTTGAGGAGGCCGTTTCCCGTTAGCATCGAACCCTGCCGGTCGCTTTGCCTTTCCTTGAGATCTGGATTGAGTATCATCAGTTTGACTACTTTTTGTGTCGAGATCTGCTGGCAATTGAACCTTTGTCTGACCAGGAAGTATCGATAGATCTCCAAGACTGATCCCATCGAGTCCTGGCCCGCTAAACATTGGCTCTTCAGCATCTGGTGGTTCTCTACCACCAGATTCATCAATTAGCTCTTCACTGTCGACTCCATTTGCACCCATGATGTCCGCCATCTGTCTCATAGCTTCTTCGTGTTTCTCTTCGCTTCGGTAGCCCAGACAGTCTTCCACTAAGATGACTTCAAATCCATGCTGAACGGCATCGGCGGCCGTAGAATAAACCCCGACATTCGTCAAACTCCCGCATATGTAGAGCTGTGTTACAAGACTCATTCGTAAGGCCATCAATAGTGAGGTTTGATCGAAGGCGGAGTAGTGTTGCTTTACGATCAGTCTGTCACTCTCTTCATCCACAATCGGCTTCAATTCATCCAAAGTCTCGGCCCCATGAGTCCCTCCAACATAGAATTTCTTTTGCTGGCCTTTCCTCGGCTTGACAAGCTTCTCCTCCCACACGTTACCTTTGTCATTGAAAACATCCATATTTGCTGATCGCTGATCGGCTCGAGCTTGGGCTGAGGCGCGTTGCATCATATCCTTAGTCCGACTTGATGGATGGTAGGTGGTATAATCTTGTGTCGGTGATCCTCCTTCGGGCGAGTTGGCGGGTGGTGACTTTTTTTTCGCACTTGGTTCCATTTTCTTCCTGGTTTGCACTTTACTGGTGTCGTCTTCAAGCTGGTCGTCCTGTAATTGTTGTTTCCGGCGACTCTTGCGGTCATTTTCATTCATCTGCTCTTCGGTCCGTGCCGCGTCTGGCGAGGGCTCTTTGGAGGCTCGGCTCATCTCGGTGTGTACCCAGATGATGTCCCCAATCCTGCGAAAGTATGGGATCAAGGTCTTGAGACGTCCGACGAAATCATGATTTTTGCAGATGTAGACTTCATCTTGCTTGTAGAGTGAGTCATTCTGGAGATTGATGATAATCAAAGCCTTTCTGGTTTCGAAACTCGGCACCTTCACGCCTGACAATGAGCCCGGAGCGGCGAACATAATGTTATTACAATCGAAGAAAAATAACGGAGAATGTGTTTTGAATTTACATGTCCTACCCTTCAGCCCAGCCGCCAACGGGCATGCTTTCTTGACAAAGCCTCAGCGTACTATCTTGCCAGCGGTGGTAGATCGATCTGACCTTGCATTTTCAAGTGTCTTCCTCCTCGCAATCATTCATCATTGCACATAAATCAGAAAAGTTCAACCAATCCAAGCCTCTAGGGAACCTCTAGTTCTCGGCCGGCAAGGGCAAGGACAAGGATGTGGCTTTTGCACAGCAACTGGGCTGGTAACCTGAAAGGGTTACGTTTTCCACGACCGAACTCGACGTTCCTTGTCCGACGTATGGAAGTAACGACGCAGGATCAACAAGGTAGGTTGTGGACTTTGCCATAGAAGTATACCGTGGATAATTACTGGGTTGATAGGCAGAGATTGGAGTGACTTGTGGGTACGAACCAACGTTGACGGATCTCCCCTGCATTCAAATGGCGAGCGAAGTAGCGCAGCATGATCCTCTCAGGGGAGCTTCTTGTGAGTTGTTCGACATGATACGTCTTTCATAACGTTCGCTGGTCCCCGCGATGCATCGCATGTGCATGAATGGAGCGCTCGAGGGGCCGTTCAAGACCTCTAATGGATGGCCGCATAAACAGCACATCATGTGCATCTGCTGACTGTCCCATCGGCGCTTAATTATTGGCCTTCGTTGATCTACATCTAAATCTTGGTGTCGCTACATCAATCATGTCTCCAATCATGGATTGTTTTATTTCAACGTAGATCCGTCCATTTCATTCTTCTGTCGACAGTGCAGGACGGCAGCTAGAAATTTCTAGGATCCTACATCATGCTGCAACGCTCTATCACTTCGTCTTTCCCTCATCTATACCTCCTTTCGCCAAAGATACTTCTAAGCGCAGTAGACTGCCTATCGTCATCCGTCTCGCTACTCGGTCCAATGCCGAATCCCCACCTGTCGTAATTCTGCATATGAGGCATCCTACTCTCGTATGCACCAGGATACTTTCGAATATCCTTCAGCATATCCTCTCGTTCACTTCCGTCCGGTCACTTCCCGACAAACCCGCTTCGGCCCTGCGCTCCTATCACGCGGTCCGCATATGATTCATGCACTATCGCGGCAAGTCCCTTCACTTGTTGAAAAAATTGGTGATCCGCTGACTGCCATCCCCTACCTTGGCTGGACTACCTTTAGTCCCGTTACTGGTTGCGCTTCTAATCTTCCTGCCTGAGGCCCTTTTGGGCGTTTCAGTCGATTTCTGTTCGATCATCGATGGCTCTTTGACCTCCTCTATTCTACAAGACTTGTGCTTGGGAGATCCGTCGTCTTGAGTGGAGACTTCCTCATGACCTCGCTTCGAGCCAGGTACTGATGTCGCCGAGGTTGGGATCGGCAGTGGAGCGTTGTCTTCGGTACTGCTCTGTTCCACTGTTGCCCGGCTCTCGTCAATTTCCTGTTCAACCTTATTGCCCTTTTCTTTTGCTTCAATCTCCTCCTGGTTGATTGTCTCCTTCTCCTCTGGTCCTTTCGCAGCTTTCTTGGCATTGCCGAAGAAATTGGCGATATTTTTCTTGTTCTCTGTGCTTGCAACAGGCACAATAAAAGAAGGGGAGTTGTTTCCGACCTTTCCAACTGCCTGATCCACAGGATAGCAGTCCAACTCACCAATGTATGGCTTGAGTAACGACTGCAGATCCTTGGACCACTCCGAGCGGTTAGGATCCAGCCATGTACGGATCTGGTCTGATCCATTTTCGAGGATGACGGGCATTCGATCATGTAAAAAGGACAATTGCTTGTTCGAGTCAGTTGTGATGATTGTGTATGTGTAATGTTTTTCTTCAGATCCTTTGAAAGATTAGACAAAAGCCTGATATAGCGAATATATGTGTCACCTTCGTATTGTACGCAGTCCCAGAGACCAGCAAAACACATGAGCTGCCCATCTTTCCGCTTCGTATAATGGGGAATTTTCTCCTTTCCACCATTCTTCTTCAACCATTCATAGAAGCCTTGTGCCACAACTATGCACCGCTTCTTTTGCTTCATAGTGTTCCACATGCCGCCGTTATTCGCCAGGGAATCATCACGAGCATTGATCGTCTTCATGACGGAACCGTAGTCAGGGTTTCGCTTCGTCCAGAATGGTACGAGACCCCACTTCATAGCCTGGAGTTTGTATCTGGTTTCTTTTGGGTCCTCCAAGCCTGGTGAGCCAGTGTCACGGTCACCTTGTCCATTGCCTTCCCCATCGTGATGTCTACGGCCCGCTCCATGGTCTGGGACGTCTGCCCTATAGACTAGCCCGTGGCTACCAGGTGCGAAGTTGTAAGTCTGGCGGACGTCGTCATCATCAGGTGCATCTGCTACTGGCATGTCATGCTCTTGGAGTTGGTGTCGGACGAAAGAGGCACGCTGTGACCCGTTAGCTAGAATAGATGTAGAAAAGCTACTTCGTCACTTACAATGCCCAAGGCATACCGCCCACACATGATGCCTCTTGTAAAACTAGCGATGTGGATCTCCGAAAGTGAAGTGGAACTAGACGTAAAATCTCTTGTTGATTTATGGTCTCTCTGAAGCTGTGCACTGTCGTGAAATTCATTTGCCTGGGACTGGGGTCCCTTCGGTAAAGCACCCTCAATGTAAGAGTCTAGGTTGCCAGCAGCGATTTGATTAGAAGGGGTGTACCCTGGCTAGCTGGGTAGGTCGCTCCGTGATTTTGATGGCGACTGCGGAGTGCCACCGCACAAATTCCATTGATCCAGGCCGATCAGCTTCTTCCAGCCCCGACAATCCAGAATGCGTCGAAGGTTGACCTCATCCACGCTCTGGTCCAATCGCTGTACTAGCGCCTCTCATCCCCATCCCTCCCCACTCTTCCAACTCCGCCAAACCTCCCACACAGCTCCTCCATCCCGCCTCATTCACACCGCCAGAGCCCCTCCCAACCCCCGATCTCGCCTCCCCCTCTCAAACCCCAGATGGCGCTCTCCCCGCCCCTCCTCCTCCCCCTTCCACCGCCCGATCACAACGCGCGCTTCGCTCCGCAAAGTCTTCCGCGCGCACCCCTTCTCCGTCTCCCTCGCCACCGCCATGATCCTCTTCCTCATCGGCACCCTCGCCTACGCAAACTACATGTACAAATACTACATCATCGAGCAATTCGCGTCATACCCGGAGCCCGTAGCCGTCAAGCTGCGCCGCGCGATCTACTACCACAAAATCGATCCGGATACCAAGATGGCGGTCAAGTACTACCGGCAAGGGCTCGAAGAAGCGGAGCGGTGCGGCATGGACGTTTTTAGCGATGAGGTTATTGGGATTAAATTGCAGTTGGCGTTTTTGATGGAGCAGGTTGGGCAGGTGGGCACTGCGGTGGAGGTGTTGAGGATTGTGCTGAGGGATTGTTTGGCTTGGGTTGAGGATCCGGAGAGGGGGGGGAAGGAGGAGAGGAGGGCGCAGAGGGGACGGGTGTTGGGGAAGTGCGTGGGGGTGAGCGTGAAGCTGGGGGAGTTGTATGCGGATGATAGGATTGGGGACCAGGAGTCTGCGGAGGAGAGGCTGGTTTGGGCGGTCACGACGGTGTTGAAGGAGATTGAGAGGAGGGAGAGGGAGGGCGTGAAGGAGGGGGAGGGGGAGTGGATGAGTGAGGAGGAGATCGGGGCCGCTTTGGAGTGTGCGTTACCATCTACCTTACCCCCAACTTCTGAGGCCAATTCTCGTAAACTTGAACTGGATTGCTGACGATTCTATTGCGGAATAGCGCTGGCAGATCACTACGAAGCTCGCTCCCTGCATTTCCTCGCCGCCCCGCTCTACCTCCAAGCCATTCCCCTCATCTCCTCCAAGAACTGCCACGCAATCACCCTAATGAATAACCTCTCCATCTCCCTCGCCCTCCAAAACTCTCCACCGACCGCAGGTATTCCCTCCCCCTCCTCCGCCTCCCAGATCGACGCCGCGAAGACGTGGGCTAAGAAAGCGCTGGCTGTGGATCGGGCGCTTCAGGGGAAGCAGGAGAGGACGGGAGAGTGCGATGAAGCGTGCGCAGTGACCATGGTTAATCTGGGGGACTTTGCGGAGATGGAGGGGGATATGCAGGAAGCGAGAAGGTGGTATGGGGAGGGGATGGAACTTAGCAAAAGGGTGGGTTTCAAGGAAGGGGTGAAACGGGGGAAAGAGGGATTGCAGAGGTTGGATAAGAGGCAGTAGAAGGAGGCAGGAGGAAAACAGTGTAGAGAAAATATACCCATCTCAGCGTCGCATATGTAGCATATAGGGGTCAATGCTTTGATCAAGCTTTTTTCCACATTGCTGTTGCGTGAGCTGCTTAGGCATGCTAACTCACAATGCTCACGCTCTCGTCTGTCCTTCAAATACCCACCGGAAACCACTCTATCCCCTCGACATAACCCCCCAAGCACGGATCATATTGTCCGTGTACCCCGCAAACAGCGTCTGCCCATCCGCGCTCCACGCTAAACTCACACACTCTGGCTCCCGGCTCTTCTTGCCCACAGCCGTATACTCCGGCTTCAATTCATCCACTTTGCTCTTCTTCTCCAGATCGAAGATGATGATCGAGCTGCTTGTCGCGGCGCACAACCAGTAGCGGTTGGGAGAGAAGACAAGGGCGTGGATCTCATCGCCGGCGGTCAGGGAATAAAGATGTTTGGACTCATTCAGGTCCCAGAGCATGGTTGTGCCGTCTTTGCCGCCGGAGGCGCAGAGGGAGCCGTCGGGGGAGATGGTCACGGTGTTGATGTAGCCGGTGTGGCCGATGTGGTCAGTTTGGATCCGGCAGGAAGCGAGTTCCCAGACCTGTTTTAAGAAAGTGGGTTTAGTTCTGTACAGACGAAGGATTGCAGGTGGTGGTTGAGGAAAGGGGGAGTTGTCATCAGTGCATTTTGGTGATTGATTGTCTCATTGCCCGAGGGCTCTGAAGTAGCAAATACTTGTAGATTGCAATGCATCCTTTGACAAGTTCTTGTCTCCCCCATGACGAAACTAGGTGCTTGAAGGTGAATGTAGAACTTACCTTAACAAGCTTATCCCATCCTGCACTCACGATGACCGGGTTCTGAGGGTTCGGGCTGAAGCGGACGCATGAAACCCATTCCGTATGTCCCTTTTCGGTGATTGTGAACTTGCAGTCGCCAAGGGTATTCCATAGCTTGATGGTACGGTCACGCGAGCCAGAGACGATTTGACGGTTATCGGCGGAGAAGGAAACAGAAAGAACATCGTTGTTGTGGCCGACAAATCGCTTAGTCGTAATGCCAGTAGAGAGCTCCCACAATCGGAGAGTCTTATCCCAGGAAGCAGAGAGTGCGTAGGAACCGTCGGAGGAAATAACCTAGTCAGCTATTAGCTCGCGGTTGTCGTTTCCCCAGAAAAAGAGCTTACACAGTCAGAAACAATGTGAGAGTGGCCGTGTAAGCTTCGTTTTGGCAGACCATAGTTCTGGTCGTCTCGTGTAAGTGTCCAAATAATCAGAGTTTTGTCACGGCTCCCTGAAAGGAGCATGTTTGGGCTGGGAGTACCATTAGCAGTGCTCTCAAACTCTGTAAAGTGATACACACTTCTCCAATGATGTCGCCAGACTTGTGACCCAGCCACTGTGGCCTTCGAGCACACCTCGCATCACCAATTGCTCAGACATGATGGCGGTTGTTGTGGAATGGTCCTTGGTGCTGCTCGAAGCTCAATATCAGAGAGGCTTGTGGGCTGCAAAATAAGCGAGCCCTTCCGTCTATTCAGTCTCGGGCCGGTTGCCGTAAGTGGCTTGGCTGGAGATTATCCGTTCTAGTGAGTTTTTGGTGAACCTTACTGCGGCTTGACCTAAGTCTCAACTGCCCAGACAAAGCATCTTCGCCGGAAATTTCCCCCACTAAACACTCAGTGTCACCCCCTAAATGATCTTCCCGCGCATATAACAGCAGCGGCGCCCTTTCTCTTTTCAGACTCCGAGAAACATCGTTTACCTTCTGCTGTCATGAGTGCTTTACGGGACTTGATTCAAGGGGAAGCCGAATTAGACGATGATGAGGCAGATGAATCTTTTGATGAAGAAACTGGCGAAGTCCGACGACAGTTCAACGGTGTCAACGGAGTCAATGGCCACGCTCAAGATTCTAGCGAGGAGGAAGAGGATGACGAAGATGAAGATGCTGCTAGAGCGGTATGGATTCCTAGATATGATTTTTCACACCTCATTTCAAGCTAACGTATGAACTGTGCACAGGTACGGGAAGGCTTCATAGTCGACGAGGATGAGGATGACGACGACCGTAGACGGCGTCGCCATGAGAGGAAGAAGCGGAGACGCGAGGAACGGGAAGAGGAAGAAGCCGGTTTGGATGAGGAAGATTTGGATCTGATCGGAGAAATCGTCCCTTCCCGCGAACCTCGTGCATCGGACCAACGTAAGCTCAAGCGCTTGAAGCGTGGACACAAAGAGGATCTGGAGAAGCGACTACCAAAAGGCATTGGCGATATCTTTGACTCTGACGACGAAGACGAGCGATCCAGGCCTCGTGGAATTGAGGATGAGTTCGCCGATTTCATTGAGGAAGACTTCTCGGACGGTGATGTGGACCCAGATGGCCTTGATGAGACAGAAGTTGCGAGACCCAAATCACGCAAATTCTTTGGTGGAGTCGAAGCTACCGCTGATCTAGACGAAGCAGCCATCGAAGATATGAGAGAGGCATTCGGAACTGGTGACGAGTATGACTGGGCGCTGGCTTTGCAAGACCAGGATGAAGAAGAGCGTGGGGGCAGTATCGAGGATCCAGACGGTCTGTTAGCAAAGAAGGAGATTGAGCTTAAAGATGTGTTCGAACCTTCCGAATTGGCGGAAAAGTTGCTGACAGACGACGACAACATTATCCGACAGACAGACGAACCGGAGCGATTCCAGATCGCACGAAAGGCCTTCAAACACCTTACCCTTACAGACCAACAGATCAAGGATGAATCGATATGGATCTCTAATCTCATTCTACCAATGAAAGACCTGGACCGAGAACTCAGAGAGCCTTTCCAAAAGGCTGTTGCTAAGATATTAGAGTTTCTGACTGTTGACGAGTACGAAGTCCCCTTTATCTTCCAACATCGGAAAGACTACTTGATCCATGCGCGAACAGTAGAACTCAGTCCTGATCCATACAACTCCAACGCACCTACGACAAAGACTTTAGCGGACAAGCTTCTGAACCAGTCAGATCTATGGGATATCTGTGATCTCGACCTCAAGTACAGAGCATTGGTCGACAAACGAAACGTTCTAGAGGCGACTTACAACAACTTGAAAGAGACTGCAGGCGTACAAGACAATGTCATCGAGGAGATGCTTCCTTCAGCTATATCTATGGAAGAGTTGCAAGATGTACAGGACTATTTACATTTCCAGCACTCTGCTCGTCTTGCCGACTTGACTCTTGTTAACGGGTCCCAGACGAATGGTAGCCATCGCCGGCCAGGTGCTTCAAAGCTGATCTTCGAGCGTGTTCGACAAAGTAAGGTCTACGGGCTCGTACGTGCTTTTGGAATATCTGCGGATGCTTTTGCTCAGAATGCGTCTAAAAAGGAAGGAAGACGACAGTACACCGAAGACCCTGCTGAGAGACCAGACGACATGGCCGACAGCGATGATATCTTGGACCCTCCTGATTATCCATCAGGCGCGCAATGTCTCAAAGCTGCCAAGACGATGTTTGCTGAAGAGATCTTTATGAGTCCAAAAATGAGAAAGGTCATGCGCGATCTATACTATAGAGATGGAGTCGTGGATTGTATGAGGACTGAAAAGGGTCTCCGCAAAATCGACGATCAACATCCCTACTACGAGTTCAAGTATCTTCGCAACCAGCAATTAGCGGACCTTGCCCATTCTCCTGGGCGATATTTGAAGATGCTTAAAGCGGAAGAAGAAGGCCTAGTCGAGGTCAAGGTCCGAGTACCGACTATGGAAAACTTCATGAGCAGATTATATAGCGACATCGAGTCGGATAATTATAGTGACATCGCCGAAGCTTGGAATCGTGAGCGAAGAGAAGCACTGGATCTAGCAGTCTCGAAAATGCACAAAATTATGGTGAAGGGTGTCAAGGAGCATATGAAAGATGCTTGTGAAAACAAAATTGGAGGGTACTGTCGAGAAGAGTATGAGAAAAAGCTTGATCAGGCACCTTACAAGCCAAAAGGTATGGCACTTGGAACAATCCCGAGAGTTCTGGCCATGTCAAATGGGATGGGTATTCAAGGACGAGATGCAATCTGCTGGGCCTGGATTGAAGAGGATGGCCGAGTACTTGAAAACGGTAAATGGGTGGACCTAGCGGTTGGCTTGGAAGAAAACGCTACCGACGACAGCGCTGATGTTCAAGCTTTGGTTGCTCTTGTACAACGCAGGAAACCCGATGTGATAGCAATTTCCGGATGGGCAGCAGAGACCAAGAATCTCTATCGGCAAGTCTCGGATATTGTGCAAAAAAGAGATTTACGGGGTACAGTGTGGGAAGATGAGGATGGGACCGACAGAAGTGATCCTCTGGATGTTGTTATCGTAAATGATGAAGTAGCTCGATTGTACCGAAACAGCGAGCGAGCGACAAGGGAACATCCAGGGCTGGCTCCCCTGACCAGGTATTGCGTGGCACTTGGCAAATACCTTCAGGACCCTATGAAGGAGTACGCCTCGCTTGGGCGAGACATCATCTCGATATCATTCGATCCACACCAAAACTATGTTCCTCAAGACAAGATTCTGCACAAGCTTGAAACAGCAATCGTCGACATGGTCAACATCTGCGGCGTCGAGATCAATGATGCTGTAAGCGATCCCTATACAGCCAACCTACTCCCTTATATTTGTGGTCTTGGTCCACGAAAGGCTTCGCAGTTGCTGAAGGTTATCAACCTCAATGGCGGATCGATCATGTCTCGGTCTGACCTCGTGGCCGATCCAGAAGCAGGTAGGCTAGGTGCTGTTGGCCCCAAGGTTTGGAGTAATTGCGCAAGCTTTCTGTACATCGACTTTGACAGCGCAGAGCCAGACTCGGATTACCTTGACAACACCCGTGTTCACCCTGAGGATTACGATCTTGGAAGAAAGATGGCTGCAGATGCCCTGGAGCTGGATGAAGAGGATATCGAAGCCGAGCAAGCCGAGAATGGACCAGGAGCTATCGTGAGAAAGTTGATTAAAGACGACGCTCAAGAGAAAGTCAATGATCTTATCCTCGAGGAGTATGCTGAACAACTGGAGAAGAATTTCAATCAACGAAAACGTGCAACCCTGGAAACGATACGCGCGGAATTGCAGCTACCTTACGAAGAGCTACGAAGAAGTTTTGCTCTCCTCTCAACCAACGAGATCTTCACTCAGCTCACCGGAGAGACGTCCGATTCTCTGTGCGAGGGAATGGTTGTTCCCGTGGTCATCAAAAGAGTGGGCGACGACTTCGTTGAAGCAAGGCTTGACTGCGGCATCAATGGCATGGTGCCAGCTCTTGCAATCTCGAATCGTCCCGATGTCTCAGCGAAGCAGCTCTTCTCTGTACACCAGACTGTGCGAGCGAAGATTACATATCTGAATCGTAAGGTGCCGACTGCCAACCTCTCGCTACTAGAGGACCAGTTGAGAAAGCCATTTCGGAAAGATATTGATCACATGGCTGATGAATGGGATGAACGTCAAGAGCAGAAAGACAAGGAGTCAATGCAGGAGAAGAACGACGTCTCTGGCCGTACCCAGCGAGTCATCAAACATCCGCTGTTCAGACCATTCAACAGCATACAAGCCGAGGAGTATCTCGGATCTCAGGCTCGCGGTGATGTTGTCATCCGACCATCTTCTAAAGGTCCCGACCACCTCGCTGTAACATGGAAAGTGTCGGATAATGTCTACCAGCATATTGATGTACTCGAGCTTGACAAGTCAAATCAGTTCTCGTCCGGCATGACGCTTAAAGTTGGCGGGAAGCACAATTACAGTGATCTTGACGAGCTGATTGTTAATCACGTTAAGGCAATGGCGAAAAAAGTTGATGAGATAATGCTGCACGACAAGTACCAGAACGGCAGCAGAGCAGATACTGGTACGTTGCGCGTCTTTTACCTTACGATCCCTTTCTATTTATAAAAGATCTAGAGCTGACCATTTCTTCCAGAGCGCTGGTTGACAACCTACACTGAAGCCAACCCCAAACGAAGCAATTACGCCTTTTGCATCGATCCAAAGCATCCGGGATACTTCCACCTTTGCTTCAAAGCGGGTTTGAATGCCAAGCTGCAGAGCTGGGCCGTGAAAGTTATCCCACAAGCGTTCGAACTGCAAAAGCATCAATATCCGGATATGAGGGCGTTGTGTAACGGGTTCAAATTGCTTTTCACAAATATGCAGACTGGTAAAAGGCGTTAGACGGAACATCCACAAGGTAGCTGGGCTGTCACTGAGGGCTCCATATGCATCGTGTGGCGTTTGGACAGGACAGGTCAGCATAGTGATCATGGAGCTGCCTCCATATACCACGCAATCTTTGTAATACTAGAACACCTGCGCGAGGAGGTCTTGAAGGCTTGGCGTAATCATTACGAGAATATCTTTCTCTGGGTATCTTGGAATCATTGATCAGACCTTCACGATCTCGCGGCAAGTGCATTTGGCACAAGTCGCTTCCTTTTTCCATCGCCAAGGTAGCCTCTGGCCTCGCTTTCGCCCTCTTCTCCCACTTCTAAATCTAGACTGGCCTCATACGCCCTCATGACCATTTCTTCATCCACCCTCACTCCACCCTCAACTAAGGACCTCACACAGCCGGCTAACCTCGCAATCTCCCTCCGCGTCTCCGCCCTGATCTCGTCATTTCTACTCGAATAAATACTGCTATCCACACTCTCCTCCATCCTGGTAATAGATATCTGTTTCTGCTTCTCGGCCTCCTTCTCTGAGATCCCACTATGCGCACATATCCAAATGTACCCATTCACGCCCAGAACAACATCCACCTCACCACCCCTATTCCCGGTACTCACAGTCCACACCTGCCGCCTACTCCTCACCACCCCGCCCTTCCCTCCACCCATGCCCGCCACAGAGAGGAAAACCCCGTTCCTCAACTTCCCATACTTCAAGCTCCGGGTATGCAAACTCGCCGCCCCATCGGCGTAAATACTCTGCACCTCCGCAACCAGCAAATCGCCCTCGCAGAAAAAGCTCCGTATGGCCAACTCATCCGTCGAGGTCCTCTTCCGCAGTATCCCGCCGGGTAAATTGATAGCGGAGAGGGGCAGGTGCGCGAGGAGAGGCGAGGCGACGTCGACGCGCCAGCGCTTGGTTTGCACTTCGACGATGCGACCGACGACCAGGTCGCCGATTTCGGGCACGTAGCGTGCACGGAGGGGCAGGACGGAGAGGAGTTTGTTGGTTTTTTGGAGGGTGCCTGCTACTGTTGCGTGGATTGTGGGGGATTGGGGGGTGGTGTAGGTTCCGTGGCCTCTGGATGGGGAGAGTATTAGAGTGGTGAATTGAAGGGGGCTGAGGTGGAGGAGAGGACATACCTCATCCATTGGGGGTCGTCGGTTACTACTTCTCCGGGAGTTACGATTGAGTTGCCGGAGGTTTTGGCGCGTTTGGAGGGGCGGGTTTCGAGCATGGTGCTGTCGCCTTCGGAGTCGAAAGAGGCATCGCTGTCGGAGTTGTTTCCAGGCGGCGGGCTGGGGGAAGCGGGTTGGCGGATGGAGAAAGGCATTTTGGAGGCCTGGAATGTGAAATTGGTGATAGAAGTTGATTCTGTCGAATTTCTGAAGGTCTCTCGAGATGTTAACTCCGCTAGGTGAGCTAATCTCCGATGGCTTCATGAGCTATATCCTCCAAACATCCTCGACATCTTCTAAACTGATAGCTCAAACATAATCAATGACAGAAACCCTGCAGTTCTTGAGTGATATGAGGATCTTCATTCACATGGAAAACCTTTCCCGCGATTGAAAGAAGCGTACTCAGGACAGCATTCCGCGATGGACACGATGAAACGTTTGCGACTCCGCGTTTTTAACGAGTGATGGAGGTGCTACGTCCATCTAATTCTGCCTCTACGGAATGGATGCGAACACTGCTAAGTCCTGACGGAGCCCGCGAGAATAAGTGTCACTTTTGGGGTGATGAGCCCTCAAGCTTATACACAGGCTCGACGGTCGAGAATTTCGACACGGGTACAGGCGAGGACATTTTTATGAACGCTATCATTCCAGTAATTCTATCGGCTACTCGGGAGATTATCCTGGTGACTTGTTTCTGGGCGGCTTCGCCATCGCTGACCAGGCTGTCTGCCGCTCTCGTTGAGCTTTCCAGCAGACAAGTTGCGCAAGGTCTACCAAAAATCCGCGTTCGACTCTGCTTTTCATCTCGATCTCTTTTCCAGAAGTTGTTCCATACCAGCAATCGTAAAGGACAGGAGTACCCACCGTCAACGTGGGCTTCTAAGCTTGGATTACCAACACCGGATCGGTTGCAAGGCTTAGATTTACGAGTCAAAAGCCTATTCTTTCTGCCATTCAGCGTTTTGCATTTAGCGTATGCAGAACTCATCGGAAAGCTCGCTTAGATGCAGATTCGCAAATCCCCTTCCCGCAATACTACGAATAAAAAACGACTTTCGCAATTTCGAATTTTTGAAATATCTGAAAACGCACAGTTGTTTGAAATGTTTTAATTGATATACAAAACAATTTTTATTCGATTTAATAATCGTTACATACGATAACATGTCTTTTTTTGTATTGAAAGCGCGAGAAAAATTGAAATTCAAATATTTGCTAAAATAAGTTTAAATTTAATATATTTTGGCAGTTTTGTATCACAATATTGAAATTTCAATGTTGTAAATACATTGTTTTAAATTTATAAATCAATAATTCATATACGTTTAAATAATAGTACAAATTTTCAATTCATTTGTACTTGTTGTTGTTGTGAAAACTCAATTATTGACGAAAATTCGTTATAATTTCTTGCGGGGAGGGGATTTTCGGATCCGCATTTAAGCGAGCTTTCCGATGAGTTCTGCATACGCTAAATCCCAAATTTCTGATAGTGGATCGTCGTGTTGCTCTTCTCCCAAGCTGCAATATCAGTTGGGAAACATGGCTGGAGTGTTGCATCAAGGTATCTGGACCCATAGTGATCAAGCTTCTCGACTTCTGGGCGGAGACATGGGAGACAGATGGCCGTTTTTGGGATCCTTCGAAGTCAGGGGTCGCTTACAAAGAGATATCCTCTTCGGCGACGATTAGGTCCACCCTCCTACCTTCACAACACCATCGAAATCCGCGTTTCCGGCCACTGTTCCTGCGAGCAGCAGTACCACCGTTAACCCCGCTAAACGTTTATCTCATGCATGCTTTTGGGGCGGCGAAGACTTCGATCAATATCACGACTCCAAACCTTACCTGTGCATCGGTCATGTCAGCCTTATTAGATGCCTTAGCTCGTGGCGTGGACGTTGAGATCTCTACCTGGTAGGTCTTCTTCGTGCAGGCTATCCCTTTTCTCAACGCTTTCTGTACATACAAAGTATGTTGTGGAAATGATACACTCTGGCAAAAAAATATTTAGATCAACTCTCACCCGAATACGGCATGCTGACTCCGCCATCACTAACAGCCGACGGATGATGGTTGCTGAACAATTATTTACAGCTGGCACGATAACTGAATATTGTGTATGGAGTCTAGTCCGGCGTTACAAGCAATTATCGAGGGGGATTGAGTTTAGCAGAGCCGATGCGGGCCAAACAAACAGTGCACTCGTATCAGATCTTGAACCTGGTCGACAAATTGTTGGAAAACTCCGCGTCATTTATTTTACGACAACGTCGGAACGACCAGAAGTCAAGTGCCACATTAAATGCACTGTCATAGACGGTTCGGCGATCATCCTAGGTAGCGGCAATATGGACCGAGCCAGCTGGTACACAAGTCAAGAGCTGGGGTTCGCGCTTGAGGACCGAGAGACTGTAAAGCGACTTATGCAGCAAGTGGATCAAGCAAAGCAAGGTTTATTTGAGGACTGCTACTACGCCAGTTGAAGACCTCGTGCGCATAAAACGAAGCGGTGTGGAGGTATCCCTACGTACTATGCTAAACCTTGCTAAATTCCCAGCATCAGAGGATGTCATATATCCTTTCCACGCCCTGGGTCTCCTACTGCCATACAACGCGATCATTGGATCGGAGTCATCTTGCTATCAGCTTATCGATAAATATGTCTGAAACCAAAGCCACATGGCAATTGACACCTTATAGCGACAGAAGCGGTGCAACAATTGAGGATGTCTGAAGAAACCCCACCGAGAGTGGCCGTCGATCGGTGCAGCCTATCTCTCCGGGCCTACCAATCATCTGGTAAGTCGGGATTCAACAATGGCGACAGTGAGATCCAGGTACCCGACAAAGTTCGTGCATATAGGCGCTCCTTGTAGCGGATCAGCCACAATCATCCCGCAGCCCTTGGGACAATTTCAACCTTTCATTTTTCTTCCTTGTATTCTATTTTCTTCGACCTGCATTCTCTCACAGCTGTCTGTACGATGCGCTTGTTTCGACTTCGTATCTGCACGACATGCGGTTGCTGGGTTGCGATTACGTGGGATGGCTCCATCACGGCTTGAGCCACTCGCTACTGCTCACGATTCGCAATGTAACTCTGACGTGATAGGCAGCCAAGGATGAGTCTACAGCCGTGAAGGATTTGGCTCGTGATTTGAGGTTTAAGATGGGCTGACGAAGGTGCTTCCCGTTTGTTGCACGAGCTCTTACCTGTCCCTCTCCTTCCAGTCTAATCTTCAGCTTACACACCTGTCTCAGACTCAGCATGCGCCTTGCTAGATCAGCAAGCAACTTTTCATTGTCATGTCTGATATTCGTCGTTCTGACGTGCAATTACCTCCAATCATGGGCTTCTCCTTTACATACACCTGCGACGTCATCCGTGTCCCGGGCTCAGATCGATGGCAGAAACGCCTTTCCTGCCATTACCGACGTTGACTGGAACAGAGACGCGCACCTCCTTCCGAAACGATCGGAGCATATCACTATGAACGCACTGGATGGATGGACCATGAAATTCGCCCCTTACGGCATGTTCATGCCTCTTCATTCGATATTCCTGATTCTCGAACAGTTTTATCAAGACGCTATTGGGCGTGCGATTGGGGCGGAAGTGGCAGGCCTACCTGCTTCAAATATAGTGAACGTGGCCCTCGGAAGTATTGGTAAGCAATCAGGTCTTTGCTCTTTGAACTCTCTTCTGACGCTGTTCTCCTTCGAACTTGGCGAAGACTCACGTCTAATGTATTGGTGTAAAACTACAGATCTTGAATTTTTCTCTCCTACATCGATCGTGCCATGGGAGTTCGTAAATCATTTCGCGACGCAGATGTTGGCTGCTACGAGAATGGGCTTTGCTGGGCGATATGTCACGGAATACTTCAATGAAGAGACTGGCAGTGTGATAATAGTAAGCCTGAGTGTGCTAAAGGGAAGTGCGGAGGCGACATAACATGATTCTGGTTGAGAAGAGGTCGCATTTGATAAACGCATTAGTTCGCATAATTGCCCATATTAATACATATCTTCAACTCTTAAATTCGGCCTGATGGGAAGCATCTCAAGCCTTTAATCCCACGAAACCCTAAAATGGAAACTGAAACAGGGCTGTTGACCTTGCATTTTACTGCGTGCCAAGACCCCCTCAGAAAATATTTCAAACTACCGAGGTACTACGTACCTTTAGGTTTTCCTCACATCGAATTGTTATAAACCATCGAGATTGAATCAACATGAGCAGTCAGCCCTCATCACCGTCAAGTGAGATGTCTACGTCAGCTCTTCCACCGGCGAAGAAGCGAAAGCGGTCAGACGCAGCCACTGAAGAACTGGAAGTCGACGTCACAGCACCAGAGCCCCCATCTAAGAAAGCACTTCGCAAAGCCAAGAAAGGCAAGAATGTACCAACCAAGTCCTTACCCAAGATCGAAGCCCAGACCCAGACATCAAGTCCCGAAAGTGAGAACGTTATAATGAGTCAGCCATCCAAGCGATCAGGGTATGGAATCTGGATAGGCAATCTGCCGTGGTCAGCTTCCAAGTCAGACTTACGTACTTTCATCACTGCAGACACCAAGATCACGGATGACGCAATTACACGAATACATATGCCTGCGCCTAAAGAGTCTGCGACTGCGCTGCGCTCCTTCGCAAAGCCTCAAAACAGAGGCTTTGCTTACGTTGACTTCTCCACCCAGGCAGCCCTCGATGAAGCTCTTGCTCTGAGCGAAACCCTTCTGACCGGGAGACGGGTTCTTATAAAGGATTCCAAGAGCTTTGAGGGTCGTCCTGACAAGCCAAAAGAAGAAGAGGATACTTTGAGAAAATATTCTGGCAAACCGCCTAGCAAACGGATCTTCGTCGGAAACTTGGATTTCGACGCAACTAAAGAAGGTCTCAAGGAGCATTTCTCCAGGTGCGGTGAGATCCTTGATGTACATCTGGCCACATTCGAGGACTCGGGGAAGTGCAAGGGCTACGGTTGGGTCGAATTTGAGACAATCGAGGCCGGCCAGTCAGCAGTGAGAGGTTGGGTAGATATCGAGCAAAAGCGAGAAGACAGTGGTGGCGAGGATGAAAGTAGTCAAGAGGAGGATAAGCCGAGATCGAAAGGAAAATCTAAGCTGCGGAAGTGGTGGGTGAACAGATTTCAAGGACGCCCACTGAGGATGGAATTTGCCGAGGCGAAAGAGGTCCGATATAAGAAACGCTTCGGCAAGAGTGCTAAAACCCAACAAGATTCAACTACAGACTTGACGAAGGAGTCGAAAGATGTTAAAATCACTCGCGCGCACCCATCTGAAGATCAGCCTAATGGAAGCACCCTAGCTGACTCACCAAACGTTGTCCAACAACATTACAACAAGGCTCCATCGAATCCGAGGAAAATAGATGCCAGGAGTATCAAGCCCGGCGCTGCTCTGGCGGCTGCGCCACGGCTGCAACGGAGCATTGTAGCCAGCAAAGGCAAAAAGACCGTCCTGGCGTGAGCAAAGCAATAGAGTAGTTCTGTCCCGTGACAACTTAACCCTCGTCGATAGCCCTTCTATCCCACGGACTATCACAAAATGGTGTGATTTCTCCAAGGACAGACCACCTCCGGATTCGGATGAATGCTAAGGATTCAAATCTATTGGTCTCACGATCTGATTCTTCTTTCGGAAGACGGGAATACATCTTTTCGTAATCGAAGGGCTTGCGACCAATAATAGGTAGGGGATGCTACCCACCTGTGTGTAGCTAAATGGCACCTTCTTAGACGTCCATTGACACGGCTAGTCTTCCTAAGCTCTCTTTTATTTCCATTGAATGGAAAATGTTAAAACTCTAAGCTTGCTGTTATACATTTTAGTGCTGACTTGTCCTCGGCATCCAGCACCATCTTTCATGACTCAAGTAGAACAGCTTACCCAAACCGGGTAAAAGCTTTCCCCGCATAAAGTAGGCCGTCTCTAAAGTTGGACTGGTGTCTTCAAGCTCTCCTTTCGTCACATCCAACATGTCAAAATGCTCTATGATTACGGTCATGGGGAATTCCGAAGTTACATTGTTGGAGTTGCTGAAGCTGTTCATAGAAGCAGACCCGCCGAAGAGTTTCTTGCTCTCAACTGGCCCAACTTAGGTGATAATGCAATACGGACGTAGGCGTCCCCTAGCGTTAGATTTAGTAGTGATCCCCGCATTGCTATCGGACGAATGCATGGAACCTTCTTAGAAGACCGCTCTGAGCAGAACCGCCTAACGAGACGTTAGATCTTGCCGCACTGTGACGTTTCCGTGCATCTACAAACAACTCCGACCTCTTTTGCACCCTGTGTGTCCCGTCAACGATTGAAAATGTCTTCTTGAATTGTATTTGAGGCCGTGTACATTTCTCTTCTCTCGGCAAGATTCAATGCGATAAGCAACTCCTTCCAAAGGGCCCGTTATTGAAAGGGGAACAGCGAATATGTTCCAAAAATCGCGCTATTTGGGCTTGAGGGGAACTCGCCTCAATGTTGCGATTGGTTTTATCGCTGGTCTGGATTTCTTGTCGGTGACCAGCTTCCGACTATGTTCGGACAGATATTGACGCCAGCAGATTATTCGGATATGATCAGGGAGTAATGGGTAATATCATACATTGTCCTATTGAGGCCGTCATAAGCCCCTACTAACCTTGATCAGGTGGTCTGCTTACCCTTCCTAGCTTTGTATGAGCATCCCTCTTTAGAACATCTCCATTGTGTGTGTGGGCAGTCATATCCACACCATGGGTTTTGCTTCACTTGGACATCTTTCATGACGAGACAAGCTGTTACTGGATTATGATACGTTTCAGCCCTTCGAGAAGTGCCCTCGTCCGTGATTTTTCATTGAATCCTAATACTGATAAATGACAAAAAGGTCAGTGTATTTCCGGAGATCGATATTACGGATGCAGGCGAAGTAGGCCTGAATGACGCGCAGAAGTTGCACAAATCTGTCATTCAAGGTGGGTTGTAATATAGAATACCTCTATATACTACTCACATTGCTCAGGTATATCTGTCTCAGCCTACAACGTTGGCTGCTTCTTTGGTGCAATTACGACAATATGGATTGGAAATATGCTTGGGCGCCGCAAAACAATCTTCCTTGGTTCGTCCATAATGGTCGTAGGGGCTACCCTACAATGTTCCGCGTTTGGATTGCCGCAATTCATCGTAGGCAGACTCGTCACCGGGTACGTCCAAAACCTTTAGCCTTGTAGCCCCAGCCGCCTTGGCATTCATTCCAATGCTGCTGTATAGAGCTCACGCCTTGACATAGGTTTGGCAATGGACTGAATACTTCTACCGTACCGACATGGCAGTCCGAATGCTCGAAATCACACAAACGTGGGCAGCTTGTCATGATTGAAGTAGGGCCAGCCCTTTTATTTCGTTCTCTCCTCCTAATGACTACTAGGGTGCCTTGATCACAGGAGGAGTATGCATCAGCTACTGGCTCGATTTTGGTTTTAGCTTTCTCGATCCAAGTACTGTTGCATGGCGATTTCCAATCGCCTTCCAAATTGCTTTTGCGTTGATTATCCTGGTCTTCATTCTGGAACTACCAGAGTCGCCTAGGTGGCTTATACTGAAAGGTAAGTGGAGTCGTTTAACCGAATCCTACGCTAATCCGCTATTCTAGGAAAAGAAGATGAAGCCATCAATGTCTTGGGTGCCCTTAGCGACTTACCTTCCGATGATACGTATATCCAATCCGAGTTCTCGGCTATCAAGGATACTGTGCTCGAAATGTCAAAAGGTAGCTTTGCCGATCTATTCACAATGACCGAGGATCGACATTTTCATCGGACGGTAGATGAATAATTCCTCCACGATAATACGAGGCGGATTACTAAACCCATGTAGGTATTGGCATATGTGAATCAGGTCTTTCAACAGATCAGCGGCATCAATCTCATTACCTACTACGCGGCAACTATCTATGAGGATAACATCCACCTAGATAGCTTCACATCTCGAATCCTCGCTGCGGGTAATGGCACTGGTGGGTCAACATCGGAAGCTTGAATAATAGCCAGAAGCTAACTCTACGGCATCAGAGTACTTCCTCGCTTCTTGGATTGCCGTCTTCACCATCGAGAGGTTCGGAAGACGCTCGCTTATGCTATTCGGCGCCGCCGGTCAAAGCTTCTCTATGATCATGTAAGTCGCAAAGCATATCATCCTTGCACAAACTACCCCCAATACTAAAACCCCCTTTAGTCTAGCCGTCATGACCAAAATCGGCGGCAAAGGTCCCGGCATCGTCGCCGCTCTTTTCCTCTTCCTATTCAATACCTTCTTCGCCATCGGCTGGCTCGGCATGACTTGGCTTTACCCTGCTGAGATCGTACCATTGAGGATCCGAGCGCCGGCGAACGCGTTGAGTACGAGCGCCAACTGGGCGTTCAACTTCATGGGTACGTGCTCCCAAATCAATTTCACACCTCGTTAATTTTTCCGAAACAGTCGTCATGATTACCCCAGTAGCGTTCCAGTCCATCGGCTATCAGACCTACATCATCTTCGCTGTCATGTAAGCCCCATCTCCCCCTGACCACCTCCCACCCCCTCCTCCAACCCACTGCCCCCAACTTACGAAACCCCTCAGCAACGCCTTCATCCTCCCAGTAACCTACTTCCTCTACCCGGAAACCGCGTACCGCTCCCTCGAAGAAATGGACAGCATCTTCCGCAACGCGAAAGGCTGGTTCTCGGTCGTGAAGATCGCGCGCGAGCAGCCGCGCCGCTATGGGAAGAGCGGGGAACTGCTCATCCAGTATGATGAGACCGAGGAGCATGCAAGGAGGCAGGCTAGTGTTGGTGGTGCTGGGGGCGAGAAGGGGGGGTTGGGGAGGGGAGATGATAAGGGTGCGTTGGGGAGGGGAGCGGATGGGTATGGGAAGGAGGTGGAATGAGGAAGGAGGAGGGGGAGGAGAGCCCTTGGTGGGGGGTGGATGGTGATGGTGAAAGAGGGCACGAAGAATGAAACGGTGGCAAAGCGGCCTGGGACTGCGATTTATGTATTTGATATAGGGATCGAAGGAAAAGCCACCCACCCCAAAAAAGACAAGATACGTACTAGGTGGGATCTTATCTCTGGTTCCCGATGTATTTCTCTACTCTGATGATGATGGAGTTTTGAACCTCCTAAGCCAGCACACGCCAAGAGACAAGATACTTGATAACCTCTATCTCTCGTTCTCTATATTCCCTTCCCTTATATCTAACAATGATCGCGTAACTTAACCCTCCCTTCCCAACAAAAAACCCCCCACACGCGAAGCTCGAACTATACCCATGCCAAAACCTCTGATAGCACCTCCAACTTCAACCCTCATCCTTCATTACCCTACTTATCGTCCCTCATCCCGATCGCGCAACTCTCCACCCCACCACCCATCACAGTGTCATATCAGAATGCGCCTTGTAGAATCCGTGGCAATTTCGATAACAGCAGGTCACCATCCCTTCCAAGTGCTCTCCTCTATGAACGTAGGAAATGGTGCTAGCACAGTAGCAGAAGACTTGATTCGGAAGTTTCTGATGATGTAAATGCTGTCCGGTCTGTACACTCTGGCACAAAACCAAAACCTTCTATCCCCTCTCAGCATCACGATTTCCCGTATAAAGACCTTTGCGTCCCGTACCTCTGTCCTGTAGTTAGAACCCCTGCCCCAAACCTACCTAATCGTAGCGTAGCGTAGACTCTGCGGTTTCTTGGATAGATTGCTTGGTTTGTTACTTTTTCTCTAATTTGGAAGGGTTGGGTCTGAAGGTGTCGAAGAAGTGCTCTCGGGTTTTGGGTATTGTAGTTGATGGGCATGGGGGTTGGGGGTTGTGATTGAGCTTGGATAGCTTGAGTCTTTGGTGTGCTTAGTGATCTGGATATTTTCCCTATTGACGAGCTGGCCTTTTAGTGCGACCTCGCTTTTCTGCACAACGCGTCCAGCTAGATAACTCTCGTCCGAATGCGTTGCGAAGTTCGTTCACAATTAAGCTCATGCTCTCCTCCCGCGACCTCCATTGATGGCTCACCACATCCACAACAACGAGTCGCGACAACTGATCCTAAGTTCCATCCAGGATATAAGCCCAGAAGACAAGCCAGAAGTACATCTGGACATATCCTACGAATCTCAAACTCTGTAGCTGAACTGAACGAGCGATGGTGATACTCACACATCCCTCCCATCCCCCAACCTTCTGTCAACACATCACCCCTCTGATATCCAGCCCTACCGGATCCCTTCGCCGCCCGGCAATTGCCGCGCTTCTCAGCGATACGGCGGCCGCTAAGCCGCCTTTGGGTTTCTGGAGCTTGGGCGTTGGAAGCGGTGCCAACGTCATGTCAGCACTGGTGCTAGAAGGTGCGAATCGTTTTTGTTTAATATTGATGGAGAGCTCTCTGGTTAATAGGACATGAGAAAGATTGATGAGCTGGACTACTTCTCTCTTCGTTGACGTACAGATTTAGGTCTTGATGAGAAGATTATAGCTCCTAACAGAAGGTGCGAATCGTGTTTTCTTTTCTATAGGGAGCTCTCTGTTTAATAGGAAATGAGGAGAATTGTTGAGTTTGACTAGACTACTTCTCATCGCTTACCTGCAGATTTAGGTCTTGATGAGAAGATTATAGGTACTAACAAAAGCTTTGTCAGTGTCGTACAGATACCTAGCGTTTTCCTTGAGGATATCCAGTCGGTGGTCTCCCGCGAGGTCTGGCAGGGTCTCGAAGAGGAGCTGTAAACCCAGTCACCAGCGGCTCATTCGAGGTGCTAGTCTGTGCGTCTCCCCGCGCGAGCTCCCAGCGCCGGAAGAACTGTGACCATGACTGTACCGTGACACGATACGTTCCCGGACTCGTTCGTCGAATTGCACCTTCTTCCCACTGCCTCCAGGCCCCTTGCCGCCATCGCCACTGTCAGCATCACTACTACCACCGGTATCAGCCTCGTCATCACCGCTCGGCTCTGATATGGGAGCCATATCAAGGAATGGATCCATGAATTCATCTTCGTATTCTTGATCACCGCTGTCTTCATCTTCTTTGGGAAGCTGATCCCCAGCATCGTAGTCCTCAGTCCTCCATTTCCCGTAGTGGTACTCTCGGAAATACTTCCACGCGTCCTCGATCGAGTTCTGTCTCGCCTTGGGCACATTCTCCCAAGTCGCACCCAGCACCTTGACCGTAGGGCTATCAGGGAGCTCAAGATCATCGGGTTTTGGACGCGGAGGAAGAAGGTGTGCGGCCGATTCGTAGTAGTCTGCCATCCACCGATTCAGGGCCTCGTTTTCCAGGACCTGCCGGGCATTCTCCCGCGGATTGATGTCAAGCTGCTCGAGACGGGGTACCACAAGGTCTGACCGTTTGGGACCCTGCCAGGCATCCTTGGGGGGAGCATCTGGATCTAGTTCGCGCCATGTCTTTCGGGATATTCCGAGCCAGTCGCGCAGTGGACCGCGGTTGGCTTCCAGGTATGCGGTTTTGAAATCTGGATCTTCGTCTATGCGCCTCTTATCCTCATCGGTGTAGAGTACTTGCCCAAGATAGACGTCTAATTTTCTCTTCTTGGAATGTTCATACCGCTCGAAGAGTTTCTTGCGGTGGATGTCGTAGAAGTGACTTGCGAGCATGTAGACTTGGTGGGCTGTTGGTCGGTCTAATGGGTCCAATTCCAGACACTGTTCGACGAGGCGGTTGAGGGCTGGGGAGTAAAAGGGTCGCTTGTAGCCTTTGCTGACGAGATGCTTGTATATTCGTTTGGGGATGTATCTGTGGATGAGACTGATTAGGCGTTTGATTACGTTCCCCAGCGTCCAGACGTCCGTAGCGGTTGTGGGATGATCTGGAGTAGGATAGTCGATTGAATGCGGATCTGTTTCTGACTTGGGTCTGTGATCATCAAATGTCTTGTTCCGTTCATAGTCTTCGGGGGGTAGGAATCCTGAAGTTCCATGCTGTATTTTGTAAGGCGCGAAATAGCGCCCAACGGCTGGTGTCGGTACAGCATATGAGATGCCGAGATCTGCCAATTTGAGTTGGGGGTACAATTTGTTCTCCTTTTCGTCTGGATTGAAAACGAAAATGTTACACTGCTTGATATCGCTGTGGATCATTGGGTCCCATCCTGGAATGGGGTAGCCAATGTTGGTCCCATCGTGGCAGTAGGCAAGAGCAGAAGCCATGCCTTTGAAAACGTGCCAAATAAAGGGTTCGGGCCATATTAGATGGTGATTGGTGTTAAATACATCGAGATCTCCAAGGTCGCCATATTGGCCCCATTCGTAGGCAATCTTAAATTTTCTTGGTGATTCCTGTGTATGAGCACGTGCTTTTTCATGGTACCACTGCCTTACAAGTCAGCAGCAATTGGCAACGGTGCTTCACTTGGTGCCGCCCAAAGACTCACATCAATAACAGTGATGATGTCGTTGCATCCAGCCATGTTCAAGCGCTTAGTGAAAAGTGCTTCGAACAGGTAGTCTTTGTAGAAACTATAAGGCTGGATCTTTTCATGCTTGATGGCCACTTGCAACTTCTTATCATCGATTAGCTTCGCCCTGGGTGAGATGTTAAAACATGTTAACATACCTCGTCGCCATCAACGGAAGACAGCTCCCAAATATCTATTTTTTCTTCGATTTTTTTGAGGTGATTCCATTGCAGACGCGGTATTCCTCCATAATATCTATCCATGACATCTTTCTGCAGCAATTCTATAACCGGGGATCGTAATCCTAGACCGCCAGGGCCGAGCCCATAGTCACCACGAGTAATCCTTTGGTGATATGAGCGAACATCCCACGGCATGACTTCATCTTCATCAATTCTTCTCTTGAACTGTGGTGGTATTGGAGGTATCGGCTCATCGTATTTCAGGCCCCACCATGATCTGGGTCGCCTTGCTATCCGTCTCGATTGTACCCCTTGGATTTCTCTGAAAATTTGTCGCGTTCGATGTTCTCTAGCCTCAGTTGATGTGGAGGTGTGTGTCAATAGTGCATTTGATATGCTCGTCCTGTTTCCCTGGGACGAAATTGATATAGACCCGCCAGGGCCGTTATAATTGGCCATTGCTGTACCCGATATCGATGTTCCTGGTGAAAAGTGCTGCAACTCTCTTGCCCCGGAGATACGTTGTTCTCATTGAAGTTTCTTGCTATCGAAGGAATATGAGGAATGAGGCATGCATGTACTCTAAGCGAGGAATGTATAAATATGAGGCATGTGGAATGAACCATTAAGACGTGAAGCATATGATGCTGTCACTGGATATCAATCATCAAGTATTTGATGGTTCTCTAATTAGAAACAGCTTCGCAAGGGAAATGTAAGAGACTACTCCATGAGACTTGCATCCTAGTTGATTAGCTTAGTCGTGTTCAACTTGCTGGAATCCAGGTTGTTACGCGCACTCGCTATGAGTGCATATTCCTCTCTACATCATTGCTCACATAATCGCTCAAAGTCACTGAAAAGAGAATGGACAAACGAGAGCTTGATTTGAGAAGAACATCGAGTCCAAGGCTCCGTTCGTACCACTGCTTGCTAAGGACTACGATTGTCCGATATAGACAAGCTTCACCAGCTTGTAGACTGCAGACTGCAGAACGTGTGTAGACAAAAGTACTGAAAAGTGAAAGAGGACGGGGGTAGGTTCAACGGAAGCTGTGACGAGCTTTCAAGGGTCATATCCCCCAAAGAGTCGGTAATCGTTGCTGCTCTTCCCGTAGGCCAATATTATAGTGCAGACTTTCATGTGCCTTAGTGAAATCTGCTCTCAAACATGTACTGAGCCAGAGAGAAACCTTTGTCTATTTTAGGGAGCAATGTTGAGTTTGGTAACGTTGATTAGAAGAGGCATAAGCGGAGAGGAAAGAGAGGACCTCTGGCGTCGCCGACAGTAAAAGGTGGCTGAAACCAAGTACTATCGCACGAGCATACTACTAAGCACGAGTACAGAAACAGCGCAATAACTCACCTCCGTGATCTACGGTGGTCACCATTGTCGGAATTTGAGCCCCAAATTGTTAGAAGGGCTAGAGCACACCGATTCAGGCATTGAATTGATTAACTAACTAACAAATATCTACGTGAGAGCATTGAGTACTAATACATGCGACATATGCGATATATGCGATATGCGTTATTGATGATTGAACTTTGAATCAAATGATTGAATTCTGAATGATCTGATCATCTGAATTTTGAATAACACGTGATTAAAATTTTGAAAAACTCTGAATATTGCACATTTCAACATTTTCATTCAATAAAACAAAATTATCAAACATCTATTCGCAACAGCATTTGATAAAATTACTGTTTTGAAATTGTTTTGATTCAATTAATTTCTTCGTTAACGAACTCAAACATGTTCACAAAACGTCGAAATAATGCAAATGTAAAAAATTTGATGAAATCGTCGATCATCATGTTCTTGATATTGATGTAAATCAATTTAATGACTTTTTCGATCATCAATTTTTTGATCTTGTGATATCTGATTGCGATATGTTTAATTTTTTGATGATTGACGAAATTGTGAATCAATGCGATGACGATTTGATTGTTTGCTCGTAAATCGATGAAATTCTCGATGAGATATTTCAATGCATCGAATACGACGATCAAAAAATAAATTTTTTTGTTCGCATTGCATTGATCAATATATTCGATTTCGATCGTCGAAATGACAACGATATTTTGTCGTTTGAAAAAATGAAACACGAAATCATTTCAAAGCATAAATACATAATCAGAAATAAAGCGAAAAATATTTTCGCATTTTGCATATGATGCATCTGTATAATTCATCAATTTCTCGTTGTGATTCGTTTTTGATTCAAATCGTAAATTCAAATTCGAAATGTTCGATAAATATCGAACGATATACATGACAACATGCATATGAATTGATGTTAAATTACAAACGTATTTCGAGAATTTGTTGATCGCGACGACGATATTTGAACGAATTATTCAAGTGAATCATTGATCAAATTCAATAATTTTGCGAAAAAAATGTTTTTCGTTTTTCGATGTTTGATACATTTCATCGTTATGAATATTCGTTTTGAATGAATACGACTTCATTGAAATTGACGTTGATTTGCAATTTTCAAAATCACAATTTTTGACAAATTGTTTGATAAACGTTTTTGCGTGAATCACATGATTCGATTTTTGCGATTTTTGATGATTTTGATTTCAAAATAAAAATGTATCTCATCGAAATTTTTGATGCGAAAGCGTTTGTTCAAATCGATTTTGATTTGATCGATGTCATTGATGATGAAATTGATTAATAAAAAATCGTCAACGTAAATTGACAATATGATGTCAATAAAATGTACGAAAACGCAATTATTCACAAACAAACAAATGTAATTCAATGAAATGAAATATTTTTTCAGACAGTCATATCACTCGCGAAAAAATTGCTTTAATTCATACAATGCTTTTCTCAACGAGCAAGCGAATTTTGATTTTTTTTTTTCGAAATCAGACGATTGTTGTATTCATTGTTTCATTTTGAAATTTGATTCAAGAAACGCAATGACGACGTCAACGTGATGCATTTTTCAGTCGTTTTTCGTAATCAATGCAAATATACATTTTCAAATCATTGATTTAGCGATTTCAAAATAAATTTCGAAATAGTTTTTTTCAACAATTTGTAAAAAATTTTTCGTCATTCAACGAGTTTTGTATTTGACGATTTCATCGCTAAAATTACGTTTGATTGAAAATACTCAACGACTTTTGATAACGTTGATTTCTGAAAACGATAATAACAATTTTCAAATGTCGTTGTGTTTGTGATGCTCGAATTTTTTTTTCGCAATCTGAATTCATCGCTTTTTATTCGAATGAAATTCAATTTTTTGTCAATTTTGCGATATTTTATACTTCAAGTCGATGATTTTGAATTGTTTGATTTGTTTCGCAATTCTGACATTTTCGCGATGTGTTTCGAGATCAACAACTTTTTCATTATCATGATTTTTGTTTCAAGAATTTTGTTGATGAGCGAAATTACGCTCAAATTAAGTTTGCGTACGAATGAATTTACGAAATCTTTGTAATTCGATGAATATAATTAATTCAATTGATGAAATTGATTCAATTAAATTTTGATGATCGTCGAAATTATCGAAATTATGTTTTTCAACATTTGATTTTGCAAAATTCGAATTCAAATCGTTCGAATTTGCAATATTTGCAATCGTACACTGATTATCTAAGAAATTCTGATTTGTTTGATCAATCAGAAAGCGAAAATCAAAAATACTGTAATTTTCAATTTCTTTTTCGATTTCGAATTTGATATATTCGTCAAACATCACATGAGTCGCTTTAATGATTTGATTTTTAATAAATTCTCATATACGATACTGATTCGAAATTTCGTAATTTAAAAATATCTTTTGATTTTCTGCTCGTCAAACTTTTTGATATGTTTCATTTTCGCGAAACACAACGTTTCGAACGAATGTAAATTGAATAGATTCGATTTTCGATTATTTCAGATCTCATGCGATATCATATTGCTCGAAAAATAGAATTGATGTTCTTTAAATAAACGATCGTATGAACTGTTTTTTCTCAAAACGTTTTGAATAATTTCGAGTCGTACAGCATGAAACGTACTTTATTGAAAATAGTACGAAATGTTCGTTCTGACATTTCGTTTTGATGTGAATTATTCGAAACAATGAATTCTCATTGAATGTCGTGTTCGATCATGAGTGTTTCGATTGTTTTGTTGATATTTTCTTTGACGTTGTTCATTCGAAAAAATTCGATGATTAGTTTTTTGATTTTGATCATATGAATAAAATCTTTGAAAACGATGATAAATTCGAATTTCTTTTTGATCAAATACAATCAAATGTAATCAATATAATCGTTCACGAATACAATTGCGTAACGTTTATCACGAGAAATTCGAACGATGTAATCTTTTTCGATCAAATCTGTATGAAATTTTTGTTTTTTTCGTGTAACACGTTTCGTTGAATTTGTTCTCATTGTTTTGTGATTTGATGTTCGATGCATTTTGTTCATAATGCATGATTCGCATTTATCGTGTTGTGAATCGATTTTTTCGAATTTGAAACATTCGAAATCGTCGATGAAATTCATTGTTGCAAATTTTTTGACATCGCGAAAATTGAAATGTTCAAGTCGACGATGTTATTAATTTCAAAAAATAAAAATTTTCGCAAATCGTGTTCGAATGACAAACTTTCACATGTCGAGAATATATGAATTATTTTTTTTTTCTTTTTGACGTGTATCGATCATGAAAATTTTATCGTCGTTCTCGTCAATGATTCTGAAACGATTCTGTTTGACAACGATTTCGCATGATTTCTTCTCGAGTGTATCAGTTGATATGAAATTGAATTCAAAATCAAAAACGTATTCAACGTCGATAATGATGTTGCAAACTCGTTCGTCGTCGATATTGAATTCAAATATAATGAATTCGATTTTCTTGATCGTCAACAATGCGTTATCAACAATTTCAACGATCTTGATCGTTGCGAAAAATTTCAACTCGTGAAACAATTTTTTGTTGTAACACAAATGAGTGTTCGTTTCATTGTCAAAAAAAAAATTCGAATTTTTGAATGAAATTGTTGATTTTGCAATGCGTGTTGCACAATTGATTTGAAAAATGAAATTGCTGAATCGAATACGTTTGATTTTGTTCATTGCAAAATGACGAAATGATGTGATCGAAAACGTACTATTTTCGAAATTTGAAAAGATTGAATTTTCGATTGAAAAATCTGATTTGAATGCAAAAACGATAAAATCGTCAGATTTGATTCGTTTGATTTTATCATTTTTTTTGATTTTGTCGATTTTGTTGATTGATACGAAATTGATTTTGTTTGATCAATTCACGATCAAATGCATTTTGATTTCGTAAAATTTTCAATCAAAAATGCGTTGAAATTTGTTATGATAAAAACAATGTGATTTGTCATGAATAAAAAATTCACACATTTCGCATGAATCAATATCACGATTTTTTTGTTTTTATTTTTATTTTTATTTTCATCGTTTTTCGAAAATTTGATTGATTTGTTTCGATTGTTTTTGATCGTTCGAATTGAATTTCGATTTTTTTCATGTGAATATCTCGTTTGTTTTGATCGATCAACGTTTTGATCATTTCGTCGATAATCAATATCGTTTCACGTAATTTGATTTCGTGAATAAAATGAAACATGTACGAATTCAAATTTTTAGTTAAATTCATACGAAAGCGACTGCTCATGAATCAAACAAAAAAATTTTCGTCGATCGCATTAATTTCATTTTTTCATTTTTTCAAATGTTTTGTTCAATCGTCAACGTTTTTGAAATCGACAAGCGATTTGCTGCAAATTTTTTTTACAACGAAATCGATAATGATCAGATCGATCGTTTCGTAAAAACTTTTGAATTTCAAAAAAATTTTCGTGTCGTTTTTCATGTTTTTGACGTGTGAACGAAATTTTTGTTCAAACGAGATATGCATTGTTGCACAGATTTTGCTGTGAACAATGATTCATTTCTTGTGATTTTTTTTGTATTGCTTGTATTTTGCATCGTAAATAGTTTGTTCAATCTTGATCATAACACGCTCGATGCCGTTCTTTTTGCGTAAATCTGATTTCGCAAATGAAAATGATTCTTTTTTTTTTTCAAAAATGTAAAATCAGAGTTGAGAAAATATGAAACAGAATTTCAATTTTTCGATTTACAGAATGAAATTTTCGATTTTTTTCAGTTTCGTAATTTTGTATATTGCAAAATCTTTTTTCATGATGTTGTAAAAAAATTTCTGAGTGAATTGATAAATTAAAAAATGTTTTGTTGTTGAATTTGTGTGATTGCGTTGTTGAAATTTTTCGATTGCATTTTATTGAAACAATATGTGTAAAATCGATGATTTGTTCAATAAATCGTGACTTACAAGTTATTAAAAACGAAAGCACGATTCGAACTCATAATCTGTTGAAAAGTTAAAGCACATCGATTCAAACATTGAATTGATTAACTAATTAGCAGATATTTAGGTGGAAGCATTGAGTATTAATACATGCGGCATATGCGATATATGCGATATGCGTTATTGGTGGTTGGACCCTGAACAGGTGGTTGGACCCTGAATGGTCTGACCACCTGGACCCTGAATAACACGTGACTAGGACCCTGAAAGGCCCTGGATATTGCACACTCCAACACAAATTTTTCCAAGAAGCTAAATAAAGTGATCAATGGCAGCAGATGCAGAGCAACGTCGGCTGGATGTCATCCTCCCTCAACTCAACCGCCTCCTAGCCTCTCGCGAATTTCCTAAGACCATTTGTCCGTCCGAAATTGCACGCGCGATATCAGCAACAGAACTGAATTCCTTGGGAGTCTCGGAATGGAGAGATCTCATGCCAGAAGTTCGAGAGATCCTCTGGGAAATGCGTGAGCGGGGTGAAGTCGAGATCCTTCAGAGAGGGGCTCTCCTGCCTGAAGGCACTGAGCTGCAAAATATTAAGGGCCCAATCCGTGCAAGAAGGACCCAGCAATCCTAAGGTGTATCTTCGAATCTTTCAAGAGGATGATCTCTAAAGCTGGCTTGAAGAAATCTGCCTCGGCCTAAGCTAGTGACTGAAGAAGGCTCCTGGTGACTCACACTAGGCAGTAGGGAGGCTGTCAATCAACGACAGGTATATAGGCATCCTATCAATGAATTCTCATACTGATGGACCCAGAACTCAAAGGAAGGCTCACGAAAAAAGCCATCACAATGCCTCCGTCAACCTACACCCTTCCGTCCACCTTCCTGACCGGCAAGCCCCCCACCCCCATCAAAACCCTCATCGACTTCACCAAAACCCCTGTCCCAGAATACGCCAAAGACTACGCCGTCATAATCGACAACGCCCTCACAAAAGCCGAATGCGACGCCCTGGTCCGCGCCGCCGAAGCCCGCACAAACGGCCAATGGGAACAAGCAATGATCAACATCGGCGGCGGAAGGCAAGCTCTAGCAACTGATACCCGCGACTGCGGCCGCATTATCTGGGACGATCGTGACATCGTGGAGAGGATTTGGCAACGAGTTAAGCATTTGGTGCCGGAGATACATACCATCAACCAACAGCCGCTTGTCACAGGCATGGGGCCCTGGAAAAGGAAGGAGGTGCTCCAAATGACGAGACTGAATGAGCGGATGCGCTTCTTGAGGTATGAGGAGGGGAATTATTTCCGACCGCACTGGGATGGGAGCTTTAGGGTGCCGGGTGGGGATGAGTTTTCACTTTATACGCTGCATCTGTACCTCAATGATGGGGATCCGAACGCGCCAGAGGGGGAGCTGAAGGGTGGGGCGACGAGGTTCCATTCTGCTGATGAGAGGGCCGAGTTTGATGTTGAGCCGAAAATTGGGAGGGTTTTGATCTTTCAGCATCGGAACTTACTGCATTCGGGCGCGGATGTGGATGCGGGGATTAAGTTGACGATGAGAACGGACTTGATGTATAGAGTAGTAAGGAAGGAGGAGTAGATTTTTCCTGTCTCTCATCTAGCTCTTTTGTACAATTCAATTGTACAATTCAATTTTCCCGAATCGTGTAAATGCCGACACAGCGCCCAATGCAGTCTATATCTCCCAGATGCATCATACACTATCGTACATCCCCATTTCATTTCTTCTCTCTTCTCGTTTCCTAGCTACCCACATCCCTTCCCTCCAGTCCTCCACCTCTCCTCCCACCTCGCACAATCAAACTCCCCCTTCCCCAATTTCCGATTAACTTCATTATGCGCCTCACACATCCACCTCCCAAGCCCTTCCCTCCCCTCCACCCTGGGTTCATTCCCCTTCTGCTTCATCCAAGCCTGGAAGTCTTCGGCGCAGACCCAGCAGGGATATATCCTGGAGAAGAGGGAGAGGAAGGAGCGCATTTCGCGCTGCTGTGTTGGGGAGGCCTGGGAGGGGTAGGTCGCGGATATGCTGTGCAGGAGCGTCCAGGTGTGGTTCCCAAGGGTGTCAACATCTGGGGGACAGTCTGCGGGGAGGGAAGATATGGTTGTGCGGGTGGTGAGCGAAAGGGTGGGGGAGGCGCTGGCGGCGGATGAAGACGAAGAAGGGTCAGAGGAGGAGGAAGAGGCTTTCATCATGGCGAGCCAGTTGGCGGAGGAGGTGCAGGTGCGGCAACTTCGAGTACATTAGCTTTTGGAGCGTTGATGACACTTGTGGTTCGGCTTACGGTTTGCCATCTTTGTCCAGGACTACGCCCCTTGGGGCTTCTTGTGGAGCTGCATGGCTCTTTGTGGGCTGCGCTTGTGGAGAAGCATCTTGTTCTGGCGGTTTCTTCTTGGTTTGCGAGCTGAAGAACTTGTCCATCGGAGTACAAGACGCCGTCCTGGCTCAGTTCGACGATTATGCATCAAGCACGCCGGATAGCGGGCCGACAAAGCGCTGGCGCTTGCGACGATTACCGACTTGAACAGTTCTGACGATGAGAATTGAGGCAATACTCGGGAAATTCTACTGTACTAGGTAGAAATAATGAGCCAAGACTCTCTGAGAATACTCTTAGTAGCTGCGCGTAACATTTCACCTCACAAATACCGACCAAAGGAGGCCAGGCAGCTCTTCGTGCTTTCAAATTAATGGTCTATTATCGACCTGGCTTTGGTCGGACAGTCCCCTTCTCCTCAGCAGGTCGAAGCTTAAAGATTAGGTACAGTACCTTATTATATCCGCCAGGTAAAGCCTCAATATATAACAGTAAGTTCCTTCTGTCTTTTCTCTGCTTTCTTCTCCGATCAAACCCTTTCAGTTGCGTAACATGATGCGACACTGCCCTCTTGGCTTGCCCACTCGGTGCATTGATCCTTAGCCAAGGGAGTTTTTATTCAGACAAAACCCAGAACAAGAGGGTTTTAATTCTCCTAGCGTATAGAAGCCCCCGAGTTTTAGTGAGGTCCTGACCCACGATTATCTCGAATTCGCGGATACACCATCTCTTGGCTGACGACTTGACGCTTCTTACCTGGGAAGATATTGTGGTTGGATTGAGTGTTGGTTCTGTTGTGGTCAAGCAAGCTTTGAGTTGGTCTGGGCTCAGCTTGAGGTTGTGGATGTTGGACTCCCGTTCTCGCCACGTTCTGCCTGGCCTTCGGCAGAACGGGTCGAGGGATGCAAAGCTGCCATGTCATCCTCCACAGCAAGACACTGCATGCGTTTCTGTTTTGATATCGAATGCAACCCCACGTTGCTCGATGTAGTAATGATGTCGAAGGATGGAGCACGCGTTCTGACCTCTCGATCTTGAGCTCGCAGACAGGCCTGCCAATCCTGTCGGAATAGTGCAGAAAGTAGATTTGGACATGCCAGCAGACAAGCCGCGATGAGATAAGCGGCAGGCTCTATACAAGCCCACATCACTAGTGTTGCAGAATTCCATGTTGGATCTTCGAAAGCATCGACTATATAGAATCTATGGAAATATCGGAGTCAGTATTACCTTTCTAAGCTATGTTTGAGGAGATGCCACATGTTTCTGGAGCTCAAAATTCCCCTTTTTTCTAGAGCATGACTAAAAACTCCTGCAGCATTACGAAAAGGGAAGAAAAGGCTCCGATTTATACGTACTGAGCGAAACGGATGATCGAAAAAACGAGGCCTCTATTCAGCAGTCAGTGAGTAGAATCGGAAAGTCCACTCTCTCGATACGTACAGGCCGCCCATGAGGAATGTAGTGGCTAAGCCCCATTTGATCCTTGTCGACGTATTCAGCCTCAATATGACCGGCAGCGGTAATATGAGCATGACCAGATCAGTGAGAATCGTAGGTAGGCCGCCGACTCGAAGTTGAAGCTGCCCATCGATCCGACAATAACCGCCTTTTATTCTTCTATCCCACTTAAATGAATATGGATCGCACGGCCACATCGACAATATGACATTGACGATACACGCGATAATGGTCACGGCGGCCACGACATAAGATATTGAGCGAGAGCGCTTGTCAGTGAAGACTCGCAAGTAGACGGCCAGAACAACAAGTCTTGGGAACGTGACAGCAGGTGCGTATAGGGCCGGAATCGCAACCAAGCAGGTTTTGCCCCAGTACGGTAGCTTTTCAGGACTCAGTTGCGCAACGACTCCCAGATGACGACCGACGCCCCCATGTTCTACGGCAACTATCGACACGTCAGTCAAATCAAATTGAATTGTACGAGACACTCACGGATGCTTGCTATGCACAAGCCTAGACAGCTCAAGTATGCCGGTATGATGAATATATCATCCCAGCCAAAAGGAGCCTTTTGCAGATGGCGAGACCATTGACGAAGCGCAACAAAAATGGTTTGTAGCACTATTAACGCAATAGCTGTACCTTTCAACCGGTCGCCAATATAAGCATCAATATAGCTTTGGCTGAGCTCGGAGGTGTGAATTGAAGAAGACATCGCTGATAGTCTTAATTAAATAGAGAGATCCTGTCAACTTTCCACAGCAGATCATATTTCCAAAGGTCTCAAAGGATTTTGAGCAAGAGATAGGAGTCAAGATTGAGGCAAAGTCTGACTGCCGAGGCAAACATTTGATAGGCCACTGATGACTCCAAGTACCGTAGGAATCCCGAGCCCCCAAGCAGTTCGATCTCTGACTTATAGGTACTGATCGGTATGGATATTCTCAAGGCTCATTCAGCTCGATTGCGCTTGCTGGGATTACATGCAAGTAATACTTCTTAGTGCTTACTTTACCGAGCTTTTCAACGAGCCAAGACGGGCAACATCTCAATTCATCACCAACTCCACGAAATAGGCGAGAACCCTTTAACCCCACCATTTATATCTTAGCTGACTCAGGACTCGGAACTGGTTACTCCACTGTGTATCACCATGCACAGCTTGTGTTACGAGACACCACTCATCATCCTTGAATGCAGCAGGCCAATCCAAGCAATCATACTGGACAGCATTCGCTACTGCAACCTAATCAGGTAAGATGCTGCGCCATGAGACAGAAGGTCAAGTTGCTGAGAAGAACGCCTTTTGCGTGTTTTTGCAGGACGTAACTTTTTGGTAGCATGCTTGAGTCTCTCTTTGGCTTCACAAAGAAACTCCCCACGTACGACTAACAGCCTTTCCAGTTCCATCTAACATTGATACGCCATCATCTAAAGCATCGTGCGCTAGACAGGGCTGTTGATGAGGAGACACGTGACCGTTGTGAGAATCGGTCGAACTAGTATCTGGTAGAAGCTGTGAGAGATTATTTTTTGCATGGAATCAGCCACGGCCAGAGTCCTTGCGCCGGACGTACCCAGGACAGCCTATACGTTGAGAAGTCCAGAAAGCTTGCTCGGCCGCTTACCGGATACAGCACTGGCCCTAGACAGAAATGGGTGCCATGGAAGATAGGAATCACTTACCAGATCAAGGATACCCGTCATCAGATCTTAGAGAAATAAAACTGGATGAATGGAGTTTTAGACTCGACGTAATGCCCAAGTCGGGCTATTCGTTTTCTTTCCCGTCCATCACTATGATCATGTGAGCGGTAAAATACCCAAGGACGTGATCGGTAGTCAATTTCGCCTCGATCGCTCGAGGCGAGTGCAGAGAACACTCACTAACGCTAATACATACGTCAGACCTTTCAGGCCTAGAACACCCCAACACATCTTCATTATTCTCTGATTTCACGGTGTTGACAGCCCCTCCGCCCAAATCGACAATGGTGCATATAGGTTCACTCTGTCCATTTCGTATATCTTCGTCAGGATCAACTCGAGCTTTCAATGTACGATCAAACTTCCCCTTCGTCTTCGTCCGATGCGTATGCGACAGATTAATGCGCCGATCCTCCGCTCTGGTCTTCAGCTTTGAAGCAAATTCTGCTCAGAGTATCATACACACGACCATCTTTCAGGACACGATATGCGCAAGCATTGACATCCCATCGGATTTGGCGTACCGCAATGGCGGAGGCCGCCTGCAATGCATATCACACAGATTGATTGTTTACCCAAGCCCTGGACAAGCTGGCCATGGGCCACGCATGGATCCCTCAATCTTTTCATAAAGATGTTGACATGGTACGGGATAGCCAATACGGCAAGGGTGGCATATATACATTGGAAGTCGGACACATGTTCTGCGGACGGTATGTCTAGACTCTGCCAATGCCGGTTTCAGACATGGCTATATCCAAGCATCGAAGAGCAACGAGGTTTATCTACTACCTCAAATATGCAATACTGGTAGAACGAAGTATTTGATCTGTGTTCATCAACAAACGGCGTGATATTGGCATTCTTTGGGGATTATCAGTCAAAGGTAGGATGGACAGGAGGAGGGAGGACTTAAGGCAGCTGGCGAACTCGAGACATTTCGATACAGATGATTCCAAGAAATCATCACTGTGATCGTCCCCTATTCTCCGGCGACGTGCTGCTGCTCGATAGTATCCCAAGTACCTCCTTTCCTCTGGAAGAAATATCTAGAGACTCCACTATGTTGAACTTTCTTTGCCTCGACGCCTCAAGCACACAACTTTCCAGTCGCTCTAAAGGGCATCAATTCTAGAGTTAACGCATAACACCCACAACACCGCATAATCGACGATGAAACACCGACCATATCCCCACAGCATAGGCGCAGCTCTTGTCTATAAAGGCGTAAAACTTATGTTGGCTTGGCCTCCTCCTTTAATAAAGGAGCTGAATGCGAGGGTGCAATCGATCCAGGACTTACTAGGACGGACTGCTGCTTGAAGAATACCCCAGGTACCCGCCTCCTTCTTTTCCGTTCTTCGTCCTTGATCTTCTAGAAAATCTTTTTCGGTCGATCTCTCCTTGCAAGATCCTTTGTCCTCTGATCTGATATGGCGCTATCTGCCTCCCGTGTATCACCACTAATACGATTAGTTTGACAAAGATGCGTATCTGTCTTTGGTACAAAGCATATGAAGATGGTTTCTGACTGGTAGACTTTTGCCCGATGACCAGGCCCTTTGAGTAAAGGGAGCTAACCCGCTTTGCTACTGCCCTGCAGAGCGTTTGGTAGGTTTTCTTAACACAGGCGGTGGCACGCACGCCGGCCCAATACCAGATGTTGGACATAGATGCACAAACCCCACAGGGCGTTGGACCTTCATTCCGGGGGTTTTAGCATGTACTCGGTTTCATCAGATTTTTGCTGGAGCTAGGAGACTACATCGGCGATCTGGACTCCAAAAGCAGAAAATACGTACAGCTCTGTTCACGGTGGAGTTGGCCTACACAGACAGACCACAGGTCACCTCAATTAAACGGTGGGCGAACGGCATCCATGCGTCTGTTATTTCATGCACCGGTGTGGGACCCCTCCAACTCCAAGGTTTGAAGCAGAGCGTGCCATCCTCCACCATGGCAAGAAAAAGCCCACATAAAGAGCTTATCCATGCCGGGAGTTGTCCAATTAATGTCGACGCAGTTCCTAGGTTCACTGTGACTTTGGAAATTACAGTCCATGACTGGCTCGGCGTTCTTCGGACGAAAAGGCTTTGCAGAAAATGCCCACAAATCTGCGAAACTGGACAACCATCCAACAATATATTCATATCACATATGTCGGTCGATGCCGGCCTTCCGGTGCACTTACAGTCCATCCTTTTGGTGTGGCACTTCCATTCTGGTAAGACTCTAGCTGAGGGCGAGTTGGACAAATGCCTGGAGCACCCTCCACCAGGGCATTGGATACGGATAGGTGGAAGCCAATCATGCAATACGAGATCCAGATCTCGACGTCCGTCATAGATCATCTAGATCCTACCTATGGCATTGTCTGATATGACTCAAGAAAAAGAAAGCCTATGGTCTAAGAATGTGTGGTAAGATCCTTGATCCTTGTTGTCTCTGATCCAGTTTGGTCACGTTAGGTAGATTCTAGCTGGGAAGCGAAACAGGCAGTCCGTGTCGAAATATCGATGCCCACCACAGGTTTTCTTGATCTTACCCATGCCTTTGGCCGAGATGATGGTTAAAGAGAGGAACTCTATTAACTAGGTCTCGAATGAGGTCCCCTGATCTAAATCCTGTATTGAATTTTACTTTCTAATTCCGGCACCCAACAGAAAGCTCTCTCTGAGATGGATGAGTCATTGGTCTGGTGACACCATCATCTCATTGCTCTTGGTCTCCTCCGGGCCTAACAGCTGAGGTCCACGAGCTGAGTTGGTGTGGGACATCTGATCTGAATGGCAGCCGGTTGGTCGATGATCACACGCCAGACTGTGGGCGTTGGCCACTGGTTGAATCATCGGACGAACCACTCATCTCAGTCATAGCACCACCCTCTCTCATACTTCTCCACAGTATATGATATCATGAACCTACCGCAGCACAAATCAGCCCAATTCCAGTTCGATTTTGTCATCAACATGGGTTTGTCGAGGGATAAAAACCATGGATTTGCCATTGTCTGGAAATATAGAACCCTTGGATCAGCATCCACACTTGCTCTTTACCTCCCCCAAAATCACATATTCCTTGCTATAAAAATCTACTCACTAGAACGAAATTCCTCTCACATTGCATCTCAGCACCGCAATCATTCCCCCCGTAGCGGCAGTATAGAGGTAAATAGATACCTAGCCACCTACTCACCATCACTGTACTTCAGCACTTGGTTTCCGCCCTCGCTTTCCGACTCACGTCGTTCGCAACTTTCACATACTACATCCACTAATGGTACCAAGCAGCTCTAGTCTGCTGCTAGACGACCACGACTGGGGGACTCGGCACGCCTGTTGGAGCATGTAGTGGCGGCATCGGCATATCATCCAAGTCTGCGTTGTTGTGGTACTAAGGTCAGTGCATTGCTTCGCCGAAAATAAATGGTCTTGCTTGGATAGGTCGCTTACCGTCTGAGCTTGTAGGTCGTTGGGAATATTTATGTATTCTGTGATCACCCGGTACCGGCTTGAGGCATTGGTTGAATTCGCCATGATGCTGCACATGGTTTATATTTCCAGGGGGATGAGGAGGGTAGGTTGCGTCCTGCGTCGAGAATGGGGAATGCTTTATCATACATTGAACTCTATAATATGATGAAAAGGTCGGCTTCCGGTCGTTCTATCCTTTCGATTTTTCCTTTAATTGAGTAGAAATGCGGGTGTAGTTCTTACATATGTCCCTCATACAGAACGGAGTGATGCTTCTACATTGCCCCGTGATCCAACTTCGTCGCTAAGATAGATTGATATATTTCTCACCACTTCAAGCAGGAGTATTCATGATATATTTGGGTTGCGTGTATTTGTCTTGGATTACATCGCTCTTAGATATTTACGTTGATAGTGCAAAACGTTAATTAAGACTATGCTCTGTATTTCAATAATGAAAACAAATAAAAATATAATTGAGACTGTGAACTCATCAAGCGAGAATGACTGCTTTCAGTATTATCATCAAATTCGACATAGCTCGATCGACATCAACCTCCTGCACTGTCTCAAGCGAGGAATCTAACCGCGATCTATGAAAGTCAGCATGTTGCTACGTGGTTCGCAATTCTCATTCAAACACAGTTTGAATTGTCTGACGGAATGCATTATCAAAAGCGAAATAGATCCAGCCTGCGGATTCGATTGTAGCTGTCTCGTCGCGGTCGAGGGATATAATAGTTGAGTAAGCTGTATCTGCCTCTTGCTGATGATTATTACGTACTTTGAAATGTTGATTTAGATCTCGGAATCCGTAAAACCTGAATCAGACTTCCTCATCGTAGCTATTGTCACCGGAAGACGTAGTAAGTATTTCACTCCACTGGAATTCATCTCTACCTCACGCTCACTCTCATCTCCCCCGAATCCCATTCAACCCCACACAATAAGCCTCTCTTCGATCAATATCTCCATTCCCCTTCTTCTAACCTTATATTTCAATCACCCTTTCCCCCTTTCCCCCTTCCATCCTTCAACTCCAGCCTCAATCCCCAAACCACACTCATCATCCAGTCACTCTCTTTCGGCTTTTCCTCGCTTTGTCTGAATAATCCACTATTCTCGTATTGGGACGGAGCCAGAGAAGAGACGAATGAAGATGAGATGCCAGTGCGAGAGATTTCGAATGTTTGGGGCTGTGAGTTTTTGATGTTGAGGAGCTGTAAGATTGGCGAGTTGGAGTGTTTTGATGGAGGGGGATGGGATTGTGGAGGATGAAAAGAGAGAAGAAAATAAAATAAAATATCATTATGATTACGATTTAAACCACCTTCTTATTCCCGTTTCTACATACTAATCTAGATTGTCACACTTTACGTCATACCATCTATCACCACGACTACTCCTCCGAATCTGGATTATCCCTTGCATACAAAGAAAAAAACACTTTGCATTACCTTATGGAGACTCGGAGATTACGAACTCTGGATGCACTAACAGGATAGAGTATAAGATGCAAGATAGATATTCTATCAATGTTTTTGACATGTTATAATCAAAGATGCGGAAGCACAAACAGACATGCAGCTGTCTTGAGAGATACAAGTTAGCATATCCAAATGAAGAAGTCCGTAACAGTAATCTCCATATCCCCAATTGTAGTCGCTAGATCACTAGCTTTTGTACCGATATCGAAAGACGTGCGTCTGCGCATGAGAAGAAGGAATTGGATTTAAGGTGAAATCTAGACTCCTTACGCACTAAAGGCTTTTACAAACGGTTTTTTGGTGCGCTTCTATAGTGTCTCTGGGAACTTGTTTTAGAATTTGAGATTCATAGCTGTGCATTTGTTCCTCCTTTCCTCATGTATATTCCATGAATGTATTGGAAGACGGAAATTGGGAAAAAAAGAGGGTAATTGAAAACTATTAAGAGATGAATGACGAACACTAGAAAAAGCTGGGGCGAACGCCTGCTGATATATAATCACGCAATCAGTCATCACACATCTCACAACCGCTATCGCTACCACCCTCGTGTAGCATAGATTTCTCGTCTAGCCGTGCAGAGCCAGGGATAAGGCCACACTCCTTCAAACCAGTCAACAGCTGAGCTAGGGGGTCCTTACTCTTACTGTTGACGTCTGCTACCCCACCTTCTTTTCCATTCCCATGCTCCGTCTCCGCACTATAAGTGTCGCCCTTGTAGTACAGTACCTGCAGATCCTCTTTCCCTTCCTTGGCGTCTGAGATCCGAAACCTTTCCACCCTGCGCGTTCTACAGAATTCTTCCTTGATGAATTCGACCTGCGGCCGCCAATAGAAGTACGGCTTCGCCCCTTCCAGCGGGTTCGTAATCAACAAAGCCGGAAACTTCTTCTTGAGCGAAGCAAACACCACGTCCCAGCAGTTACCGGGCGCAAACAAGAATGTCTGCTCGGTAAGGTAGTCGTTCGAAGCCGGGGACTCGAGGACGCCATAGCCTAAAGAGGCCAGAAATTCCCGATCCAGGTCGTTGAAGCAGGGGTCTTGCAGGTAGATGCGCCATGGATGCAAAGGGTGTTTCTCCCGTAGCAGCCGGATTATACTTTCGAAGGCAACGAGTTTTGCCATGGAGCGCTCGCAGGCCGCAGGAGTGGGCTGGCTGGAGAGGCTGCCGAGTCCGAGGAAGATGGCATTGGTGATGCGTAGGGATTGGTGCTGGAGGAGTTTCTGGATGGTGGAGCGGGAGCGCGAGTAGGATGACGAGGATTTCCAAGCTTTATCGAGGGCCTGGTGGCGCAAGCTGAGAGTCGTCGAGGTAAGTCCTTGGATGGCGGATTGTTGCCAACTCCTTGAGAAGTGCTGGAGACTAGAGAAATTTTGAGGACGTGCTGCGTCCGGTGGGAGGCTAGAGATATCTGTTACTTCTTCGTCGTTCAAGGGCAGATAGCCCGAGTCTGTTAGAACAGTCGTGTAGGAGAGCGACATGATTCAGAGTTCGCTTTTTTGGATGTTGTAGCGAAAAGGCACCTCTGTAAGGTTAAAAAGACAATAACAAGGAATCGTGTGGAAGATGACGAAGAGCCACTATATAACATGGGTGTACTGCAACGCGGAATGATTCTGAAGAGATGAAAGAGAGGAGTAAATGGCATTGTCTGGATGACAATATCATTAGTCGTTCTTTGTGATATCGGTGTCTGGCCTTGAGCCTTTGTAGTCAGCCTCAATCAGAGGTACAGCCTGTCAAAGACATGTCCATCAAAGGGGTCGTTGCTGAGGATATATGCTGTGGAATGGGAGTTTTTAACTATAAGCCAGTCAATGTATCGAATACCAAGAAACGGGAAGATGTGCATGCTTACTACTCTATAACCTACTCTACCCGCCAAAGCTGTGAGTAAGGAACGCAGTTCTGGGGTTCTGATTGAAACACTATGTCTCTAGAATCTTGTAGCTTTATATCCCGCGACCTAGTAACATGTGTGATGCAATCTTTCAGCATATACCCTTGCAGACCTCACACCACCGACTTGGGATAGGATGAGAAAATGATGTCCATATCAGATTTCATATGCTTTGTATCGAGAACGAATCCGAAATTTGTCATGATGGATATATTAGTGGCGAAACACGGAATTAGAATTGCACCACACCACACCACACCATTGAAGGTAGCCACCCCAATCATGCATAACGTGTCAATACCGTCCATTCTATTCCAACGAAACAGGTTTCACTGTTGGATAGTTGAACTCCCCATGTCGGCTTCCTAATGCCAATGAAAGCTCCATGATTGACGCTGGTTCCTCGCTCATCTGTTCCGTGTCCCTTCTTGGGTTCTCCTATCAAAACCCACAACTTGCCCGATGGATCCTGGGTGGTTGTGGGCATAGCTTGCACAAAAGTTGCACCGCCAATGCCCTCCGCTGACCTTGTCTCCGCCACCTGAAATCGAATATCCCAGCTCTCTTCTTCACTCCGACTACCTGCAGACCTTCCTCGAGAAGCTTCTTGACCTGTTTCAAACACCCAATCCCTTAGAGTACTTGCAAGCCCGCCAGGAACATATTTTTGGCCGCGCCGATGTGGGCTTAGCAACGCCGAAGGAAGACTTGTGGGTGGGGACTGAAGCGGGGCTGGCAGTATGAAGGCAGGTTTGGTCGTAGTCGATGGCGGAGACGAATGTGTCGGGAGCGTCAGGCGGAACCGGGGATGCGCTGAAGAGGCGGTGCAGCCAAGTCCAAACGGTGGAGGAGTCGAGGGCGGGGAAGGTGATCTTGCTGGGGCTATCGGTGGTGTGACAGGCGGTGATGTACCTGGAGGCGGAGAGGATGATATGATGATCTGCTCTTCATTGAAGGCATAGGGATGGTGAAGCCGGCGGCGCTTGGAGGGTAACGGTGCGGGAGGGGTGGTAGGTACAGTAACCGTTTGAAGATTGTCTGGATCTTCCAGAATGTGGAGCTTTGATGGCTTTTGCAAGTCTAAGGCATCTTCTTGATCCGAGCTTGGTTCTTCAATCTCCTCATCGTGACGTGTGGCCGCTCCATAGGTTGTGATCTGACCAGCAAACGGCAACGAAGACGATAAAGATGGCGCTTTTGTGTTCAATGAGCCGAAAGTGAATCTGGGCGTAGAAGCAAATTGTCGCTGGGATGAGCATTCTCGAGGGGTCTGCTGTTGCCGCAATGGAGGCGGTCTTGAAGCGGGGCGGGGTTCATCGGAGGGGAGAAACCGACGCGAAGCTGGCGTCTACTCTTCCTGTGAATATACAGACTCTGACCGGAAGACAGACGTACTATTGGTGGAGGCACCATGACTGCAGTGTATTCTGTTTCTGCATGTTATCGGAAGAGAGATGCGCAGGAAGAATGGTTGATTGAATCTTTCGTTTCATTGGCCAATGAAAAGACAGTTTAGGAGACACGAGAGCACGTGACATAACGTGGTTTGGTAGTGGCTAGTCAATTCAGACACCTGTATCAAATTCCTTCTTGTACAGATCACGTTCGTGGAACATAGTTCTACTCACGTTCCGTTCATCGCCGACCTAAGCGATTGCACGGCATGTCTTGGAAAAAAAGAGTTCGCTATGATTGAATGCTATCCTCGTCTAGATGAAGTCGTTCAATAGCTGTCTTAGCTCTAAAGACCATTTGTAAACATGTATGTTTCTCATCAACCGAGCAGTCCTGCTCCATACAAGATAAACCATGCCTGAACTCAACAATCCGGGGTTTTGCATGCCAACTTCGCTGCCTTGTTTCCAACTCTTCTAGAAGCTCCAACACACTCGGATCGGCGCCAGAACTCCTGACTACTTTCTGTCTGACAACTCTTCGCGCCATAACCCTCCACTCTGCAGCACTCAGGTCAATGTTGAAAGACATAGGGCAGTCCAGTGTGCCAGTATGCAGGTGAATTTGATCGAGCGAGTTTTCGCCCATTCTGAAGCTCATAGTAGCCCCCTGAGCAGCCCTCTCATCGATATGGGTGAGTAGCTTACCGTATTCATGCGCTAGCAAGGGTAACAGGGTGCAGAGAGACATAAGATTTTGCAGGGCTGTTGCATAAACCGTCGGACATTGTTGGCAATGAAGGGCATCGCGAGCGACGATTGTGGCTTTGGTCAGTACACCCATCGAATAAGGGAATGAAGTGGGAGGTAGTTTTTGAAAACTGGAAAGAGTTGAATATAAATCTGTGAGACAACTGCAGCCAGCATCAGACGTGGTGCTAGTAATGTCTGGTAACAAAAGATTGGAATGGTCCCTTCCAAACACGAAGTCAGCCTGGTTTTGCTCACTAGGTATGCCGGAGAAGGGTTTTGCTGTTTGCGCAACATCTCCTTTGGGAAGAAAGTCTTCGAGGCTAGCGATCGTCCCACCATCTCCAACCTGAAGAGCAAAGAGATCATGGACTGCGTGGTCACTCGTGAAGCTATCGTTGAAATTAGGAGCTTCTGCATTACCCAAGGCATTAAGGTATTCCTCTTGAGGCGGAATCTGGGACTCGCTAGTCGCAGAGCCCACGGGATTGCTCGTCGTAGCTTGATTTTGGTTTAAATCCGTGGTAGGAGCACCGATGCTGCTCGGTTTCTCTCGTCTCCGCTTTCTTGGGCGTCCCATCTGGCCCTGTGCTGAGTAGTGACAGACGATGTTCTCGGCAGAGCATCGAGAGCAGGCCTTTTCGCCAGTACATTTGAGCTTCCTTGACCCTAAATGTCCTCGTCAACCTCACCGAGACAAGCTTAGCCGGATAGAAGGCATACGGCATTCGTCACAGGCAGCATGAGTCTTTTGTGCGACAGAAAGATGCGGAGACATGATCCAGACCCGGGAGGACGGGATCGGCAAGACACGTGGTGACGCGGGTGTCAACCGTTCAGCGTTCTTGCAGGAAGCAGACTCCCAGCTCACATGTGAACCACAGGCGAACAACTCATAGCGTTGAGTACTAGGCAAAAGGTCATGAGCGGCTGTCTTGCAGCCGAGTGGATGAGGTTGCTGTCGTTGGCAAGGGTCAGATGCCAAGAGATGAGATGAAGCCCTAAGGCGGAACAGCTGCATGTTAGGGTGCGGGGTAACGATGCGAATCGATAGTTCCACTTTCTTCTTCGGGCCATGAGGCGTTCGATAAAGCCAATCGCCTGCTTGTAAGATGAGCGATTCGACCCTTCTTGGCCACCCCGCGGAACTTCGAATCTCCGTGACCTCAATGCGGTCTAGTCGGCTGGCCCTAGCGTCGACCTCCTCCATGGAAATTCCAGAGCTCAACCATGTTTGTTACCAGGTGACAGACAGTGATGCAGACACACGCTGGAATATAGTGGATGAGAAAATCATCTCCTCATGCTGGTGCATCCTTTGAGACTCTGCTATTGGACAGTGGCCACCTCAATGGCCGCTAACACGAAAGCTCCTTCCTTGACATCGGAGCTTTCTGTGACGCCTTTCCTTAGTCCTTTCCCAGCAGCTATATGGTCTGCGTCTGTCCCATCACAAAGTTCCCTTCACTCATCTTTGGCTTCTCAAGTGCTTTCTTTGCTCAGTTTCCAGTCTTTTGCTCAATCCTTGCACCAATTGCTCCCTTGCTTTCGTTGGAATAGCAAATATGCGTTTCTCATCCACTCTCGTAGCTCTTTCAGCTGCCACTCTCAGTATTGCTAGCCCCATTAAGGTCGAGAAGCGGGTCGCAACACCCAAAGTCAACGATGGCATAATCCTCAATTACGCCCTTACCCTCGAGTATCTCGAGCGAGCATTCTACCGCGGCGGGCTCGCCAACTTCACACATGAAGACTTCGTCAACGCTGGCTTCGAAGACCCCTTCTACGCCAACTTGGAAGAGATCTATTTCGACGAACAAACTCACGTCTCCTTCCTCTCCGGAGCTCTTAAAGCGGCAAACATCACACCCACGGTGGAGTTGCAGTACAAGTTCCCGTACACCGATGTCGCCTCCTTCATTACCCTCTCAAGCGTTCTGGAAGGCGTCGGTGTTTCTGCGTACCTCGGCGCTGCAGCCTCAATAATGAACAAAGACTATCTCACCGCTGCTGGATCCATCCTCACAGTCGAGGCGCGTCACACATCCTACATCCGCGCATCGCTCGGTGAATCACCATTCCCCGCCCCATTCGACACCCCCTTGGACTTCAACCAAGTCTACAGCTCGGCTGCGCCATTCATTGTTGGTGGGACGTCGCCCGTCACGCTACCTTTTATGGCTTTCCCCACTCTTACTCTGCAGTGCACACAGTACTATTACGAGTAAGTTTCCCCCCTTTACCAAAGTCGTCCGCTAAGCAGATCTCAGGGCCGGCCGTTCCTCCGTAACCTTCTCCGGCGCGTTCGCCGCGGCAAAGAAATTCGGCGTCACAGCCGACACACCCATCTACGCCGTCTTCTACTCTGGCCTGATGAAGGTATGAACCTTTCCACATAGACTTTTGCGAGGACTACGATTGCTCACTCTCTTTAGCTCCCAGTGCAAGTGCGCATCACAGCCGGTAACAAAGACTACAAGATCGACACCATCCCCGCCGGCGCCGTCGGCCAGGTCTACGTCGTGCTCTCGAAATCCGCCACTAAGGTCAGCGACGAGAACATCATTGCCGGTCCGGCGATTTTGGAGGTCTACCCCAAGGGCAAGACGCCCTCGACACCGCATCCTAAGTGTCATTAGATGGTGCTGGACGCAGGAGATGGAGAGCCTGGTTTGAATTCGTTTTGACTATACCCTAATAGCTTATGTGTGACGACAACTTTAACAGAAGGAGAAAAGAAGAAAATAGCAGCGATAAGTCAAGCAGGATCGTGTACCTACAGCATAGTTGGCATTCAGATCTTTTGTCTAGCCTAGTATATAATCCATAATTCATTAATTGGAGGGTTTTACCCCATCTTCTAATCTGATCCTATGATGTAGAGTAGTTCTCTTCTTATGCGTTCGCTGTGCATCCTAGAGTTCGATATTTTCCACCCATCGCGTTACCTCAGCTCACCCTAGGTTGCCACCCTTTCTCGTCTAAAATGCATCCTGCTATCTAACAGACAGGTTAACGTGAACCCCTGCTTTGACATATTTCAGCTCCATATCCACGCATGACATCCTTTGTGTTCTCGGAAAAGCCTCCAAGAGCTGCGATCTCCATTGGTGAAAATCGATGCACGGCAAGGGGAGCGCATCCGGGCGATCTTCTCGGATGTTTCCGGAATATGTGCCCCAGGAGGAGCGGATACGGAGATGAGAGGTGGGGGGAGATAGTGGGAAGGGGACTTGATATAGAGGGGGATGGGAGTGATGAATTAAAGAAAGTGGGATTTGGGCATGCGAGAGCATGTGTTGCGTAGGGAGGATGATGGTAAATTTGTAGGATGGTGGGTATCCCATGCACTATTGGTGGAAGGTGGCACTTCAGATTCCGCGGCTACGGAATCCGGACAGCGGAACGCTCTAGGGGCTGTTCCGAGCATTTGCTCTTGTTAGTCCTCAGCTAAGGTAAGTACCACCTCAAACCAAGGTGCCACAGCGCACGGGATAACATATTTACTGAAGTCTCTGAAGATATCAATTGAGGGATATAATTCGAGCGATTATGCGGATTATGCTTATCTTAAGGCGGTTTATGGCCTCTTTTCCCGACGTCAGAGCCGCTTTCCAGGCGGAGGATTCGACTGTTGGGATATTTAGATGCGTCAGTGACGATCACGGTTCCCCACTATATCTCCGGAAGAAAGAGGCAGACATGAGTATAGTCTTTCTCTTGACTATATTTACGCTAGCCAGATAGTAGAGTATCACTGACACTCTCCCCCAGACCAACGACCGCAATGTTGCTCTCACTTCTCGCAACCACAGTCCTCCCAATCACTCCCCTTACTTCCGTAGCCGCGCTGACGCTTCCACCGCATCCTCAAATGCTCCGACACAGCAGCAACACTACCGATATCCCCAATCCGCCACACTCAAGAATAAATACCACATCAGTCGTATTCCCCGAAACGCAGATCCGCTGCAGTGGGGCGGCCTTCGGTTGGGATCTCCACTTCGACGCCTGCATCGACGCGCTCAACACCCGCATGGGCCACGATCCGCGGCCCTTCACCTTCGGCTACCGCGGGCTTCCGGGGGCGTTCCACACCCTGCTTCCTGCGAGGTTGACTAGTGGTATGGGGGTTTCCTTTTAGACTTTGTCTTTTTGCCCTATTTCCCTTCATCCTTTTTGGATTTGCGAAAGGCAAAGAGAAAGCGAAAACGGTCGAGCTGACGAAGTATCCGAAGCGGACGGGCGCTGTGCCTACACCATCAAGATAGAGGAGAACACTGCCGACGAGGGCAGTATGCTGGAGATGTATACCGCGGCGGTGGCCCTGACGCGGAAGTGCGCTATCTCTCCTCCTGGGAGAAGGGGGAGGGAGGGGTGGTTTTGGGTTAGGTACATATCTATTTCTTTCTTTGTTTTTGTCCCCCTTTCTTTTTCTAGTTCGGAGTCTCCAGACTTTGAGCTTAACGCGCTGCGAATCATTGAAGGAAATTTAGCTGAGGCTTTTCCGAACAACTCAAGGGCGCCGTGGGCGCATTAGGGTCGAGCTGTCTGCCTACGAACCTCATATTCGCTGCGAAAATCCCAGAGACCGTACCCCGCCCCGGGATTGCGCAAGCATATACGGTAGTATGTTTTTCTCGGATGATTATGAGCATTTTGTGCATGAGCGGGGAAGTCGGGATGGCATCGTGGTGCCGTGGACTGTGCGGCCTAGTACGTCTTCCTTGATCATCCTACTCCATTCTCCTCGTTGAATTGTGCTTTGTATTCTAGGAATTAAAGTACAGATGCTGATACTGCCCGGGCATAGGGGTTCCATGGTGTGGGTATACGGTCGACGTTGCTGGCTCAGACGACAGCGAATCTACGGCCCATATCTGGGAGGCGATGGTTGCGCTTGATGATATGTGTGCCAGTGTTGGGAAGGTTGGCACGGCGTTTGGGCTAGGTCTGTGGTCACTCCCCTTTCCTGGTTCCTGTCTTGCTTCTTTCTGGTACAAATTGGGTAGGCTGTACTGATCAATGTAGGGAGAGCGGGGAGAGTCGTTGTTGAACTCCAGCACAGCAGCTTTTTGGCGATTCAATGATCTTTAGTGTTCTTACCATGGCTGGTTCGAAAAACAGTTTGGCTTAGTAACACGGTTGGAAGATCCGAGCATTTTTCAGATATTTTCTAAAGTAGACAGCTGGAAGCTCTCCTGCTCTATAGTGACCGACTCATTTGACTGACCTAATGCTCCCGAAGGCTTCTGTATGGAGACTTTGGTGGTTAGCCCGGCGAGCGAGCACCGCCTATGCAAGAAACACCCACATGGATTTTGCTGGCCATTAGCGTCACGGATTAACTCCCTCTATCTGACGCGGCCGGGGTATGGAGTTGACGTATACATGAAACGACCTCTCAAAAGCGAATGGATGGAAAACAAAAAGTTTCGAAGGATGAAAAACAGAAGAGGGAAAACAGAGCTCGCCTGGAATATAATGAGCAGGAGATCCGAGCACTTTCTTCTGATCGTTGGGCACACATCCGTCTTTCCTGCATCAGCGCTCTCGTCCACCAGACCGATCTATCCCTTGCACTGGTATGGCACCTGGTTTTTACTCAAAGGTTCAGGTGAGACGTGGCCCGAGGCCAGCTCCGAGACGCGATTCCAGTGCACGAAAACTTGCTTGGCGAAGCGCCCTTTAACAATCTCTAGGCGGCCTCCGTGCGCTAAAAAAAGGTGCCACCCTCCACCAGTTCAAGATATAAGACAAAGATTGGCAAAAATCTGTGAGTTTCTTGTCGGCAATGGGAACAGCCTCGTCTCGGGCTGCGTATGCACTTTCGTGCATTGGGGCTCTGTAGACGATCGAATCATGATGATTGGCACTACACCTTACTAAATCGGATTCTGCCTGGTCCAGCCTCGCCGCAGAATGCAAAAACCATTTCACCAGAGTAAAGTCAGAGCTACTAACTGAATAGAAGGAGCTTGTCGCGCTGTTACTATGATCTGCTCATAAAGTGTTGAGCGTTAGCGTATCGTCCTGTTTGCCGATTCCCAGTGGCTGATGCACTGGGATCGATCGTCTCTGCCGGCAATGTCTGACCCACTGAGTGTCGCCGCTGGCGTCATTGGAATCCTAACAGCGGCCGCGCAAATCTCCACGCTGCTGATACAATTTACGAAGTCTAGCAGAGGCGCCCCAGCACAAGTTCGCCATGTTCTTCCCGAGTTTAATGATATCAGCGGTACTCTGTCACACTTGCAGTCCTTCCTTCTAGGCAATGAACATACTGAGAGGTCAAGGGCCACCCTGCTCAGAATTGATCATATCGTGACGATAATGAGCGACTGTGTGGTTGCCTTTTCTGAGCTTCAGAAGGTTCTTGATGGACTGAAGACTAACGATATGGATATTCTCGACGGCATGAAGTGGGCCAGGAACGAAGCTGATATCACAGCTATCATTGAAAGACTACAACACCACAAGGCGTCGCTGTCTTTGATGCTCAGCATCCTCACTAGCAACACCATTGAAGAGGCTAAGATGGCTGTTGATCGTATGCACACAAATGTCCACATGTACTATCAAGAGATGTCGGCCAGGCTCCATGCTCTCGAGCTCAGAAATGCACAGTAAAGCGGGTATCCGATTTCGATGCAGGAGGATGTGAATTCTTCTTGCAACCCTTCTCACATCGCAGAACTTCGACCAGGCTCTGCAGTAGAATCAGTGTCCGCTCTGGAATGTGACAGTAAAGATCATGACTATACCAAGGACTTGTCTCAGTCTTGGGTATACAACAGAAATGCGGCCTTTCGTATGGTGATGCAGAGAAGTTCAACTGGGAAAAATCGAGAGCAATTAGAAGTAGTTGTCTGCACTTCCAATGACAAACTGGGCACTGAGAATTCGTGGCGGATACAGGGAGATCTGGAATCAGGGTACCTAGTTCACGTTGATAGTTGTGAGCCCAACGATCTAATTCTTGACCCTAATTCATCTTGTTTGGCGCTACGGGTTGAAGAAGGACAGGAGGTGTAGGCTTCGGATTTGGTGCAGGTATTGTGAGCTCGCTTGCCGGCTACCTATCGCACTGGTGATGAATCTTGATCGTAAAGGGTGTAGAAGTGTTGGTGGGAAGGCTGAATACCTGGTTATTGCGGAGGAGTCGTGACTGGTTTTTTTGGTGCTGAAACACTAGATAATGGGGGCTGTGGAGGACTCGTCTACTTAACTCGCTAGTGCGTCGCGGCTTGTTCCGATAAAGGGCATTGGCCCTTCCCGCCCACAGCTTCTTTTCTTTTCTGCTCAACGACTGGGAATACGTTCTGACTTGTGCAGAGGCTATTTACCATCGAACTCGAGATATCTGGTATATACAGATACTCACTTCTAGCTTCCAGCTATCTGGCTCGTACAGATACTGACTGTTCTCATCTTTTCACTCATCACTTTATCAATAATTTAGCACACCCTCCCAATGGCATCATCATCAGCAGCAGCAGGACAATCGGCGGCTCCACATTCTACGTGGTCGGAGCTACGCCAAAGGTACGGTCGTTTTCAGTATCGTGACAATGACGCTCAGGAGTGGTTTGCCGTTGAGGATAGCTATCTCGTTGTCATGAATAGATCTGCCATGGATGAACCCTGGAATGTGGAACAGGTGGTCTTTAGCGCAGAAGGCAAGTGATTCTGAGCTTCCCACTGAAATGACATTGACCTTTGATGTGGCAGGGATACACTTCAAGCAGCTTAACAGGAGGGACGCTCAGCCTACCCAGACCGCTCCGCGAGTGGTTTACTCAAAACCTACATGCTGGTTCTGGGTTAAATTCCACTCAATGGCCGATATCGTCATCAGCGAATACGGTAACGACAGGCGAGGCTATGCGGTCATTCAATTCACGTGCAATGCGGCACCGGAGTGTGGCACTGCAGCCGGAGAATTAGAGTCTCCTAAAGTCCCACCGACAGTGACGGAAGACGCTACAGAGCAAGGGGAAGTTGGCGAAAACGAGGACGAGGGACGTCAGCAAAGCCAGCCAATGGATATTGAAGAAAAAAGTGACGAGGGCGAGGAGGATGAGGAGTTGCGAGGCAATCCTGCAATCGACCTGAAAGATCCGACCACGTTCCCTTTGGCCAAAGCTTTTGTCGACCCCAGCTCCTTCGTCGGCAAGCAGATCCGTTTTGCCTTCGCTAAGGGTTCAACCAATCCCAAAAAGAAGTTTGTCTGGGTTTGGCCCGCTGTGGTCCATTTCTTGGCTGGAAGAACCGCATGGCACAACAACCCAGCCAAGCATCATGAATGGAAGGAGCCACTCGACGTGTGGGCCATCAAGACCAAGGGGTTCCTTGCCTCTGCAAAGCTTGTTGAAAAGAAATTACCGTCGGGCGCTCTTGAATGGTCGCTGTCTAGAAGAGAGTTAGTAATCATGTCGTGGATTGTTGATTCGTTCTGACACTATGACTAGGCCTAGCGCAAATCAGGCCATACCCGCATTCAGTGGCCCTCTTCCCATCATCAAACCTTCGCCCAACCCTCAACAAGCGCTTCCCCCTAGCACCACGACGACAACGAAACGGGATCGTGGGGATGAGGTCGAAGACATTGAATCTCGGCTGCAAGAGCTCAGTCTGGCTAAGGAAAAGCTGAAGACACTGGAAGCCGCGGAGGTAGAAGCACTGGATAAGGCGAAGAAAGCGAAGGCTGAGGCGAAGAAAGCGACGGCTGAGGCCAACAAAGCAAAACAGACTGTTATTGAGTTGCAGGATGAGCTAGTGGCTCACTCTACCATGGAGCCTCGTAAACGTAGGGGTTAATTACTTTTCAAGTATTCTAATATTGAAAAACACCGTCAATTCTGTCCAGCTTTGTGTTCTAGCTTCATGGAAAGTTTTCCATATGCCGACCTGCAAGCCAAGATGAGTGATCTATCATATTAGAAGAGTTACCATCCCGGCTACCTATAGAGTAGAGACTCGTATTCACTTCCCATATCCCCACATCCACTCCCAATTCCGCTGAGCCAAATCAATTTTCGAAACGGCCAAGGCAGAACACTTGCGATCGTTGGTAGGGGAAACGAGACCTAAAAATTCAATCATCTCTTAAGCCAACATGTAAGTGGAATTTGAAACATTCAGGCCAAGATGTAATCCGCAACGCTTTCAAACTCCCCAATGATTACGCCTGGATACCAAACGACAACACCTCGGGATGTCTAGGGGGCGCGAGATAGACGGGAGATTCATTAGTAAGCATCATCTCACCCAAGTTTAGGAGGTGTCCCCACTTACATGGGCGGAGACATGGCTCGTCAACCATCCCGTCGTCGGCGCACCTCGCCGTCGTCATATTTCTACATGGGCTTTATGGTGTTCAGGGGCAAAGGCTTCGCTTTGTTTACCTGATCTATGAGTTTCAATCTACGATAGATGCTGAATTACGCTTTTGCTGTGATTGCCCATCCTCCACTTCCTTCGCTTGCACGTCTCGTATACCTGTCTTGCGTTCTTGGGTTTTGGACTCAGCCCACAAGGCTTTACGATCGGTGGCGAGGATCGTATTCCACTGGTTCTCGATGTCAAGGGTGACATTGCCAGTAAGACTGGTTCTCTACGTCGAGGGTGGCATTGCCGGTAAGAAAGGTCCTCAAGTGACCAACTAGAACATTGACGCTATCGCTAGCACTGGGCCTGAGCTTTCTCTACAAGACTGACAGCCGAATGTATTCGAGGGCGAGGGTCTCACCACACAGTCTAGCAAGGGGCAGTTCCAGGGCAGCAGCTTGATGTCGGAGTGATGAACCGTTTCAAGTCTAGGAGTGAGGGTTTCGCGGGCGTCTGAGGAGCCCGAGAAATTCGCGATTCGAAGGGTAAGTGAAAAGAATCTACTCCCGCAATGAGTTAAGATTCTCGCTCACAGATTCTTTACGAGCACAAAGACTGCATGATATATGGGTCATAGTATCTGGAATTCGTGGTGATGACAGTGCTAATGATGAATGAACGAGAATGTTGTGGGTCGTGTGGCGCACAGCGATCGGGCAGCTCCGCTTCCAATGAATCAACATCGGCAAGGAGTATGCATTCGTGGGGTAGCAAAGACGTCAAAAGGGCTGGATCGGAGTCAGAGGATTGAAACTGTGGTGGCAGGCTGGGTTCGAAAGGCCAAACGGCGTTGCGGGAAACGGTACCAGGAAATTCACGCGATTAATTCTAGCAGTCAAATGCCCTCTCCTCAGTAGCAGAAGAACAATTGAAATATGGAGAGTGGGCCTTTACCATCTCAGCGCAGGATCTATCTGCAGAAGAAAGATGGGCAGGTACCCATTTGGAGAGCTACTGTCTCGACTTCTCCTCTGCTATTTCTAGCTCGAGCGACTCCATCTTTGATTCAATCGCGATATTTCTGCTTTTGTCTGGAGGAGCCCATTCTCGAGCCGTTAAAGCTTCGAGCCTTCGTTTGGGTCGGCGTCTTCGCGGTGCGGAGGTCTCTGTAATCAAATTTAAGTGACATACAGTAAGCAGTGGAGAGATTATGCTTACTAGCGTAACTGCGAACCAGCCATTGCCCACAACCGTAATGATAGCGAATCCGGATGAATCTTCGCTTTGGATCCACTGCTCCAAACTCATCTTTACCGTCCGAATGTTGCTCGCTTTGCTAAGGGTGTTGGTATAGGGACGCTGCCCGCTAAGGAAAGCAATCACAGCCGGCCATCACCATATTCGCTTAGAGAATTTGACCTCGTTCTCATCAAAGGAGTGATAGCCGCGTGTGAACTGGAGCTCAATCTCGGGAGGGGCTGCTTCGTTCGAGACAAGGGCTAGAGGCAAATCTCGAGCATTATCGAACAGAGGTTCGTCGATCGCAGCCTCATTTGCGTCAGGCTCACCCTCTTTCGCTGCTGCCTCGCCTACATCAGGCATGGCCGTATTCGCATCCTTTGGCATCACTACTCCCTGCTTTCGGGGACCCGCAAGTTCAATGATTTCCTTGCCAGTAGGGGCTACCATCGTGGTAACGCGAATGGCGACTGTGCTACCGTTGCTCCTCTTCTCCTGGTCTGCAATTTCTTGAATGTAGATGAAAGTGAGGTGATGCATGCCAATCGAACTTTGCCATTGCCTAGTCAGAGCAAATTAGGCCAATCATTTTGAAAGGTGACGTGGTCCACTCAGTGACTAAATTGATTGCTGGACTTACTTGTGGTTCACCATGTGAACACCGTCCTTTATCACCTCCCTCGCATTAGCCTGGCGACATGATATGTTTTCGCGAGCTATGGTGAGATCGGAGACATTGTGATTTGATGGATATTTGTCATATGGCTTTCGCAAGATTGTCCACTCTTCACCACCAACTAATGTAATTAGTTCAATCTCTCTATGACTATCACCATATATGTGTATGGTAGGAGAGATAACCTGGTCTATAGCTGAATGTAGCCGATTGGACGAGGACAGCCGCATACACGAATTCTCTTCACTGGGTGGCCATGATGAAATAAAGAGGTAAATATGACAGTTGGGAAGACGGAGTTGATTGAAGAACAGGAATGAGGTACTAATGGCAAGAGTATGGGAGTAGAGAGCGTCAGATGTGCCACAGTAGACAATGCTGGATGCAATAAAGAGGGAGATCGCAATGACTTATCCTTCTCGAACTGCAGTCCGGTAGTTGTTATAAACACGCTAAGCCTCGTTAGGATGCTTGGCACGTTGCTTGGCACGTTGCCAGCACGTTGCCAGCACGTTGCCAGGGGCCTGCCGTTATGACAGGCTCACATATGTAAAATTGTAAATAGCACCTACCTCCTAGTTAGAACGAACCAGACAATGATGCAACCATGATATTCCAACAGTAGTAGCAGGCTCAATTTTTCTCATGTTCTTGTACACATGACAAACCAGAAAGTACATTACGATCTGCTTATAAGGACCGACTTTTTCTTGAGGTATTTAGTCCTTGGGAAACGACATGGAGAGTTTTCAAACCAAATATACGCTAATAGATTTCAGGGTCCTGTAAGCGTGTATAACCCTAAGAAAGTTCATAGTAACCCTAGAAGAGCTTCAATAGTGCGGGAAATACTTAGGGGCGTTTTTTCCGGGAGTGCTCAAGCTTTGCCTACATGAGCCTAATTTTAAGCATTCCCGAAAAACGCCCCTAAGTAGAAGCTCATTGTCCACCAAGCTCACCATTTAGGCAATGACACCCCAGGACTGCCGATAAATCCACTTACTCCGGAGGCCACTCCTGCAACAACTACACCGAAACGTTCGCGTCTCCCGCCCCCTATGTACAAGATCATACGAAAGAGTATGAAGGCCACATCAAACCCGCACGGACTGCATCAGATTGCACCCCTTCTCTGCCCACAACACCTGCACCAATGCTTCGAAACCCTCAGAAGCCCTACCTTACAATCCATAGTTTCTGCCGCATGTTTGTCGGGAAGCCAGGACCATTCGGCCTGCCGCAGCACCAAAATCCTCGTCCTTCCCCGCAGAGCCTGGCGCTCAACCTCGCCCACCTACCATATACCAGTCTCGAATCACTTCATACTTCCTGCCTGGAGCCAATCAGAAGGCGCCGATCAATAATGGCCTGAAAATCTTAAAACCGAAGGATTTTCAGCAGCATACGCCGGCGGAAACCGAACCGCCCTGCTTCCCTGCCAGAGAAATCGGCCTCTTCACCATACAAAACGCCAGGCATCTCCTACATCTTGTTGCTGTCAAGGTCCTAATTCGCATGGCTGTCCCCGCCGTCTTCTCGATCTCCGCCCCTAGATCTTCACGTCTGTTGCACCTGCTTCGGTCATTCCAGCTTCCACCATGGCCTGTTCAGCTACCCATGCCTCAGCCAACGATACCCTCCGACCCGCCGGCCGATAGCAGGGACGGCATAATTCGTCCGGGACGAAGCTTGCAGAGAGGGGGGGGTGGGTGTTACACCATGAGACGACCAGTCTCGCCATATCGGCTGTCGAATTGATGTTCAGGCGCAGAGGCTTGTGGTTTCGTACTATTAAACAGACAGAACGATTATAAAACTAGGTGCCTGTAAACAATTAGTTATGCAGCTATTGGTCCAGGAATAATATTGTCTCCTGATACACCTCTGGTGCCCAAGCCCCTTACCTTCTAATAACGACAATAACCTTCGGATAGCACCATTCGTGTATAGCTACAGCCAACATAGCGCCCTGAAGGTGCAGTCTTTCAGACGATACAACTGGTTCAAGCTCGCGACGCTCTCAGCGTTCCGCAGATATGATTCTATTGACGAAAGAATTAACTCGAACAGTCATTAACTTACCTCGTTACCAAGTTGATAGGCATTTCCTGGCAAACCAAGCAAGCGTGCAGCTTTCATCAACGCAGAGCGGTCGGGCAAGAGCTTAGTCGAAGTTTCGCGAATCTGGCTGGGATCGCGTCCACGAGAAGGGCTACGGACATCAGTCGAAAGAGAAGCTGTGAATTCAGCACGTTCACGGCCTTGAAATCCACCTGCAGAAAGATCAAAAGTTTCGCGAGACGATTCGCCTGGGCCATCGTAGGCACGAAGAGTCTGCTCTACAGAGAGAGCTTGCTGGGCATTGTTCGAGTCCCTCAGAGCCTGGCGGTCCTTTTTGGCACGCTGCTTTGCGAGGCCACCCATTTCTACAGTTCCTCGCTATTAGGGGCAATATTTTGAGGTTGGCTAGAAGTCTGGATGGATGTGACGGGACGGGATGGGAGTCAGGAGACGCGGTTATGCCAGTATCGCGGCGCTCATGCCACCAATTCTGTGCTGCTTACTGCCAAGGGCTTACGGCGCAAGGAGGGCTGAACCGTGCCAGAAAGACACTCAGAGGCTGCTGCCCGTTCTAACTGAGCGTTGAAGTATTGTGGATGTGGAGGGGAGGTGGAGTGAAAGAAATTGAGGATGTTTCGTAGCGTGTCGCTTTTGTATGGCAAAATCGAAATTTGGCAGGAGATATTGGTCGGAAGGTCATCTGCGGCGCTTCTGGGCGAGGCTTCCGGGTTGGGGAGTCCATTTACCGGAACGGGGTTCCGTATACTACCAGCCTTCAACAACTGTCAATACAACTAGGATATCTACTATTTTCGCATACAAAGTGGCACTGTTCTCCGACTACCTCAAGGGTCTAGAAACGGGCAAAATTCGAGATCTTCGAACCAACATACGATTTCGGCATTTCAGGCTTGCAGAACACTCACTTGATAGTATGCAATTGCGACGAAGATAAAGCCCAACTTCTATGGATTATGGCCATTCTCCGATATTTGTTTTACGAATCTTCTTTCTTTCGGCGTACAACGTGGTCTATTTGGTCTGATTTTCGGTGTCGATATTGGTATGTGTTAGGGGATCGATGATGCCTCGTTGGAAATGGTTAAGTAGATGACGCTGAGGGCAGCGTCTTGCTATGAGAAGGAGCTGTTGGAGGGGAGTAACAAGAATATGGTAATTGGCTCATATTGCGTGACTAGCCTTAGATGCTTGGGGATTCGGCAAAATCGCTTGTAGCATCTTTCTAGATAGTCATCATTAACCCACGTTACTCTACCACCAGGGACATTACACTCGATGTTTGACCTTATTGGGCCTCGATTTCGTGCCTCTTGCCCCTGTGCTAAATATTCTCTTCTCTCCAACCACATGAATTACAACCGAAAAGTCGAACTCCCCCTCTGTTTACCATCTAGAAAGCGCCCTGCTACTTAACAGACGGTATGACATGTCGCGCATAACCCTCTGCTTTAACAAAAGTCGTTCTCCTATTTGCGGATGTCGACCTTGACGTTTCGAAGTCTCACGGTGTGGGTTGCATAGATAGAGGGTGTTACGAATTGCAATCTGTTATTTACTCGCTACTCCGACAATTTATGAAAGGCAAATTCCTCCTCGATACCAACTCGCTTCTCAGCAAATTCAGCTTTGATGGCTTCTATCTCTTGCGCATCATTGGCGTCTAGCTCCTGCATCGTCCTTGCCCTCCGCGAAGCTTGTGCTAATCAGATTATATTAGCGTCGCACATCTGCAAATTGTATAAATTTGCACATACCTTCTTTCTTCTCTCGGATGCACTCCTCCTCCTCGCTCTTAACACGTGCTAATTGCGCTTGGTGTTCTTCAGAGCTTATGACACCTGCAGGTCTGTTGATCAGAGCCTGCGGCTGTGGCGAATTGTCGGAAGAAGGGAGAGGGGGAGCCGATGTCGAGGCCACGGTTCTCTGGCTACGGTATATGTCAGTTAAGCATCTGAAAGCTCCATGAAGTGACACTGACCGTAAGCGTTCGCTTGTGACGACGAACGGAGGGCGGTGCGTCTCAGCAGCACGTTTCTTCATGCTGCCCAGTATTTCGTGCATATACTGTTTGCTCCAGCGTGGTGGGCTAAACCAATATTGCTCTTGACCAACAAAGTACATCCCCTCAGCTTGACGTGATGTGCCCACGTTCGCGCGGGGACGTTGTCCCAAGAAACCAGCTACAGTAACACAGTCAATTTTTATCTACCCTTGTTGTGGGCATGGGAAAGATAGACTCACGCCTGCCATGCGTCCGAACCAGACTTATGATGACAATTTTGAACTCAGCACCCTGTGAGGAGTCGATGGTGAGAATCCGCTTGATGTCGCTCCAATTATTGGCCTTTGCTGAGGCTTGCAGAAGCTTCAATTGACGGGCATAACCTGTCATCACACAGATCTCGCTCTTGAGGATGCCAATTTGAAGGAATGCTTTGACAAGCGCATTCACAGCTTCAACCTCCGCGAGGTTCCAACTACTGCCACCTTCGATGCTTTCGTGCTTGCCTTCTGCGACGTCGAGAAAATGCAAGAAGGAGCTCAGGTGATATTCGTCTCTTGACGTATTCACGCGAATTGTTTGACTGAGCAGTCTTTGGAGGAAGGGGGAAGGGTTGCTGGTCATGTAGGGAGAATGAATAGGAAATTTGTAGACGCAGTCGATGAGATGCTGGTATAGTTGATCGTGCATTCGATATTGCACGCCTAGCATCACTGTAGGGAATTTCCTATTCATTATCTAGCAAGTCTTTAGTATCTCATAGAATTATGAGGCAATATGGGAGAGGAGAGTACACACATCTTGAAGATAGCTACTTGGCCAAAGCTTCCTGGTTTCTTGATTCAAAACCAAAGCCGGAAACTGCAGAGGGTCACCAGCCATAGCAAATCGCTTGGCACTTGGAAATGCCATCACCAGCATCATCATGTTGGGCCTTTGGGCGGTGCCAGCCTCGTCCAGGAACACAGTGGTGGCCTTGAAGAACCACTGGATTGTCTTGGTCTCCGGGGTCTCCTTGTACAGATTCGGAGTTTGGCAGGAGGCGACAGTGCAGAAAACGACTTGGACCTCGTTAGAATCCAATACTTCATGACTCAAGGCGACAGCTTCACGTGAGTATCCTTTGTATAGGTCCTCACTCGAAATGACGCCGTCCGTCATGAGCTGGTTACGCCCGGCGAGGTAGGCCTGCCATTTTGAGCGGTTTGATTGCGCCAACTGGAAACGAAGTTGATCGATGTGGTACGGCGAGTTGAGCAAGTCAGTCTCGTCCGCGGCCCATTGGCTCTGGATCTGGGATTCGCTGTAGATTCGTGCAAATGGGATTTTGCCTTCGGAGTCGAATCTACGCCACATCTTGACGGCACTGTGCAGAAGTTCGTCCACAGCGACATCTGAAACAAACGTCAATCGGCATACTACAGATAACAAGAGCTTGGGATAAACTTACTAGCCATTGCGACTTCGGCCAACTTTTCACCCTTATTTACGACCAGGTGCCTAGTCGCTGCAGCCACAAAGGTACTCTTGCCCGTGCCAGGGGGTCCCTGTTCGTAAAACTCTCGTCAGCTTCAGGGGTGAATAGTAGGGAAACGCAGACTTTCGAAGAGCAGTGAACAAGAAAGGTGTAATCAAAACCCTCTATCTGTTGCCTGGTCTGGTCTGATGGACCTTCAAGGTTGCCCTGGGCGCAACGACACTATTACAGCCAGTATGCGAAGACAGGTACCCACCCGTCTTTGGCACAAAGTATATGAAGATGAAATGAAGGCAGTATGAAGATGACATGAAGGAAACATCATCTTCTGCTTCCGCCCTAAGTCTGGTAATCGGAGGTCTGTTGGGGTATATGCAAAAATTGAACCGCTAATGCTGCGTACTTCCTTCATTGCTATGCGCAAAACCCTTAGTGTTTTGGGCATGGCCGGTCTGTAGGTGACCCCCGCTGAGCAAAGTGGCCCAGCAGAGCAGCTTTCAGAGCCTAGCTACTCCCTCTGCCTCTGCGACTGGATTATGGAGCGAAGAATTTCTAGAAAAGAGAAGAAAAGGTCTACAAAGGAGGTGAAAACGCCGAAGGAGGCTAAAAACAAGACGTGGGTGAGTGGGAATTGAAAAGACGAAAGATGGGGAATGGAATGAATGGGGCATTGACCTCCTAATTTGCAAGGAGGTCGGCCTCTCCAAGCCCCTTTCATTTCATCATTCCTGCATTAGCACCCATGTCTAGCCTGGACGAACTTCAAAAGATAAGACAAAACGCTATGTGACTTACCTGACAAACGGATGCTTTATGGCCCAGAGCTTGCACGAGCGCATCAAGCTGGGTGTCGTTGAGTTTGTCTCGAATATCAGCAGGTATATCTGACTTGACCACGAGCTCCAGCTGGTTCTCCTCTTCATTACACTTGAGGTTGCTGAAGAGGGTATAGGCGGGGAGTTGTGTTCTAGGCCGTTCCTTATTGGGATCAACGAAGAAGCCTTTGAGTTTTTGAAGTCCTCGTCGAGGACTGCGCCGTAACTGGCCATGGCCCCACGTGCTCGTTCGCTAGAGAAAGTCAGCCTTGGACGAGGTTGTAGCCTTGAGCAAGTAGTGAACGATACCCTTGAATGTCATTGAATATGGGCTCCAATGATACGCCCGACTCCTCCCTATTTATAAAGGCCTGGATTCCACCCTGGCTGAAGGTATTGCTGATCGTGCCAACCATGAGGGCAGGCGAATTCTCGATATTTCGAATGACGACCAGCTCCCATCCTTCTGTTCGAGTGCCGAATACTTTGTGCTTTGCCATGGTTTCGTCATCGGTTGGGAACAGGCTCGGAGCGTTTTTGATCCAGTAGCTAAGGCCAACCTTCTTGTCATGGTCGACTGGAGTGACCTCGTCATCCTTCTGTGTTACCTTTGATGCGGCGGGGAAGACTTCTACAATGACAGACTTGTTCCTTCGACCGGCCTTTGTCTTAATTACACAGTCCTTGAACAAACCCAATTGGCTTTGTTGGGCTTCGGACTCAGCCCACAACGCATTACGATCGGTGGTGAGGATCGTATTCCACGGGTTTTGAATGTCAAGGGTGACATTACCGGTAAGAAAGGTCCTCAACTGACCGATTATAACTTTGGGGACGTCGCTATTTTTTGGCTTGATCTTCCTGAACAAGACCGCCAGTCGAACGTGTTCGAAGGCGAGGGCGTCACCACACAGTTTAGCAAGGGGCAACTCCCGGGCAGCATCACCTTCCAATTGGAGGTTGTGGGGCCCCGTGCACTTGAATATGACCCTCACAGAGTCGAATGCTTGTGCACCTGGAGTGACCATTGGATCAGTGTATTGCTGAGGACCGAGCTCCAGAGTGCATTTTGCCGTCTTCGTCTTTTGACATATCTTAATGTTGTAGTCGAATTCGACGGGGCCAACATTGGCGTCTTTGGGAAGCCTGTTAAAACGCTTGGAGTTAGCAATGTCAAACTGATGATAAGGAAAAGAGCTACTTACCCAGCAACGGTCTCAAGTGAGACCCAGCTTTCATCGAGCACGAGGTCCGCCCCTTTGACGGCGTATGACATATGTCCTGATTCGAAAAGGTGTGATTGTGGCATCTTCGGAGCCGCGACTTTCTTGGATGATGAAGCTGATGCCATCTTGATGCGGTTGCCCAGCGAGGTTTCGGAACGGCTGTTTGTTGACTATGGGCTCACTCTGCCCAGACCCGCAAGCAAGAGTGAGCCCTGTGAGGAAGGTGAGTAGGAAGTGAGTATGAAGTGAGGAGGGAGAGAGGTGGCAAGTGAGGTGAATATAATGAGAGAGAGAGGTGGGAGGTAAGGTATCGAGAGTGAAGTGAGAAGATCAGTGCCTGTACTAGCCAAGCAGCTGGAGGTTGGAAAAATCAGTCTCTGCACTAGTCAGAGATCTGGAAGATGAAGTGAAGCTCCGCACAAGTCGGAGCGTTCGAATATGCACCTTAGCCAATGTTCCGACAAGTGCAAGAATCATTGAGCGCATAAGGAGAGGGAAGGAGAGCTGGAGCTCGGCTACATTTATTTACCTTGTGCGGGCCCCATACGCTAACCTATCACGGCATCTTCCGCACACTAACCCTATCACGGCATATTCCGCAATCTGGCGCGTCCGCGTACTTTGCGTGAGCGTGTAATACGCTTATTGAATTCGCTGGTTTCCGGTTGCCCCAATTACATAACAGCCATGGATACTTTCACATCCTTGATTGCACCATTGGCTGAAGCTTGCACCGCCGACAACGTCCTCCGAGCTGTCCAGACAGACGCCGCCAAAGCTGGACCTTTCTGTAGTACTTACACCTTAAGACGATCATTGAACCTCTATCCCATGGTCTGGTGTGGCGCTAAGCTTGCCTCCCATTCATCGCCCATCGATACAACCAATATGATAACACGCTTACCCGTGTTTGGCACAAAGCATATGAAGAGGACATGAAGACAATAAACAAATGACATGAAGACAACATCATCTTTTGATTTCGTCCCAAGCTGGGTAATCGTACATCTGTCGGTGTATCCTAGAAATTAGCACCACTTATTACCAGACCATGGGATATCCCACCTCGCGTGTCTTCCGGACGCTTCTATCTCATCACGATATCGCCAACGACCTCGCCAAAGACTTCCCCAACTTCAACTATTACACCACGGTCCAATCAATGGAGCTCATCAGAAATAGAGGCTTCGAAAATTCTAATGCCGCATCCAAATCCCTGCCCATGGCCTTGGGTCTTCACGCCCCATCTTACCTTGCGCCTCCGTCCTTGGGGATGCTAATGATAATGTCTACGCGTGGGTACCCAAAGCATCCTGGGACCGCTATGAAAACCCACTGACCTGATTTATCCAGTTCTTCAGCCGTGAGCTAATGCTCCAATGGCGGATACGGTTCCAGATTCATCACTCAGGAGATTCCGTCATTTTGCAAATACGTCTACTGGATCCACCCCCTCAACTCCAAAGTCGTAGTCATCGATGGCCTGGTGTGGAAGGTAATCTGGAGATCAGCCTCAACTGTGAACAGCTGCTTGGATATTGTGAGCCGAACGGAGACATCACAGTTTCGAGCACGTCGGGCGGGGGATTTACACTTTCCTATTTACCAGAAACACCGGCGTTCAAGTACTGGCAATCTGTTTTACCTGCACAGCACAAAGCTGCCAATACGTCATTGATAACAGTACTCCTGTGCGTCATGGCGAGAACATCACCTGAACGGTCGACGCCTTGAATTGGGGGGTTTTTCGAAATTCGAAGAAAGTTGCCAAGCAGATCATTATTGCGTAGAAGATCACCTTGTCTCAATTAATGTTTCCTTATGACTGAGTCACACTCCAACAGAAAATCGACTCCTCCTCTCCCGCTGCAATAACGTTCGTGCCTAGATTGCCCTGTATTCTTTTCGGTCATTCTTGTCTGATGAAAATCGAAGAGGAGGGATTGCTTTGGTATGTGAATGTGTGTGTTTTCAGCAAATGTCTCCAGACAATTTAAGGGCTCAATGGGGGTTGTCTTGTGCAAATGCTGGAGGATGCCTTCTGTACCTTCGCTTGATCTGATGTGCGATCTGTATCCACCTCTGTTTGTCTACCGCCTCACCCCTTCAACCTTCAGCCCATGGCCTGCTTGGCTGCAACATCCGCCTTTTCGTTGCCTTCGATACTTCTGTGGGCCGGTCCCCAGTGTAATTCCGCCTCATGCTTTACTCTATAGGTTGTTGGTTAGCCAGACTATTCATTCCACCAGAGATGGGCCTGGGCTTGCTCCCTGGTATAGCTGTTTGTATGGCCGCTTTACTGTCGCCTCAGCAACAGTCTTTTCTTCAACTTGTCTCCCATGGGATTTATCAGGTCCGTCCGTCACCCTCTGCTTACGGACAGCGTCGATTGGCAGGTGTGGTTGCCATAGATAGTGTCCTTGGCAATTTATGACCCGATTGGCGTGCGAGCCGGAACCGTGCTTGATCGGACTCAGAGCGGGATCGAGCAGGGTTACAGAGAGAGATAAGGGTAGTTCTGAAAGGAAAGAGAGCAGGGGTAGGAACAGACGAGCCTTATTGACTGATATTCTTGTTGTGGAGTTTTGGTGTATGCCTGACCGGCACGTTTCGGAGTCAACGAAAGCAAAATCTTTTTTTTTTACTATAAATACACCATACTCCTTCTCTTTCTTCTCCATCAATATCATTCGATTCTTTTTCACATCCGCATTCGATATTCGAGGTGTGAACTTGCGGGCAGTCCGATTAGACTCCTCGTCCCAGGATGTAATCGGCCTGGTATTTCAACCCTGGTTGCCCTAGATACTGAAATTCTTGACCGGAGCCGGGCCGCACTGCCAGTTGGTCTGAGCCATGAATTGCTTACATTATTGAATGGGGGATTTCGTTGTAGTGACTCTCAGAACAGAACTAAAATCCTGCAAAACTAAATAGCAAGTATCACGCGGCAACAAACTGGCCATTGGCGTAACAGGCCAGAAGACATCACAGGGGCCGATTCATCTAAGATGAAGGGCTTTCGTGGACTCGAACTCCAGCACTGCTGAAGTTCTAGAGAATCAACCCGTCTGTACTGACTAAGGTATCCGCTCTCCTGCCCCGGAAGTCTTATCTTCAGAATGTGTACAATTTTGCCCTATGGCTCTTTAGGGACGGAACATCAAAATCGCTTCGGCGTCTTACATTCGTTTCACTTTTTGCACACCTTCCAAGCATTCGATATGATTATCACTTTCCTGGCTCAAATTACATCGCAGAGTCAGCGCATTCCAACGATCCAGTCATTGTGGAAAACCGAGTACTATCGCGATAGTTATATGCAAAAGACGACTCGGAGTCTTTGTCCACCCCAGTCAACGCCAGATCTGAACCTGCACTCGCCGCACAGATATCTTGCTACCTTACACGCTCAATACCTTAGCTTACAGACTCGGTGCTATTCAGTATTGGTTTCACTTTCATCAGCAGCATCCAGTACCACTCTCAATTATTCCATATCTTAACGCTTGAACCTCTCGAAACAGGCAGCCTTGGAATCCTCGCCTGTTCTCCGAGCTCATATGTCATACCACTCCCTTTCGCACCCGCCCTTCGCGAATCCTACAGTACAGTCAAAATGGCTGCCTCTATCCCTACATCTGCGAACTCCAAATCCTCTGCTCTCATTTCGATTGCCGCATTTTCTTCGGAACCTACTCCACCTTCCGGTTATCTATTCTGTGCGACCACGTTCAGGAAGGCCACTCATACACAAGAGATTATGAGACGCTTAATGGCATGTATCTGCATGAAGGTGTAAACCCCTGATAAAGCTCCAATTGAAGCCAGAGATCAAGCTCAAGCAAGAAGCGAACAAATCGGTCAAATAACAGACTACTCAGACACCAACAGAGGGTTTCACCAGCTGCGGGCGCCGCAAGATTTGTACTCAGTATCGCCTACTCCTCCTGCTCCAACTGCTTCGCTTCCATATTCAATCTTACTCTCACCTCCTACACCACCTCAATCAGTCATCTGCTCACCGGAACTGTCACCTCTCTCGTTTTCTACAACTCGAATCGTACGCAACCGCTCGGATGGTGTACGGATTGTTGCTATACGAGTCAAGGATGCAGGATCTTTGTCGGTGTTTATGTCGGTCGCAGCACCAAGGAAACAGTTTTTCTCGGCAGCAATAGTATCATGGCCAATCAGTGCACCGAAGCCCTCTCGTCTCCCGGTTGCGACACACGGTTCGGCATACAATATCATATCACAGCCAGCAGTCAGTTGCCGCTACATATGCCTACGCCGTCTCCTTCCATCCAAGCCCCATCACACCGTGATACGACTTGTTCCCATGCCATTTGGGAAGGTGAAGTCATTGGGCGTTCAGCCATAATAGAATATGCCGTCGTCTCCGCGTGCCCTTAGTAAGCGCAGTTCGCATAGTTCTGGGATCTCACCAATCCGCATTATGTCGTATCCCCATGCAATGGTCTCACCTGCTTCTAGAGACTTCAAATCGGAGGACCTCAGAGAGTCTATCCTTGCGCCAATCTTCGGCGTTGGTCTCGCTCATTCGATTATGGGAGGTCTCACATTCAACTGCTATCTGCAGACATTATTAAGGGCGTTCTACCACATATTGGCCTCGAAAATGACCGATGCCAAACGCCTCTGGATTGGAGAACATGGAATACCCAGTATATCTTTGAACGGCATGTACCTCCTCTCCGCCTTACTTCTGTAAGATATTGACCCTACTAGAAGTCACTAATTTGAGAGATTGTAATTTGTAGGGTTCCCACCTTTGCCTGCTCTGGTTTCACCCATTCCTTTACGGCAATCTCGATATTTATTCCTACCGCCCCATACCTTCGTTTACCTTAAGGAGAGTACGAGTGGACAAAGAGAGGAAAAGACAGTCATACTTGGACGGTACAGGAGCGTGCTGAAGAGTTGGAGGAGATCAAAAGCTCTATATTCGAAGAAGCAAGCGAAGCGAGCTCGCAGTATCGTGACTTCAGTGAGCCTGCTACAATGGTGTACAACAGTGAGAGACCGTATAGCAGTTCAGGAGTACACGGCTTGAGGTCAAAAGATCTCGCTTCTAAAGAGAAGACTATGCAATCATCTTACATATCGGCCTTGCAGAACAAGAGTTCGATAAAGAAGGAGGACACATAGCTACCGGAGATAGTCGTCTTTCGCTTTATTCATCGGCCTTATTCTGTGGTAGAATCTTCTGGCCTACTGATAAGCGCCAAAAGGCTCGAATCTGCAAAATCTGCTTCGGTGTACGTTCCTCGCATACAACGCACTTCTCTCCTCGTTTTATTGACGGTGGCTCAACTGTTTCGCGTCATTATGGGCAGACCTTTCGGACCTCGTACACCCAAATCGCATAGGTACTGGACCATTGATGTCGCCATAATCACTCGGAAATGTGAGACACCTGTGGGATCCATCACTGATGCTACCAAGATCATTGTGTGAGCATTCAATCCACTTAAATCTCACTCTTGCCTTGGTCGTACCACGCAGGGAAAGTTATCTGTTCCACGGTCATGTTCCTACTAAAGTCTGGGTACCAAATCATATATCGACGCTTTACCTCACGAAGAGCCACATCCAGACCGCTTCGAGACCCGGAACACTTAAAGATGTTTGGTGGCATACCTCACATATCGGCCCTATGTCATACTCCAAGGAACAGGCCTATCAGAACATAGGACCACTTGAGATATCCATGCTCTCGGTAGAACAATCGGCCGAGTCCTCGGCCGAGGCTTGTCGCATCAATGAAGGCTGATCTGTTGGCTCGATAGCGAGGACTAAGTGGCGGTGTGATGGACGAGGCCGAGGGCAAGAGGATGAGGAATTCAAGTAGCCTATCAGAGAGCTAAGAGACGATGAAAATTTCTCCGCTGTTTGGTTCGAAATGGTTTCATCGTCGAGTCTTAATCGACCAGCGCGACGACGAGAGATAAGAGGTAGTATTGGGAGGAGAGCGAGAGAGAGTAAAGCGGAGTAGGAGAACGGGAGCTGCCTGCTCGAGTCGGATGTTCATGTCATCCCAGGGACTGAAGGGGATCATTCTTCACTAGTTGAACATGTAAGTGCTTTCATCACGTCTATCAAGACTACTTTCATCGATCACGAACGATTGACTGAACTTGTGGTCCAGATTCAAAGTCACGAAGACTACGTCGGGCATAATGAGCATTGCTGCCAATGTCTGCAGTGAGGTTTTAACCGGTGGATCAGGGATAAATTACTGGAATTCTTGGTCGCTGTGGTTACACTGAGATTATATGAACACGTGGTAGCAGGCATGTAGACGAGCACCTATTCAGTGTAAAGGTCACTTTAAAAGTCGAACTTTGTCCCAAGGCGGGCTTATATGGAATCATTCTTTTCTGTTGACTCCTAAGACGGAGATGGCTGAATTCATGTGGAGAATCTGCTCAATATCATTGCAGGATTCCCGAGAGATCAGGCTACAGTGAAGTCCCGATCATGGAGATGTCACATTGCTGTCCATTTTCTAGTCTGTACTTTGGCTTTGGCGAGTCCCGTACCGTTGATCGTTTTGATTATCATGACGGCAATCACTTAATGGCGCTGAAAGCTGTAATCCCGAAATCATATGTGGAAATTTAGACATGAGCAAAGATTCCGCTAATCGCCGACTTTGTGTACCCGAAAAGTAGTTGTGTGGTACAATAACCCATGAGATCAAATTCCTTTGGAGAGCTAAGGATACTTATACAGGCAATAGACATTGTTCCAGACTGACCCGTTAATCCATCTCTGCAAGAATGGCGCAACTTTAAGACTTCTACGCAATAGGAGTACGAGCTTCAAATCACATCACCTCACATGCCGGCAATGGAAACGGAGTCCAATACCATGCCTCAAAGGCCCGGCAGAGTGCCCTTGCGCCCATTTTGAGACGAGGGTCACCTATCCATCTACGAGACTTACTAGCTGGGCTTGAAAGCCCGGGGGGTGGAAGCTCCATGAGGATGACCCTCTGTTTTTGCAGGCTGATACCGACATGGTCCAATTCACTTCACCTTTTATTTGACGTGAATCATCGGTATTGCTCCGATGGCGAGCTAGAATCTCACACTCGTCAGATTCACTGCCAATACACGCTCTGACTGCATCGATGTCGATAGAGTGATGTTTTTAAGCCACGCTGTACGGGACACCGAGATGGAGTGGCTACTTTGGTCGATCTAGGAAGCCTCCGGTGAGATGTCTCGCTCGCTATCGACAAAGCCAGAGCCAAAGTCAAAGCGGAGAGAGAGCCAGTCATATCTCATCTGACAGAAAATTTGTGACCGTGGAGACTGTGAATCCCATCGACGAGGACAAGAAGGATAGTCTGAAATAGTGAATCACCCTGTATCCAAATGCTGGAGGAACAATGTAAATTACCGCAAACAGCAAATTGATACAAACACTAGGTAGCTCCAGTTACGTGAGCTGGGACTGAATACCTGCAAAATCTTTCGCTTCTGACGATGTGAAGATGGCGGTTGGTCTCAGCAGCCCTTTTCCTCATACTGTCCAAGATCTGATGTACAACGCCCCAACTTTACGCGACGTAAACCCAAGTTGGCGCGGAGACGAGTCCCGAAGAAGTCGGCTAATATAGTACTGTCAACTCCCTTCTTACTTAAAAGTGTGTTGGCAATATGGACTCACCATTCCACTGTGTCGAAACTATGCTCATCATGATAATTGGAATCCGGCATCCTGTGATGAAGCAGCGGATGCCCAGGAAGTCATTTTCGCAGGTGGACTAATCACGTCCGTCTCCGATTGGGCTTAAGATTGGGCATAAGAATACTCTGATGGACCTTTGGGACATGATATTGGGCTTAGCTTCCATTGCGGGGATGTGAGGTGTCTCAATGCTGCAGTAGACATGGTAGATTAAGCTCTTCAACATGCAGAATGAAGAATGAAGGCCTGGTCGACCGGTAGGCCTCATGTTGAGCCCTTCATGGCCCACCAGACCAGATTCCAGAGCCTGACTACTCTCCCGGCCTCTGCGACTGGGTTTGTGGAGCGAAATCTCCTAAGAGAGTGTAAGTTTGTTCGAGCTTCGAGGCGGCCGCAATGCCGGCTTCAGCGGTGCCCGGGCGCCAGAAGGCTCTTAAAGTCATGGAGATAAATCCAATGGAAGCATTTTTGGTATATTTGGTGGAAGCAGCAAAGAACTCCCTATGTATAAGATCAAGTCCGGAAGTGGAGAAGCTATTCAACGTAACTTTTCGAAATGACAGCCCCCATTCTCGAGCCGGTTATTTCCGACTCAGCCGCGAAAACACTCGAGCCAGGCAGCGGAAAGGTGGCTCATTTGTGCCTTAAAGATTTGAAAGGCTACTCATTTTCTTTCTTCTCTTCTGTTTCGCCTTTTTCGTCACTTTCTCTCTCAATTCAAATTGGCGAGCCTGTTATCGAATCAATCAATTTCGACTCGATATTGACACAATTCGATTTAAATATCGAAGAGATTCAAAAACAAAAAAGCGCTTCGAAAAAAGCGCAAATATATGAAAATTAGCTAGTTATAAAAAAGCGTTGCGCAACAAAATGCAACATTATCATTTTCAAATACTTTTCATTTTGATGAATTTGAAGTATTCAGATGATGCAATAAGCTGTGAATTCGAATTTAGAAGTAAATCGATTTCAGAATGCTTGTATTGATCTTGATTTGTGTTATCTAAGCGTTTTCGTGCTGTTTTATTTATTAGACTAATTGTTGTGTGTTTCATAATCAGAAAAGAATAAGAGAAACGACAAACAATAAAAGTATTCAGATTAACGTAAGTTGATTAGACAGTCATAGCATGCTTTTTCGAATTAGCTTCGAGTTTTCGTTCGTTTCTTTCTCGACTTAATGTTTCGAGTGAAAAAGTCTCTTTGATGAAAATCTGATTTCGATATCAATCAGAAATGAAAGACTAAACATAGATCTTTACAAAGAAGAGTTACATTTATGCTTTGAGTATATGATTAACGATTGATTTTTCATTTTTGAAAATATGAAACGAGTTTTGTTTGCAATTACAATATGTTCGATGTGAAACATGAAAAAATGTATAAAATTTCGATTTTTGCACACGTGAATGTTGACGTTCGAATTTGTGTATCACAACATATCGTTAATTGAATGATTAATGAACAAAATTTGTTTTCAAAATTCAATCAACGACGTTGATTGTTATTGTGAATTTTGAATTTTTTTCAAAATTTTGTCGTATGAATGATCAAACATGTTTTTGTCAATTCATTTTTTGAAAACGCTTTTTGAATGATTATAATAGCACTTTTCAAAATCATGTTTGATAAAATCGTTGTTTATGCATTTTTGATTGATGCAAAAAGAATCGATGTATTCAAATTTTGATATATTGAAACGAATACGTTTAAATTTTTCGAAACGATCAACGATCAATGCAATTGAATTTGATTTTGTTATCGTATCGATGATGATTTTAACGAAATTCAAAAAAAAAATTTCGATTTCGATGAAATTTGTGTTTTCGAAAATTCATTCGTCACGTTGACGAATCACGAAATAATTGAAATAAATTAATTTGTGCATTTTGAATAACAAAATATTTTGACAAAATACGTCGACAATGAATTTCGAATCAATTTTTTCGATGATCAATTGATTGTGTAATGATTCGACGATTTTGATGTAAAATTCGACGCTCGTTAAAATGACAAATCGATCAATGAAATCGAAAATGATATCGACGAGAAAAACGAAAATATTCTTTTTGAAACGTTTTGCTATTTTTGTTCAATAAATCAATGATGTTGAATTCGCTATGACAATAATAAAAAAACGATAATTGACGTTCATTGCATTGAACAAATAAAAAAAAATTTATTCAAATTTCGTTCGTGTTTTTCGACGACGATGATGAAATTTTTGAATTTGATTTTCGTTTTTGTATCGATGAAATTTCAATCGATATTTTTGTCGTGTAAAAATTCGACGATAAACATTGATTTTATTGATAAATTGATTGTTTATTCAACGTGATTGACTCGAAAATCGTTTTTGACGTCGATTTTTCAATTGAAATATTGTTTTGATTTTGAAATAAAAACGACAAAATTGTGAATGATGTTTGACGTAATCATTGTGATATTTGAATTTGAAAATTTGAATCGTATAAATGAAAAAAAAATAAATAAAACGTATGTGATTCGTGAAATCGTGTAAAACGTGTAAATTTCATGTCGTATTTGTTTTCTTTTTTCATTTCGTAACAATTGAATTCGAAACATCGATTCGAAACAATGACGAATTCATTGAATTATCGAGTCGTGTATGTGAAATTTCGTGTTTTTTGAAAACGTTTTCATCGAAATCGAATGATCGATCGTGTGTTCGAATTTGACGTTCGTTTGAACGATGAATAACGTTTTCATCGATCGACGTCGATGTTGATTTTTTGAATTTTTGAAAAATTAAATGACGATCGTTAAAATAAACAATATGCATTTTATTGACGACATTAAATGACGATAAACTCGTTGTGAATTCAATTTGATGTTTTCGAGTTTGATCGTCGTTTAATTCATCAAAGATTTTTCGATCGATGCATGAAATTAACGTTTGAACGTTGTAAAATAATATGAATCGATTCGAATGATGTTTGACAAACATTGTCGAATTCATAATTTGTTACAGATATGTAAAATGCAACGTGCTTATATTCATGATAATAATATTTATCGTACATGTGATGAATGTGAATTATTGTACAAAATTTGCACGCTAGTCTATAATAGAATAACGTCTTGACATTGTCTTTGATGATGAGTTTATTTCAACAATTGTACGTCTGCACTGCAGACATGTCTTGATGTAAGTAGATATCAAGATCAGTGTCAACAACGCTATGCACGAATTTCTGACATCAGCAGAAAGCGGCCAAAAACAAAATACAACATCTGTTGGAAGGAAGGAACAGAAGACTGGTACGGAGTATTTGATCAATAAGCAAGACGTCACGTGATTAGCCTAGAATTCTTGGCAATAGGCCTATTAGAAATCCACCTGTAGCACACTCCTATATAAGAAACCCCCAGAATCACGATATCAGAACCAGATAATTCGGCTTGAATCTTTTGTGATTGGGAATTTGTGTTGCTGCGTCGACTTTATGCAGATGGCTGTTGCAAGTACAACAAATGTATACAGACTGTCAACACATCCTCTCTTCCTCGACATCATCCAGATCATTACGACCGCCCTTGTTGTGGGTTTCACTGTTGCGAATTCACGCGTCCGCCTTCTGGCCCTTCCTTTAGTTTTAGGCATTCCCTGGTACGTCCTTCCCAGGTGTCGAGAACGAGTACATGGCGATATATGGAGCGGAATCATTGGTAGCACCAGTGTTTCTCACTGCCTGACATATGTTGACCTTGCTCTGAGGAGCAAATGGTGCTTCGAAAGCCATGGCCCCAGCGTTCCTGTTCAAAGTTATACTCCGCCCAATCATCGCGTCAAGTAAAGCAAGACAGCAATGTATGGCAGACTCCTGGTCGTAGTACCCTAGCGGACCGCCTGTACTTCGGCTTCTCATCGGCTTTCAATGCACGCATGATAGGGACGCCCTGGCAGGTCAAGGGAGTTCCACCGTTTCTAACCAAGGATAACACTTTTGTACCCACAAGGTCCCAATTTCTGCTCCGGACTTGCTTGAGGCTTTTGACAGCTTACCTGGTCCTTGACCTCTTGACAGCTTGGGGAGATCTAGACAAGAATCCAGTAATCTATTCTCCAGATCTTATTCCGCTTTTTCGCCGTGTGGGCGAGGTCACTGTTGAACAGCTTGTCATTCGACTTATCACCACTATAGCCTTATGGACTAGCATATACTGTATCATGACTATTCTGTACAGCGTAGTATCCCTCATCGCAGTACTGTCTGATGCCTCGGAAGCACGGTCATGGCCACCAGTATACGGCTCTTTGAGCAATGCGTACACGATCAGACGGTTTTGGGGGTGAGATATACGGAGATCTTGCAACTTTGCGCTCAATCTTTACCGAGTACTTCATAGCTAATGGGGCTTAACAGTTCTTTCTGGCACCAGCTCAATCGACAGAGATTCTCGTCTCCAGCATCCTGGCTCGCCTATACTTTCTTGGGATTTGAGAGAGGCGGCTTCGTCGGTCGATACATCTTCTGTTTTCTTGTGTTCCTCGCATCAGGAGTCGTGCATAGACTCACAGATGTGGCTGGAGGAATGCCATGGAATAAGTCCGGGTCTCTTCAGTTCTTCATTACCCAATTCTGTGGCGTGTTTTTGGAGGATATGTTCCAGCATTTTTGGCTGAGCATAGGAGCTAGTACACAGGGAAAGCTCACGAAGCTTGTAGGATTTGTATGGGTACTTCTCTTTCATGTGTGGTCTGTCCCTGGGTGGATATACCCTTCGTTGGTAGACAATGTGGGCGGGGAGAAAGATGTTATAGTCCCCTTCAGTGTAGTCAAGTCTCTGTTGGTGCGTAGTGGACGTTGAGAGCGAGGTCACCAGTTCTGCTGTCAACTATCACTTGAGTAAGAGGGCGACTTGTGGGAAACCGATGCGAGAGTTGGCCTTTGGGCCTAAAACCCAATGCAAGTTCAAACACTAATTGACGGTTTCGTCCAACTCAGTCTATCTCGACCGTCAGCCAAAGCCATACGGTTTCACAGCGCTATTGATTCTCCTTAAGTGTTACTTTTCTCTTCGGAGCGAGTGTCAGTAACAGAGCCGCTGGAGACTCCACAATCATTGATAAGTGCGATCAGACTGGATTGTATTGCGGCGTGGCCGAAGGAGGCTGATAGCGATCGGTCAAAAGTACTCGATGTGTTTGTGCATCGTCGATCAAACCCAGTTCTATGCATGAAGAAGATGAATCTGACATGCGGCTGCTTTCAAGAGTGACGTATAATAGGGCTCCCGATACGCTGCAGCTTAGTGTTCCATGGTCTGGTGTGGTGCTATCTTGCCTCTCACGCATCGTCACTAACATATCCATTCTGACAAAACACATACCCACTATTGATATGAAGCATATGAACATAAGACGAAAGAGATCTCATCTTCTGATTCCGTCCCAACTCGGGTAATCGTAAGTCCGTCGGGGTTAAAATATAAAAGTCAGCACCACTAAGTACCAGGCCATGGGATAATTCATCTGAAGGTGTGAGATCCGCACCAATTACCGCTTAACAGGCGTCATTCGGTACAAGGCGACCACAAGGTGACTGACAAAAGCACCATGCATAAGTCCTTCGGGAACTCTCTTATCTGAGAGGAGAGCAGCGCAGATCACAAAGGCTTGAGCGCCAGAGAAAATCGCAGCCCAAGGTTCGCCATCGGATGACCTTACTCGATGATGGTGGTACAAAAGGGATGATCTGACTCGATGGGGATGGTATAAAAGGGGATATTGCTGGCCTTGTCCTGATCCTCTCCAATCCATTCTTCGCGAATATGTGGCACGGCGAACAATGCCAAACCATGAAATGGCATCATGCAGCTCCCCATGAATGCTAGGCGCAGTTTACGATCATCTATTCTCCGTGGACAATGTAGCGGTAAGCTTTAAGCCTATGATACTCCGTATGCGGACGCCTTTGACGATTCGATCGGCCGTAAGGTGCTTTCGGCCCAGAATGTGGTGTTTCAGAAGGTGTAGCACAGTGACTGCTTCAATGCAACAGAAAAAAACAAAGAAAATGGATTTTTAGATTCGTCTATACTAAAATAACGGAGGCTTGAGCATAAATCTGGCTCACTTGGTGATAGAGGTGTTGCAGGTGGGGCTGCTTTTAGTGTTGATTCTGGTTTTAATAAGGCGGGCTCGCTTGGTGTAATTTTCACGAGCTCTGCTTTCGGTGTAGAAGGGAATTTTGCAGCTGGTCCATGTACTGCATTTGGTGTTGGTACTGTTGGCTCGTTTGGTGTCGGCTTCGCGTGCTCGCTTGGTGTTATTATTGCGGTCTCACTTGCATGCTTCTTTTGATATTGATCTTGCACATGTTGGTGGAGTTTTGTATCATGAGGTCGAAAGTCGTCACTTGCAAAAATCTGGAAGTGAGATTGAAATCATCGAAATTTTGATTATATGACAACTGTAGAATTACATGAGACTATGAAAAGGCTCAGCTACGCTCCAACCTGGCAAGCTCCGCCATCAACACTTCCTCCTCCTTCTGCGCTGCCGCATGCATCAATGCCAGCCTAGCTTGACCCTTAGCCTCAACGGCAGTCTTTTCTTCGGCGGTCTCTCGTAGGATTTGGTCGGCCTTGTCTATCACCCTCTGCTTATGCGCAGCCAGCTTGGCCCTTGCCATCGATGCAGTGCCCTTTGCAGTCTCCGGCGAGGTTGGTGTGCGAGTGGAGATCGGGCTGGTGGTAGGCAGTTTGACAACCGTTGGGGCGGTGGCTGGCCCGGGAAGAGAGGAAACACGGGCACGAGCAGGAGTGAGGGTTGGGGGGGAGGTGGGGATGGGGATGGAGGTGGGGGTAAGCCTGGGGAGGGTGGGAGCGGGGGTTGGAGCGGTTGAGGGGCGGGCGCGGGGGTAGGAGCAGTTGAGGGGCGGAAGGTCTGAATATTGTAAGAGATTAGCCATTAACTCAAAGAGATGGACAAGCAAACAATGACAACTTACCCACTAGCTTGTCTAAGGTGGACGACGAATGGTTTCAAACCAGCCCGATGAGCCTTGTCTCGAAAGTGAACAATGACCCGATCTACGGCGGTGTAGCCTGTCTGTTTCCGCGAAAACCAGTAATCGTGGTGGCCAACAACGTAAAGCCCGATCATGTGCCGAGAGAATGCTACATTGCCGCGGCGGGCCTCGCCTAGGAAACCGGGCATTCCACTCGTCTTCACGAGCGAAATGATGACAATCTAATGAGTAGGTCCCGTCAGCAAAAGGAAGTAAGGCTAAAGAATGAGTATGACTTACTTCCGACTCCCCTCCTTGAGTCCAGTCAATGGTTTTAACTTTGACGGGGCCCCACTGAGCGGTACTGGCTTCACTTTGCAATTGCTCTACCTGGTCGCGATAGCCCGACAAAACGCTGATTCGCTCAGGTTGGCAGCCGTTCTGGATGTGGAATTTGACCATGGCGCTAACAACCTTCACTTCTTCCATGTTGACGCAGCTCTTAGAGCCTGGCTTTGAAAAATGGTGTCCGTGGGGGACGTCGACGAAGTTGAAGATTTCAGTCATCGAGTAAGACTGACCACCAGCGGAGAATGCTCCTGGCAAAGAATTTCGTAACCTGTAGAAAAAACCGAGGTCAGAGTTTGCCAAATCACAGACAAGCATGGAGTTGTGAAACATGTCTGGGAAGATAGGAGGATCCGAGAGTCCGAGAATATATACCTGGCGAGTCCCTGTGCATGCGGTCCAGGATTTGCGATGCTGTACATTGAGTGGACAGTATTGTCATAGAACACTAGCTTGGTCAGCGATGAACGAGTTCAGATGTAGTAGGTTAAGTGTTACCTGGTCCGGATACGTAGCCTTCTCTTAGACATCGAAACTGCATATTGAGCTGCACGAAGGGGAAATCGCGCTCGCAGTAATATTGGAACCAGGTCTTGACTGTTCGCTGCTCTATTCGTGATTTCAGAGTCAGCATTTCCACTCTCGGTTAGACATTGAACAGCATATCACGACTCATGAGCAGATTACTCACGTAACACGTGTTAGTGCTCGAGTGAGGCATGAAGAAAGAAGGAAAAGACGTGCAAAATACGTACTGCCTTGTTTGCTGGCGCAGTATGGGGGCAGTTGCTTGTAGTCACCGAGAATGGTCCCCTGCTCCAACGTCCGCTTGAAGGTAAGAATGACAAGAAGCAGCTCAATGTCATGAGCGCATCCAATTTCGTCGAATACGAAGGAGGTCGCCGGCCAGACCCACTCCTTCTCGGTCCTGGGGTCAAATCTATAAAAGGTGTTCGACCGAGTTGCGGCCGTTGTTGCAAAAGCGATGCGGGCGTTGTCCATGATCATCCGAGTCAGCACCATCGTTCCCTGAAGCCACGAATCCATCACTGCCTTTGCGCTGATGACACCTTCGTGTCGAAGTTGCTGAGAGGCTTTCAAGTAGGAGGACCAGCGAGCTTGATCTTTCATTGCCATTGCGATTCTCAGCTTCTCGATAGTGAAATCTCGGTCCAGTGAGAGGAAGTCACCCCGCTTGTATGCCGCTAGTGTTTGATGTAGTGAGACGACGCGGACAACGAAGATAGAGGTCATCTCAAGACCGAGGCCTCTCAGAAGAGCCACAGTCTTTCCGAAGATTTCATCAACAGCGACATTCGTTGAAGCACAGCAGAATATTTTGCCCTTAAGGTCATATTGATGACGAAACTTCAGGATCTCAGCCCCGACCTTACTCTTGCCAGTGGCGGGGGGTCCCATGACACCGAATATGCGATACATCAATGCGTCACGGACGCATTCTGCCTGGCGTGGCTCCAATCCCTGATCCCAGCCTTGCGGCAATGCAGCGACACGAATTGCACCTCGCGGGTGCTCCAACGTCGATTTCAAAGGCGCTTGTTTGCCAACGAGGAATAAGCTTTCGGTCGGCAACGTTGAGAATGCACCTTTGGGGTCAAGCAAATCGACAGCCTCGGTTGGGTCAATCTGGGCGACGCCACCCCCTAAGTCGGTCCTCATTGCAGTTCGTGTACGCACACCAAGGACGTCATCCACGATTGGTTCCAGTTCCACGTCTTCGTACTCGCCAATGTACTTTTGCGTGTCGGCATCACTAGCGAAAGCATTGTTCATCACGCCGAAGATGGGTGCCGTGTATTTGACGTGTGGCAACGTCATTATTGAGAACTCCCAATCCTCGGTAAGCCCTGCTCCAAGGATAGGGTGTGACTGGATATCTTCTCTTGGGAACAAGGCGTCACAATTTACCTAATACAACGATTAGCCTCTGTGAATATAGCACGACAAATGATATCCTATGGTCTGGTAATAAGTGGTGCTAATTTTTAGGATACACCGACAGATCTACGATTACCCGGCTTGGGGCGGAATGAGAAGATGAATGTTGTCTTCATGTCATGCCGTCTTCATATGCTTTGTGCCGAACACGGGTAGGCGTTTTATCATATTGGGTGTATCCGTGGCGACGCATGGGGAGGCAAGATAGCACCACACCGGGGGATAAACAGTACCTTGTATCGCTGAGCAACCTTATTATTCGAGAGACTCGTTTCGTTCTCTGGTAGTCGTTTCGGCCACGCCTCGAGGATCAAGGTCTGGGCCTTAGGATGCTTGCTCGTCTTGATACGGCAGCCATGCATCATTTGCAGCTCGTCCTTCTGAGCCTGGGTTTCTGCCAACGACATAGCAAAGGCCTCTCCAATATAGGCTTGAGGATCGTGTGAGGCTTTACCAATAGCGGGTGAGACTAGGAGGATCCGAATTTGTTGAATAACACGCTCATGTTTGGGTAATAGAGCCTGATCTGCTGGAACCCTGAGCGTGCCCTTCAAGTCTCCTATATCAAGTTTCTCCAAACGAATAGCCTTGAAACTACCGCAAACGTTGGCAAGCGGCAAAGTCTTCGCATTCGCAATCCCTAATTCTCGCTTGGCAGCTTTGGTTTCGAATTCTGGAGCAGCGATTGACAGACACTCGAACTCGACTTTGAAGACTCTGTCCCGGGCTTCTTCGTCATCCCTTCACTCTATGCTGATTGAATCTTCCACGGGATTGACATGGACAGAGCAGCTCTCAATGACACCTGCTGACGCCTGGCAGAGAGTAACGCCTGCATCGAAGGATATTTTCTTCAAGTTGAATTTGCGGTCAGTGGTGGGGGTAACGAGACGTATCCAGTTGTCTTCCGAGAGATCAGTCTTGTAAAAGAGCTCGCAGCGTCCATAGTTGAGCGGGGGGAGTTCAGTCGCCATGGTGAATAGGCGGGCGAGACTTTGTGACGGACTAAGAGGAGATTCGCAATGGCTTATCCCTCATCCAATACCATCTGGGGAGATCGCAATGACTTATCCCTCATCAAGTAAAGACACCGTGACAACGTTCTCAGAAAAGTGAGCGAAAAAAGAGAAGGAGGAAAGATCTGACCTTCTAAATGCTTGTAAATGGTATTATGCTAGCCGGTATAATTTCTTTCACCGGCCCGCTATCCGGGGCGTTGGGGTCCATGATCACGAACCCGGGAACGGTTCCGGAAGTTCGTTCCGGATGCGATCCTCAGTCTTCTGGCTGCCCAAAAACAACCTAAAAATTCAATCATTTCTTAAGCCAAGATGTAAGTAGAATTCGAAACATTCGGGCCAAGAATTAACCCCGCAACGCTGTCAAATTCTGTCTGTAAACAAAAGACCGAGATATGAGAAAAGAAGAAACCGAGGGGACGAAGGACTCAGAAAATAGATGGGGGATTCCATACATCACTTATTCCAGACTACACTTCTAGGTTTCTTAGACGGGTATTATGCAGGAGTATTGAGCTTTGTGCGATACCTTAAAATCTAGAAACCTGGCCGCTGAGTCATATCGAAGTCCAGACGGTGCAAAAGCTTTACACATTCGAACTTGCATAGTCCTCGATATTCGACTGAGATCGGCTTCCTCTCTTCCAATCGATCTTAAATGGCTGGAAGGTGCTATTCATTCATTATTCCTGTGCTGAAAATAGTTACACAGAGGGTACACCTACAGTCTCGCTTCAGAACCACTTTGCCCCGATCTCTTTGGGGAAAAGCGTAAGATTTGGGCCACGAACAGCGTCTTGATCCCCTTCGGCTAGATGCTCAATCAACATGTACCTCGAAGATGAAATTCTCTCTGAGCTTAGACAAAGCCAAGGGACCCATCTTTCGAAATTCGGATGAGCTTAGGTGCATGAGCTGTTCTGTATTCCCTCTCTTGCCGTTCGCTCTTGACTATTTCTTGGCGTCACTCAAATCCACCTTCTACCTTTCAGGTAGCTAATTTGAGAGATTGAAATACATCGCCAATCTAGCCCATTCATTGATAGTTAGAGCTTCTGGATAGAGCCCAGTGTAAACAGAAATGACACAGCAGTGATCGAACGTCAGTAGATTTCATACAAATAGTGAATACTTACTATGATATCCAGATAAGTACTTCACAATTGCGGGTATTTGGGGAATTACGGGCAGATGTGCCTCCAATTTCCCTCGTATAACTAGTTAGAACATGAACCTGGCTAGATTGTGCGTAGAGTGGAGAGGTAAGAGCATCTTGAAAAGTCTTTTTGATAATATTCGGAACTTATCGGATGTTTCATTGTAGACCACCGTCAGAGATCGCAGTCAGTTCGTCCAGGCTAGACGTGGGTGCTAATGCAGGGATGACGAAAAGAAAGGGGCTTGGAGGGGCTGGCCTCCTAGTTAAATAGGAGGTCAATGCCCCATTCCTTCCATTCCTCATCTTTCTCTCTTCTTTTGCCCCGCCCACCCACTCCTTGGCCTCCTTCGGCGTTTTCACCTCCTTATGAGGCTTTGTTTGTCACCTCTATTCGAGGTTTTTCTGCTTTCGCTCCTTAACCCAGTCGCAGAGGCAGGGGAGTAGCCAGGCTCTGAAAGCTGCTCTGCTGGGCTGTTTCGCTCATGCAGGAGGCCTACAGGCCGGCCAGGCCCAAAACACCAAGGTTTTTGTACATAGCAATGAAGGAAGTACGAAGCATTAGCCATCAGAGAACATTCATCGAGGAAATATTATCCTCTACGCAATCATCTGCTTGGCATGTATCTTCGACTTTCGACAAACCCGTCCATTCAGTCCGTCGACAATTCAGGTGATATCAAGTTTCACCATGACCCACAAGACTAATGTTATCAATGATATACTCGCAGCTTGTCGCCGTGCAGCCAAAGCGGATCGTCAATGCTTGTGTGCCGGTGTTTCTGGTATATGGGAAAGTGTATTGCCGCCTCACGTACTCGTAAGGTAAGAGATCTCCGTTTGGTCCATTATATACCAATCGCTGTCCACCGTTGAGGCTAATCTCCAGACTAGGTTCATCGAAATATTCATCAACGATTGATACTTTGGAATCGAAGGAGAGAGTGTAGTAGACGTATTTGCAAAGTGAGAGGATTTCCTGAGTAATGAATGTGGAATTGTATTCGCTTTTTGGGTCGTTGTTTACGCTTAGATTACTGAATAGATCAGGTCAGTGGATCTTTATAGCGGTCCAAAGGTACTTTGGGTACCCACGCGTAATGATTGTTATTAGCATCCCTGAAGACCGAGGCTTGGGATGATATGCCACCGTCGGAATATACAGGGGCCGTGAAAAACCATGGCCATGGTCCAGGACTTGGTGCGGGATCGAGGTTTTCGAAGCCGCCATTTCTGATGAGCTCACCACTGCATTTATACGGTAAAAAGCTTGGGGTTGGAGAAACTGTTGGCGTTGGGGAAACCGTTGGCGTTAGGGAAACCGTTGGCGTTGGGGAAACCGTTGGCGTTGGGGAAATTGTTGGCGTCGGGGAAACCGTTGGGGTCAGAGAAGTCGTGATGAGACAGGAACATCCCGATGACACCCTCGAGGCTGCATATTGAGAGACATAAGTTGGGAGAGGTTGATTTGGCGGTGGCAGGGTGTAGGTACTACAGAAAGGACTGGCTTTCGCGGCGTTGCCTCGAAGAGCTCGGAGGACGTTGTCGGCGTTACAGGCTGCAAGTGCAACGTTTGTCTCCATTGCAAGCAGCGCGATCAAGTAGCTGAAAGTCTTCATGGCTGATCTGTAGTTGGGGTAAGCGGAAATCAGCGAAATAAATGGACATATTGCCTGCTATATATCTTGCCTCATGCAGCGCTCACAGTGGCTGTCAAGCCGCATTCAGTCAATGATGTCGAAAAGCCACTTGACGATAGGGATGCGATAATGTGGCATGCCAAGTGAACTCTTGCTCGAGATGTTCAGCCACAATTACTTGGCGAAGAGGATCAACGACCCGTTCTGGATTAAAGAGGCGAGATGCAGCCTGAAGCGCCCGTGGAGACAACAAAACCATCTGGCTAGATCTCATCATCTAATGGCTGGATGGATCGATGATCCAGATGCTAGCGAATACGAGGAGGTTTGAGCTCCTTCATGGCGAGGCCGGCGTCTGTCTCGCATCGCCGTACAGACACAGCCGCCTAATGCTGAGGTATAAGGATCATAGCAAACCGAGAATCTCCCTTTGTGCCAAATTTGAGCCCGGCTGGACGAGCTGTGCACGTCGATAGGCCAATGCCAACTTTTGATCAATGATCAAGTCCCGATTGACTACTCTAGGCCACGCATTAGTAAATAGTGGCACCATTGGTTGCAGGTGAGACTGGAGCCGAGAGCACCTACACTATCGTCACATAACAAGGACGGTCTCCCTTATAGGATGGACTACCGTAAGTACTCAGTAGCCCGTATGTGCTTATGTTTGGAATAATAAATCTCGGGTAACTCCGCGGCGATCATCAATTCCGATGTGCAGAACTCTTGCGATTGCTTGGCACCCGTAGATCTTTTTTACCCCGCCCCATTTTTGGTGCACTACCCAGAAATGATCAAAATCCTGTATGATGTTTCTTCGTCTGAATCTTTTCTTCAATTATCACTCAACGAATTTCGAAACAAACATTTATCAAATTTCAAATCATCATTGATTGATTGTCGATAATCATGTCAATCAACAAAAAATTCGTCGTCGTCAAAAAAAATCATGTTATTCGTGCAACAAAAAAAAAACGTGAAAATGAACGACTCGATAATCGATTGTATAACGAAATCGCATTGATGCAAATTCAAATATTTTTTGAATTTTTTGCAATTTTTGTATTTCATCGATTTCGTTCAATACGCATGCAAATTTCAAATTCGTTTATAAATTCGATCAATTCAAATTCACAATATCAAAAATCATCTTTTCACGACAAAACGATTTCATTTATTCAATTTTTGATGCAAAATTTATCATTTGAATTTGATAATTCAAATGAAAAAAATCAAATTTCACAAACATTTCAACGATTATAGTCAAATCAATCATCGCAAACATCGCAATTTGCAAAAACACGTCTGTAACGAGTTGTTGAAGTGTAAAAAAAATGTCATTGATTCTGTGCAAAAAGCACGATATATAAAAAAGTCAACTAACTAAATACAGAAGAAGCTAGTCAGTCGATCAACAAGCAAACAGATGTTAGCAACAGACAAACAGATGACAGAAATTTTCAAGCATCAATAGGTCACATATCGTGACAATTTTTCCGAACAAACAAGTTTAGCAACGTTTTCGTTGTTTCATCTTCTCATATCACTGCTGTATTTTACGAGATCTGTCAGAACGACGCTTGTCAGATGTAGTCGGCGTCGATGTTGACTGAACTGTAATCGAATTATTTCGTCGTTGTTTTCTGTCTGACATCGTAATTTCAATTGTAGTCTCATATTGATCGATCAGGTTCTTGACATTGTTCAAATTCTTGATATTAATTCATCTGTCGAATTGAAAATCATAGCTTTTTCAACGTGCTAAATATTGTGTCGCTACGTTTTTGTTTTTCTTGATGACACGTTTGTTGAATAATTTGTCAAGCTCGAAAAACTTGTACGTTTCGATGTCATTTTTCACAAAGACGAAATCGAATTGATTCGATTTGAAGCGATGATAAGAATCGCTGTCAAAAGTCGAACAAAATTTCAGTTGAATTATAGTGAAAATCGAATGCAAACGTCAGTGATCAAATATTTCAAATTTATAAACGAGTCGATCAATACGTTTTAGCATTTTGAAAAAATCGACATATTGTAAATCATATTTCTTGATGATGTCAACGATAATTGAAATGCTATATTTTTTGTTCAGCTGAAATAACGTTCATTCGTCGACAACAAGAAATGTCGATTGATGTCGACGATCGTAATGTCGTTTTTGAAACATTATGACGAAAAAAATGACGTCGACAATTTTTGTTTTGACGATATGTTGATTGATAGTTGACGCGTTCAGATTGATAAAATTCAACGATTGATCAAACGTAAAATCGTAAATAATGTCGTTGATCGATTTATCGATTGTAATTGACGAAACGTTGTTTAATTCGACTTGTAAACGTGATAACGTGAATGATCATTTGTCAAAATTATTCAATGTGACAATAAGATAGCGTAAAATTATTTCGACAATCTGATTGATGATTTCATTTTGATCGTCAATCTGTGCGTGATAAATTGTAAAGTACAATAACTTGACGTCAAAATATCTGAAAATTGTAATTCACAATTCAAACAGAAATTTGCGATTTCTATCGGACAAAATGACGTTAAACGTATTTCAATCTGTCACGTTCAATCTGTCAATGAAAGTTATGTTTCATTGAAACGTTGATCACGTGTTTTTTTCGATTACGAAAGTGACGCGTTTGCTGAATTTACAAATCATCGACATGACGAAATCATATTCGATTTCAATGACTATAAGTAATGCGAAAATAAAATCAATGATAATGATATGAAAAAACACTGATGATTTCTCGATAAATTGTAATGAATCGTAAAATTGATGACGACGTGTCTGATAAACGAGACATTCCGAACAGTGATATAAATAAGTTCGAAAATGCTTGCTCAAATCACGTATATATCAATTAATTGACATTCTTTCGAAACATTTGACAAATTTCGAATGATCATTGTTGATATGATCAACGTCAAAAATGTTTTTGATGCAGTTTTTCGATATGCACAGACGACGATGTTTTGTAAATTTGTCGACATGATAAATTAAAAATCGAATCGAAAAATGCTGATTCGTAAAGTCAAAATCGCTGACATCGATTCTGAACGTTGCATTAGATGACGAAGAAAACGATGACATTGTTTGTGACGAATTGATTTTGATCAGCGCAATGAAATGATTCACTGATGATGATTTCGTTTGATTAAAGTTAATTTTAGCGAATTTCATGAATGTTGTCGACGTAATTTCGTGTTGAAAAAAAATTGAAACGACATTCTCGTCAAGTTTCTCGTTGATTAAAATCTGATTTTTAATTCGTTTTCAAGTTGAATCATTATCGTAGTCATCAAAAAACTTGTTACGAAATTTATCGTTGAGATGAATCAACGAAACGATTGCTTGATAAATATGTAACACATCAAATTCATTTTTGACTTGAAATGCGTTTCGAAATTGACATTTGACAAACGTGATAACGCGTCAGACACGACGTGTTTTTTGTCAAATTTGTGACGAATGTCAAAATCAAATCGGCTGAAAAATTTTGATGCACGAACAAATCGTAAATTTAGCTTGTCAATGAATGACGTTGTCAATGTCGATTGTCTAGCAATATTCAATGTAATCGCGTGATTTGTATAGATGATTGTTTTCATTGAAACGACATCGTGATTGATGTACAAAATAATTTTAATTGACGATTCAATCATGTGTCGAATTTTCTTTAATATTCATACGAATTCGATAATTTTTAATTTCGTAAATCAATATTTGATTTCGACGACTGTTAACAAACGATTGAAAAATAAAATAAACTGAATCGACGATCGATTAAAATAATCATCAATTGATACAATGTCGTCTTTGACGTGAAATATCATGACGTCAATATCGCGTTTTTTTGACGCGTCAAGATTCACGAAAATAAATCGACTAAAATCGTGATGTACGAAATAGCTAAAGCGATTCAATAATTCTTGAAAAATATCGAAAGCGATCAACTTTATCGAGAACGACGTTTTTACAGCAATTCGTGTCGAATAGACACGACGTGAATTGTCAGACTTAGACGTCAACTTTAAAAAATTGATTTTTCGATTTTTGAGCGATTTTTCTATCTGAGCGTAATATGATACATATTGACGTAATCAGTTCGTCATGTCAAGATAAATTTCGAGTTCGCGTAATGTGCGTGAAAATCGTAACATGTTGATAGTTTTCAGTTTGTTTTCGACAATTGACAAGTCGAAAAAGTCAACGTGTTGATCAAGTAGTTGAATATTCGAATAATCAAAAAACGCTTTATTTGACTTGATGAATATATTCAGCTTGACGAATAAATCGAAAACTGCACGTAAATGTGAAACGTGCTCTTCGAACGTTTTAGAAAAAATGACGACATCGTCAACGTAAGCGCGAACACAATGACGCAATGAACGAAATATTCGATCAATTTGACGTTGTACATAGATCGAATTATTTTTGCAATTCATGACAAGTACGCAAAACGTTTCTTGTTCACGATGAATAACAACGATAAATTTATGTCTGTCATTCGAATGCACTCTTTATTGATAGAAAAAAGACGTTGCGTCAACGACGATGACGTATGCACATTCACGAACTAAAATTATGATGTCGTCTTGTAATGATATGAAATAAACGTCGAATTCTAGTAGTCGATTGAGTTCACGTATGTCAACAACTGTTCGATTCTTTTTTTCGTCAATAAAAAGCGTTTTTCAGACAACAAACATCGAATAACTAAACGACGTTTGTCTGTCTGTTCATCTAAGTCTGTTTTGTTCATGTAATTCGTCAAAAATCTTATCAACGATTTTTTTATTCTTGTTTTTCAATGAATACATCTTAGTTTTGCCGAATGTAATTCATCTTTTTTTCAGCGATATTCTCATTCATTTTTTTCGTGTCAAATCGACGAAATCACGATCTCGTCAGAAATTCGAATAGTTATCGACAACTCGAGTGAAAATCTCGACTGTCACATTATTTTCAAAGACATTAACGTCGTTAAACAATGTGATTTTTAGTTTGAACGTTGTTTTTACAACAAATGTGACTGTTAAAACGATGACAATATTGACATTGAATGACGTAATAGTCGATGTTACGATCGACATAATGACATCGATAATTGTCAATGCAATGACACAGAATTTTTTCACTCAATTTGTTTGATGTATTGTTTTTGATGATTTAGCGATTAAATCGCTATTTTCAATTGCTAAATTGCAGCAGCTGTCGTAATTTAATTCATTGATAATGTCGAATCTGAATTTTTTTGATAAAAAAATCGATTTATCAATTTCGTTACGTGTCAAAATGACGTCTGTGATGACATTCACGACGTGAACGTAAAGTGACAAATTACATTCGACAAATTCAAATAGAAAATCACGATTCGATAAGAATTTCTTACTGAAACGTCGAAAAGATATGACAAGTTGTGAATGAGATGATATTACGATAGTCTTGTCGACTTGTATTATTTGCTTGACACGACGATTTGATGATGCTTGTAACTTGATCGAAATTGTGACGTCGCAACTGTCAATGTTAATTTGACTAAACGAAATCATGATGTCTATCTGTTTCGATTCAATGATGTTTGTGTCAATAAGCATTTTGACTTTCAGTTCGTCAATTACATGAATTTCACGAATAATTTTAGCTATCACAGATTTGTCTTGCTTGTTAAAATCAGACACATGAATTGTGACGACGACATATTCGCTGATTTCGTGTTTGTTGTCGTCGATTTCGATGACGAATATTGACGTTGATTTTGTTTTGACGATTGTAATCGATGATTGTTCTGACAAAAACTGACGATCGACAAAGATAATGTCACAGTCGATATTTAAACAAATTGACTCGACAAAAACATTCAAATCGAACATAACTTTGACAATGATGTAATGTCATTGTCTAAAATCATATTTTTGTTTCACGCTGTTTTTAATAGAAAATTCGACAACTGACGACTTAACGATGATAATAGAATCAAAATCGTTAACATCGATTGACTCGTCATGATACGATATCGAAATCGAAATGTCAATGAATTTGAACGATTGACATTCAGTTCGAATGTGCTTGTGTAATTGATTATTTGATAAGAAAGTCGATTTGCAACGTCGACAAAAATATTTCAATTACGATGACGAAAAATACTCGTAACTGTCAATCTCATTGTTCGATTGATTTTGACGATTCGAATTGTAATAATTCAAATCGTCAACGAAATAATTGTTAAATTGTTCGAATTCGTTTTTCATCGACGACGAGTTGTAATCAATTCGTTTTTTTTTTTGTTCGTCATGCTGTTTTTCAATCTGATATGCAAATGATCGATTGCGTCAATTGTTGATGTTGTAATCGTCACGATTGCTTGAATCGTTTTTTGATTTGTCGTTTCGTCTGACGTTGTAATTGTCAATTTGTTGACGAACATCGTTTTGTCGCTGATTGTTTTGATTTTGATTTTGCGAATTTGACGCGTTTTCGTTTGTGATCTGTAACGACTGACGAGCAAGAAATAAAATTGACGTTGATGTTGATTTTGATTGATAAACATTAACAAATCGATTTGAAAAATATTGTTGATATTGATTTCGATTTGATTGATAATTTTGATATAACTGTTTGTCAAATTGATTCTTAAAGTATCTGAAAGTAAAATCTTGTTGACGATCAGAAGTATACTGATCGACTGTTTTGTTGAATCGACTAAAATTATCAGAACGTTGATTACGTGTCAGCTCAAGTCAAATGTTGATTTTACTGTTCAATTGATTCAGAAAGCTGAATAATGAAATGATGATTGTAAACTCAAATATGTCACGTCGAAATTTTACATCAATGTTGTTTCAAACGATTGTCAATTGATTGTACATTGACGTCATTTTTGCAATTTTGACGTGACGTAACATTTTCTAAACAAAAACACGAAAAGATTTGTCAGTTCTGACATTTGCAAAAATGTAACGTTTTCGCTGAATATACTGAACGACAATGATTGTACGCTTTTTGAAACGTTTGATAAATATTGCATATCATTGTTCACAAATGACAATTCGAAAAAAAGTTCGTTTCATGTCGATAAATTCATTGAAATGCCAAATAAAAGCTGTGCCTTTTAAGCAAACAGTGATAATTTTTTGCACTTTGTCATTGTCGCGTCGTGCAATCAATTTCTTGAATTTATCAACAAAAATGTAAATATCGATGTAAAAAACGTGACGTTCAGCGTTAATTACAAAGACATTCGACTCATTGATTTCGTAATCAAAATCGAAATAATCAACGTTTTCGACTTTCAAATTATTGTTGTCAGTGTTGACGTTGTTATCGTTGTTAAAAAAATCATTGACATCGTCGTCATCGTGTGATCGATTCATAAGTGTTTGTAAAAATTCTCACTGTTGACGAGTGAATTCGAATTTCTGATAATTGTTGTCATTGAGATTGACATCGACATTGTCAGCATTGTCAGCGTTGTCTGACATGTTGTCTCGTTTTATTTTTTTCGTCATTGACGTGTTTTTAGTTTGTTGTGAACTGTCGATAAAAAAATTATCGAAAGAAATGACATCGATGAATGATGAATCGTCAAAAATATCGTTTGATTCAAATATCGTGATCGACGTAAAAATGCTTGTTGAAATAAAAATAATTGAATAGAGTGCTTGAACTGATGTTTCGAATCGCTTGACGATTTTCTTGAAAATGAATTTGTCAAAAACTCAATCGTTGAATCAGATACGTGATTTTTTTTGTGTGTCGACTGAGTCGATTCGAAAACGTTCAAATAGCTGTGTCGATGAAAGTCGAAAATGCTGACGACAGACTTCGTACAAAACTTTCTTGATAATAGTGAATACGAATGTCTGATATCTGTGATCGATAACAACGAAATCTTGTATCTGATGAGCTAAAATGACAGTGTCACGAATAATGTTAATTATCGAAGTCAGCTTGACGATGTTTTGACTAAAATTGACGTGAATCGTGAATGAAATTGCTGAATGAACAGTCGAAATACTCTAAACAGAAAAATTACAGCAACGAAGCAAGAATCGCTTGTCGATTACTCACAGCATTGACTGATGATCCGAAGAATGAATCTGATACGTCAGACGACAATCAATGATGTCGTATTGACGTTGATAAATGATGCTATCATTTGTAACGAATTGTTGAAATGTAAGAAGAATGTCATTGATTCTGTGCAGAAAGCACGGTATATAAAAAAGTCAGCTAACTAAATACAGAAGAAGCTAGAAAAAAGAGAATAATTAGCACAGTGACAGAAGGTCAGAATCGAAACTCAATAGAATCATATAATCGAGTGCAATGTTTCTGGTTGTAAGATGTGTGAATTATGACTATCTAGGAGAATGCTACAGGCGGTTTTGTAGAAGGTCGAATGCCAAGCATATAAGGCTAGTCACGTGCAACTCGCTTATGGGCCAATTACCAGTTTCTTGTTACTCCCCTGCAACAGCTCCCTCTCATAGCAAGACGCTGTCCCCAGCGTCATCTCCTTAACCATCTCCAACCAGGCAGAATAGATCCCCTAACGCAAAGCAATATTGACACCGAAAACCAGGCCAAATAAACCACGTTGTACGCCGAGAGAAAGGAGATTCGTAAAACAGATATCGGAGAATGCCGAGAATCCATAGAAGTAGGGCTTTACCCTCGTCGCAATTGCATGGTACCAGGTATGGCTGTTTGCAGGCCCGAAATGCCGAAACCGTATGCTGGTTCGCAGGCCTTGGATTTGCACGTTTTGAAGCCTTGCGCATCGCAGGAGAACGAGGCCATTTTGTATGCGAAAACTGCAGATATCCCAGGTGTATTGACGGTTGTTGACGTGCCCGAGAAGGTGACCGTTTTGTATGTGTATCCTGCAATTATCTCAAGGTCCTAGCCGTTGTTGGATGCCAGAGAACAGGGCAATATTGTATGCAGATCCTGCAGATATCCCAGCAACGATTTGGTGACTTCCTGATTCGATATGCTCCGGCTCTAGCAACTACTTGATCTTCACCTTCGGTAGCCCCTTATGCTTCGGTTTCGGGGCCACGTCCTCAATAGGGCCCAGAAGTGATATCCAGGCAGGGTTCATCGTAGTATTGACCAGGCCAGCGGTCAGGGTAGGCGCATGGGTATCCATAACAGAATCAGCAGTATAGACAGCATCAACAATATCATCAACAGGGGAGCACAAAGACTGCTCCCCCCCATAGAAGTCCGTATCCAGAATAGAAGGGTTCATCGTGGAGCAGGACAACTGCTCCCCCTCACAGAAATCGATAGCTGTAGTTTCAGAAGTGGCATCCGAAGTGGTGGCGGTGACAGCCGGAGCAGAAGTACAGGTAGAAACCGAAGGTATGCTAGAGCCAATAGGATTAGTACAGCAACGACTCCAGCCAAATGAGGGTGTTTCGATATCGGTTGCATAGGTCTGGAAGTCGATATCAAGACTGAGATCGAAAGCAGGAAGTGCAGGAAGCTCGTAGAGGGTATGGGCCGAATCCTTCTCCAATGTCTCCGAGTCCTCGATATGCTGTGACGACGGGTTTTTCAAAGATGCACCCATTGCAGTACCAGAATCAAAAGCCTCAATAGCAGGACCATTCATGTCCATGAGATGCTTGAGAGACGGCATATCCATTGCGACCGAGACCTCCAGGTCCTCGGGGGATGATGCGGGCGGGTTTTTCGAAAATGCGTCAAACGTAGCGGCCAAAGCAAAAACCTCCTGATTCAGGGCCTCCATATCAACAGTGCCGCAACGACTCCAGCCAAATGAGGTATCCGAAGCTTCGATATCGGTATCGGGTGCGGGCGACTTTTTCGAAGCCTCGTCAGATGTACTAGTATAACCAAAAACCTCCATTCTAGCAGGGGCAATCCATTTGCCAGGCCCTGAAGCAAGAATCTCATCGGTTGCCTCGATATCACTGGGATCCACGATATTTGTACTGGTCTCCGACAAATTGCATGGCATTTCCTCCAAAATGAGCGGAGACTCGTCAACAGAACAGGCTTCGGGTGACGGCTTCTGCAGGCTTGTAGAGGCGATGATCCATTTGGCATATTCTGAAGCAGTAGATGCGGGGGTCTCGATATCCGTGATATCCACAGCTGTACAGATCTCCAGTACTTCAGGCCGTATTTGCTCCAGAAAATGCAGAGACTCGTAGGATATCTGGGTCCGAGCAACCTCACGATCAACGATATCCTGAAGTTGTTGTTGCAGGGCTTTTCGAGCTTCCTTTTTCTGACGCTTCTGTAGGAGCTTTCGTTCTGCAATGGTACAAACATCGTATAGACTTGATTGGTCCGTGACAGGCCTGCTGGCCAAATGCCTTGCTAGCTTCTTGTTGTTGAGGCCGTCAATCCAGTTCCGAAGCACAACAACAGACAACAGAATATCCTTGCGACCGGTTTCAACGAGGGCATCATGGATACGTTGATAGTACTCCCTAACGGTTTCATCCTGACCTTGTTGCATGCCAATAAGATTGGCAACAGGCTTGTTGACTGTAGCATGCTTGATGGGATGCTGCTCGCTGGATACAACAGACTCCTTAATAACAGACTCCTTGACAACAGACTTCTTGACAGCAGGATACTTCTCGCAGATCAATTGAACGAACCTCGTCTTGTCGACCTCGTCAGATGACCCCTTGTCAATCATGTCCATTATCTCCTTCACGTTGTTGATCCATTCGGATGCCTGATCGATAAATTGAGCCCATACAATCTCAATCCAGTCTTGAATAGATAGATTCGGACGTAGTTTAGGCTGCAGGTTGACGAGGAATTGACGACCGTCCTCAGCGATTCCATCGAAGGGGCGGAGCATGTTGTTGATACCGATTAATGCAGAACGAAATGATCAATGTAGGAACGACTCCAGCCAAATGAGTGAGCAGACTACCTTATCGAAGCCGAGTCCTGAAGCAGGATGCCGAAGCCATTGCTAACGAACGCTGAAATACAGGCCGACTGATTTCCTGACGGAGGTACACGCTCTGCCCGCTAAAATTGTACCATGGACGATGTACCCAGGTCAAGCATCCAGTAATCGAGTGATTCGAAAATGATAGAAGCGCTCGCACGGATATCGAGGTCGCTTGTAGAAATGCGCTCTGACTGACTGAGTCGCTTCAGGGGCCTAGCCCGGCCAATAATAGCAGTCCTCCGTAACCGCTCTTCCTCACTATCCGTAATGAGGGCCCAAGCAACCGGTATAGGGGTATGCCTGGAGTTTTGCTTGCAAACGTGCAAGAAATGCTGCTCCGAAAGATACTGCGGAGTTAACAAACCGAGTATGTCCGAAATCGAGAGCAGAGAGTACAACGTGCTGGCTAAGACTATTCGTCAATTATAAGCCGTATGGAGCTGGAATTTCGACGTTCAATAGTAATAGTATAGAAAATTTCGCCGTTCGAAAAGATAGACTCTCCGTAATCTAGTTGTTGTGTAGTAAGGGGGATTCGATTTTGCTGTCTCTAGAGAGTGAACAGTGGACGGTCAACGGCGATTTTTACTGCCAGTCGTTCTTTCGAGAATGGGCATCAGAAAAGAGGATAATTAGCACAGTGGCAGAAGATCAGAATCGAGATTCAATAGAGTCATATAATCGAGTGCAATGCTTCTGATTGTAAGATGTGTGAATTATGACTATCTAAAAGAATGTTACAGACGATTTTGTAAAAAGCCGAATGTCAAACATATAAGACTAATCACGTGCAACTCGCTTATGAATCAATTATCAGTTTTTTGTTACTTTTTTGCAACAGCTAATCAGTCGATCAACAGACAGACAAATGCTAACAACAGACAGACAGATGACAGAGACTTTCAAGCATCAATAGATCACATATCGTGACAACGTCGTAATTTTCGCATTTTTGTTTTTATTCGTCGATTCGAAAAACATACGTCGAATCAAATGACGAAATTACGAAAATTAACGAAACGACGTTTTTTTTTTGATTCGATACATCAAAATTGAAATTTCAATGACGTACGTCGATGTTATATTACAAATCGTGTTACGAACATGTTTGACAAATAAATTTGACAAATAGATAATTGATATGATATGTGATCGAACAACGAATTATGTTTTAATTTTACGTTGAAATTAACGTGATTTGAAATTTGACGTCGTACATTGTTTGTAATTTCGATATTTTGTATTTATTTGTTTTTGCAAATTTATTGTTTTCGTTTAGTTAATCAATATTACGTTTACTCAAACACGATTCATGATATTACAATAAATTTTTAATTTTTATCGTTCGTCGTAATACGCGAACGTTCAAAAATAAAATTTCAAATTGATTAAATTTTTTTGACGAAACAAACGACGAAAAAATTTTGTTGATCAAACAAACGATCAAAAAATTTTTTTGACGAAACATTTAATGAAAATCGTGAAATAACAAATCGATTTTTCACGCAATCGACGATAAAAAACGAAAATTGATTCGATTGATTTTTTTTTTTTTTATTATTTTCAATTTTTCATTTTCAATTATGATTCGAAATTATCACGAAACAATTTTTTTCGAATTTTTTATTTCGATGAAACAACGTTTCAAAACGTTACGCGTCAACGTGAATCGCATGTTGCATAAAATTAACGATAATTTTTTTGACGAAAATTTCGTTGATTAATTCAAACGTCGTCGATTTGTATTATCGATCGAATTTATAAAAATGAAAAATGAAAAAATCATTTATTTTTTGAATATTGTCATTATCGATCAATTGAAATGATAAATCAATCATAAAATCGTCGATTTTTTAAAAAAATTTGATCGATTACGCATCGATCGTGATAATTATTTGAACGTTTTGATTCAATATCAAAATTTGTACAATATTGTTAACGTCGATCGTGACGAATTGATCAATACGAATGTCGAATTAAATAAAATTCGTCGAAAATTGAATATTTTGAAAAACGAATACGAAAAATAACGTGATTTATTTTTGATCAAACAAAAAAAATATATTTTTTTTGAAAAAAAATCACGACGTTTTGTTGATTAAAATTCGCGATCGTGCACGAAATTTTGACGTCGACGATAAAAAAAACGACGATAAAATCAACGTAATTAATTTTTTTCAAAAAAACAAACGATATTTCAAAACACATTCAAATTTTTTTAAATTCATCGATGAAATAAAATTCATTTGACGTGTTTGAAAAACAAAAATACACGATAAAATGACAATCAACGTTAATTATTACGACACGAACATAATCGCAATCATTATTGTGATTAATTAAATTGAAAATAATATCGAAAATCACATACAATCGATTCGTGATATTGATATGAATCATTTCAAAATTTAACATATGATGTTGAAATTTTTAAATATTATTTACGAAAATTTTGATTTCAAACGCAATATGCGTAATCAATTTCGAACATTGATCATGAATATTCAAAATTTTCAATTTTTTTATTTCATTTTTTTTCGTTTTAACAATTCAATTGATTATAACGAAATCATCAAAATCGAAAAATTGATGAACAAAATTTTTTGAAATTTGAAAAAAACGATGAATGTATATTCACGTGAATTCATCACGTTCGATAAAATTCGAATTATTTTGCAACAAATATACAATCGACAATCGAATTTTCGAAAAAAAAAAATCGCGACACGTCAACAACGTTTTAAATTGTTTCAATTCAAATCAATTTTTGTCGTTTCGATTTCGATGTTTTTTACGAAATTTGTTATTTCGATTTTTTTCGTGAAATTTGTCGTTCATTTTTATTTTAACGTTGAAATCAAAATTCGTAATTTGATGACAAACAAATTAATCGTTACGAACAAATGTTTTACATGCGATGAAATCGATCACGTATAAAAAAAATGTTCGAACGTTTACAAACATTAAAAACGTTATTGACACAAAATGCAAATATTTTACATGAACATAATTAACGAATCGAACGAATTTGATTCGAAAAATTGATAATTCACATCAAAAACGCGATTGATAAATGTTTAAAAAATTTTTTTATTTATCATGACGAATTGTTTGATTTTTTTGTTAAACGATTTTTAATCATCAATTGTACGTTGTTATTCAACGATAATAAACATAAATTAAAAATTTTAATAAACATTGATGCAATTAATTATGTTTTCATTGATAAAAAAATTGCGCAATTTGTATGCAACATGTTGAACATGAATTTCGTATTTTTATTAAAATCGAAATTCATTATCGAATTCGACGATCGTCAAATTTTTTCAATAATTTATGTTATTTATTTTAAATTGACAATTGATTTGCATTTCGAATTGACAATTTTTTTGTTCATCATCGATTTGAACAATCATTCGATAATTTTAAAAAAATCGTGAATGAACAAACATGAAATTATTTTAAATATAATTTACGATAAATTAATTTTCAAATCGTTCAAATGTAATCATCATAACAATATATTCATCAAAACAATGCAAATTCGACGTTTGAAAATTTTTGATTCAAATCGTCGATAAAACGTATTTAATTGACGTCGCGATGTTTTTTTATCGAAAACAAATAACGCGAAACATATTATTGCAATAAAATTTCGATATACGATTTTATTTCGTTCGCAATTTAATTTTTCAACGTTTTATGTATAAAACGAATTAAACGTGTTCGATTTAAAATATTTCGATTGTTTTATTCATTCGAAAATCGATCAAAATGACGAATCGTTCGTTGTTGAATCAAATTATTCAAAAATTGATATCACAACGATTACGAAAACGACATTCGTCAAAAAAAAACTTAAAAAAACAACGCAACAAACGTTGAAAAATCAAAAAACAATAATTCGAAATTTTTTCATTTTCGAAATTGAATTCAAACGATTCGATAAATATCGCGATAATTGATGCGATTTTTTTTTGTTTATTCGTCGATTTTAAAAATCGAAAACAAAAAATGCAATGTTTTTTCATTACGATCAATCAAATCGATTTCACATTCAAAACATTGCGAACAAATTTTGAATCGTTGAAAATTGTCGTTATGATCAAAAAAATTTTGAAACACGAACAAATCAAATCGATTTTTGAACGTATAATGAAAAAAATATTGAAATATTTCAAATATTTGTCAAAAATATTCGATTTTCAACAAACAATTGAATTGTCGTCGTATCGAATTTACGATCATAAAATCGAATTTTTAAACGATAACAATACATTGTTTCGAAATCGAATATATTTTTTGTTCGAATTCAAATTTCAAAAATTCAAAAAATATTTGAAAAATAATTTTCAAAAAAATTTCATCGTATTCAATCAAACAACATACGTTTCGTTCGTTTTATTTGTAATTAAATCAAATGATCAATTACGTTTGTGTGTAAATTATCGACGATTTAATCATATCACGAAACGCAATCGATATTTCATTTTTTTGATCGAAAAAATTCTAATCAAAATGCAAAATTGTAAATATTTGATTAAATTGAATATTATATCGATTTTCAACAAATTTCGAATGAGTGAAAAAAATGAAAAATTTATCACGTTCGTTATTTTCATGAAATCATACAAATATCGAATGTTATTTTTCGAATTGATTAACGAATTCGCGAATTGACAACATTACATAAACGATTTGTTATTCAATTTTTTGAACGATTTTTGTCAAATTTATTTAAATGATATTTTCATTTACAACAAATTCAAAAAAAAACACATCGTTTACGTTCGTAAAATATTGAAAAAACTCAAAAAAATCGAATTACAAATAAATATTGAAAAATTTCAAAAAATAACAATTTTTTGAAAAGATAATCAACGAATCAGTTGATATAATCTGACGAAAAAAGAATTAATGCGTTTTTGTTGAGATTAATGTCTTGACATTCGCACATTTTCTGTGTTTTCATTTCATGTATGTTACAAAAACAACGAAATTTCAAAACAATGAATGATAGTCATTCATGATTTTTTCAATAGATTATGAGAATCGAATTAGCAATTTTCGTTACATCTAATATCAGTTACAGCACGTCATGAGCACGTAATATCTAGTCGTCGAACAATACAGCAATCGATTTGCAGTATTTCAACAATAATCAATTTCATTGAAAGTATTCAATCTTGTCAGATCAGAATTGATTTAATTGCATTGACAGCATTCAGTATCTTGATACAAATCAATACATTCAGTATTTTCAATTACATCGATAACATTTATCTTATTTTTTGAATTTTTCGAAACAGTTTCACTTTCGATTTATTTTACATATTTTCGCGAATTCGTTTATTTTACGAACATTTTACGATATCGAATTTTCTCGCGAATTCTACATTCAATCAGAATGATTATTTTTATTTTGCGATCATTTTCGCATTTGATTTTTTATTTTTTTCGTTTGTTCTTTGCGATCAATATCTGAAAATCATTTCATGACGCAAAATCTGAAAACGTTTTATAGCATGCATTTGATTGAAAATGTTAAAACTTTGAAATGCAATTGATTCACTCAAGCGAAAAGAGCACAAAAAAATTATCATTTACGAAAGCATGAATTGAAAATCAAGAACAAGTTCAAAAAAAAAATGAAACAGTTGACAAAGCAAAAGAAAAAAACTCGTCTGATCAAGAAACGAACTGAAAAATATACTTGTAGACGTTGCAAAAACAAGACGATCAAATTTGACAACAACATCAAATTTCACGAGCATATTCGTATTCGTCATGCAAAGAAATCGAAGTTTGCTGAACAATCTGTTGTTTCATTTTTTACTTTTTTTGTTTCGTCATCTGAATCGGTAATTTTCTCATTTTTCTCGTCGAAATTCTTACTTTTCTCGATATTCGCATCAGAAATTGTACGCGAGCGTTCAGAAAACGTATCATCGAAATCAATAGTCGAGTCATCAGTTATTTCTTCAGAATTCTTGTCGGTTGCAACATCAAGAAAATCGATATTTTGAACAGAAATAGTTTTACGATTCATGTCGCATCGAAATTTTTTCGTCTTTCGATTGCGACATTCAAATCGATGTGCAAATTCTTGAAGAATGCAAACATTGTTTGTTCGCATATTTCGTTTCGAATTTTTACATCATCGAGACTCTATTTGATCGTGAACGATTTATATCGCATGTTTGTTGAAAAATCGAATTTATTTGATTTGCAGTCAATAACAAGTCGCTGTTTTCGCGCGATTTTGACAAATGCAATTTTAGAAGTAATTGCAAATCTGATTTCATACAAACGCGCATTACGTCATATTTTAATGCGATGATTTTATTTGCTTTCAAATCGATCAAATTCGAAACATTTTCAACAATGCATGCATCGATCAAACAGTCGATTCGCATATCATTTTCGCGAATTTTTCGATTTTTTTCTTTTTCGATGCGCATCTTTTTGTCGACAATCTCGCGTTCATTTTCTGTTTGCAGACATTGTCAAGAGCGTTCTGTCATTTATCGATTTATCGATTGAATCATGTCAAATGTCTTCAGAATTGAGAACAATGAAATATTTATGAGAATGCGTTATTGACGTTTCGCTTTTTTTCATTTTACTTTGAGAAAGTATTGATTTTTCTATTTCGGGAAAGTCATTATTTTGAAAAAATTAGAACATGTTGTTTGTTTGTTGTTTTGTTCGTTTTTTCTTTCTGTTAATCGTTGATCGATCATGATTTGAGAAAGCATAAAAGTTGTTGTTTTAATGAATTCGATGTTTCGCTTTTTTCGTTTTATCATCGATCTGAAAAAGCTTTACAAATTGTTGTATGTTTTGTTTATTTGTTTATTGTTTAACGAATATGATAAAAATTTATTTTTGTTGTGATTTCGTCTTGATTTAACACGATTAATTTACGATCTCGTTTCTTTTTCTATTATTCTTGAGACTTAGTCGCCCGATAAATACGAGAAGAAAAAAGTGACAGTACAGTTCGAAAAAGCGTACAGTCGTCAGAATAAACGTACAGTCTTGACAATACAATTTCGAAAAAACGTATTGACATACTGTACGCACAATTGTTAAAAAAAGACGATTACACACTCGAAATTCGATGAAGTCAAGCAGTACAGTTTCGAAAAAACGTATTGTACAAACATGACTAGAAGTCACATAATATCGTTTCGAAAGAGCGTATTATGCAATCATTACATTTCGATCTTGCAGATCAGAAACTTGATCAATAAGAAAGCAAGAATTCGATCAAAAAAAATTGAAAATATCTGATTTTTTCGCATATTAATCGATTCGATTCTCTGACAAATCTTAATTAAATCAGAAAAGTTCGAATCTGCACTCTTTGCATCGATGTATGTTCGCAAAAGTCTGTTCGCATTCGATGCACTATTTTTTTTATCGATTTCTCGATCATTTTCTGTCTGATTCACATTATTGACATATTTTATGAACTTTCTACAGTCAAGTTGCATAGATATCGGATCATTGATGTCGCAAGCAATATTCGAAAATTCTGAAATTCACAATGATGTTATCAAATCATGATGTGATCGACATTCTCGTCAATATCGCATTACTCAAACAATTGATATTTGTTTCATGATGTATTTTCTAATCAATTTCAAGTATCAGATTTCACATCGATGTCACATCTCGTCGAGACATTCAAAACGTCGCAATTTTTCAAATGTTCGATCGCACGTTTTACAAATCGACTTTACGTCATATTTGAAATCACGAATTTCGATTCGTTCGTTTCTGCAGTTTTCGCATCGATGTATGATTTAACTTTACAAAATATACGTCATCGAAAAAACTTGTTTCGAAACTTCAAACAATACATCGTTGAGAAAATTTCAGAACTCATCGTTGAAAAAGTCACATCGCTGAAAAAATTTCAGAACACGCATCGTTGAAAAAGTTTGCACGAAAACTTCAAACTGAACTCGTTAAGATATTGAACAGAAAACACAAACGAATGTTGTGAAAAAGTGTTGAAAAATACAGTTTTCGCAAAAAGATAATCAACGAATCAATTGATATAATTTGACGAAAGAAAAATTAATGCGTTTTTGTTGAAATTAATGTTTTGACATTCGCACACTTTTTGTGTTTTCACTTCATGTATGTTACAAAAACAACGAAATTTCAGAACAATGAATGATAATCATTCATGATTTTTTCAATAAAAAATGCGAATTTTTCAAAAAAAAATGACATTTTTGAATATCATATTATCGATAAATGATTTTCGCATGAATTCGAAAAAAATAAAAATCATTGTCAATTGAAAACGTTTTACGAATTTGAAAAAAATACAAATTTTCGTGAATTTCGTCAATTTTTACAAACGATTCATTCGTGATTTTTCAAAAAAAATTCGAATTTTCATTCGAATAATCAAAAAATTTGTGAATTTCGAATGAATTAAAAAAATCGAAAAAATTTTCATTTTTTTCAAAAAAATAATGACGAAAATTTTTATATTACGACATTACGATCGAACAAAACAAATTATTTTGAAAATCGATTTTTTTGATTACGTCAATGCAAAAATGTTATTTCAATATAACGACGAAAAAATATTGCATTTCGTTGTTTTTTACAATCGTAACATGATATCAATCGAATGCAATTACAAAATTTATAACAAAAAATTTTTAATCATTATTCGTTGTTTAAAACATTGACGTTTTGAATTCGAAAATATCGAAAAATCGATCAAAATTTTTATCGATCACAAAAAATTGAAAATTTTCATAACGTCAAAAAAATTCATTTTTCGTCAAATTCGTTGAACAAAAATTTTTTCGAAATTCAATATTGTTATTCAATTTCAATTCGAAATTCAAAACGTTAAAACAAATGTTTTAATTCGTATGTTTGATTTTCGATTCAAAAACGAAATTGATAAACAACATCAATATCGAAAACAAATATTATTTATTTTAAAACGATTCGAAATTCACGCGATAAAATTTAACGAATTTATTTACGAACGAATTTTGATTGTCAATAAAATTGACGATGATTGCACGACATATCGTGAAATTATCGAACAAAATTTCACATCAATGAACGAAATCGATTTACGAAATTGCAATGAAAAAAACGATATTTTATATCGAAATGATCGATTATAAATGTTTGTCGACGTTTTTTTATTCGTTGATTTTTTCAAAAAAATTCATGAATTTTCGATTTCGAAACATTCAAATTTTAATTGTATAAAAAATTTTATACGTCGCGATTATTATTGATTCAATATACGCAAATTCGTTCGTCGATACGTACGCAATTATCATAAATGTCAACGTACAAAAATTTTTCGAAATCGAAAAAATAATTTATTCATTTTTTTGATCATTTTTTTGCAACGTTGAATCGACATATTCATGAATTTTATTATCGAATTGTTCGACGTTCACGATCATAACGTCATTTGCACGATAATCGACAAATTTAATAAAAAACGTCATTACGTGTTTTGCATCGTCAACGATGAAAATACAAATGCGAAAATCACGATCAAAATATTTATCAATTACGTGTTTCGTACGCATGAATTATTTTTTTTTATAACGTCAAATCGAGAATTTCAATTCATATCATTCGTTTGACAAACATTTTGCAAAATTTTCGACATCAAATATAAATTTTTCATCGTTTTTCATTCAGAAATCGATGAACAAATCGAGAAAATCAATCAAAATATCGAAAAACAATTGCGACAATATTGCAATTACATGCAAAACGATTAAAACGTTTAATTATTTATAATCGAATTTGCAAACAACAACGCGATATTTGCAACAACAAAATTATCATCATTTTTCATCAATAAAAATTTTCATTTTCGCATGAATTTTTCATTAAATTTTATTTCGTATGTTACAACGAAAAAACGATTTTTGATTATTAAAACAAAAAATATCATCGACACGATACAAAATATTTTCAATTACGTACGAAATTATGCAAAAATATTTCAAAAACATATAATAATTCAAATTAACAAACATCGAAAAATCGTAAAATACGTCGAAAAAAATTTCGTTTTTTTCGATCGACGAAACATCAAAACGATCAAATCGTTTGACAAATTCAATGACAAAAAATTAAATTTTTACAAAATATTATAACGTATGAACAATTTTTATCGATTCGAATTGTTTGAAATTTATCATGAATCGTGTTTGAATAGACGTATTATTGATTAATTAAACGAAAACAATAAATTTGCAAAAACAAATAGATACAAAATGATGAAATTGTAAACAATGTGCGAACGTCAAATTTCAAATCACGTTAATTTCGTCAAAAAATTAAAACATAATTCGATTTAAACATATTTGTTTAATCATTTATCATATCAATTATTTATTTGTCAAATTTATTTGTCAAACATGTTCGTAACATTATTTTTTTTTTTTCGCGAACGTCGTTTCGACGATTTGTTGTTGTTTTGAAATTGAAAAATTTTGTAAAAAACGTTGTTGATCAAATTGTATGATTGCAAAATTTTGAAATTTCACGATCATCAATTTTCATTTTTTAATATTTTATTGTCATTTCAACGTTCAATAAAATTTGACGACAATTTTTGAAAATGTTTTTGACACGATTCAATTTTTCATGCGATATAAATTTTGATTGTAAATAACATCGAAAAAATAATAAAATTTGAATTGTTGAATAAAAATCGTGAAATCAAAAACAAATGAATGAAAATCGAATTCGTGACGTTAAATGTTAATCGAAAATAATTTCGATTAATGTTAACATGACGATTTTTTTTCGAAAACGACGACGATTCGTTGAAAAATTTGATTCGTTGACGACGATTTGAAATATTGAAATCAACGTTTTGAACGATTTTGAATTTGTTGTCGTGAAATGATTACGATAAAAATCGTTCATCACGTCGCGAACATTATCGAATTTTTCGTTGTCGACATAATATCACGTTCGATCATGAAATCAATTTGATCAATTGACACGATATTGAAAACGATTGTAATAATATCGAAATTTCAAAATATCGTTCATTTTTCATTCGAAATTTTCGTTGATTATGACGAAATCGAAAAATTCATTGATTTGATTTTCGAAAAAATCACGAAAATTTTTGCGAAAAAATCAACAATGAAACACATCGTAAATTCGCATGATTTTTGACAATTCGAATCGATAAAAATTGTTTTTACGTTTTAATATTTTGTACGAATTTAATTTTTTGTCATCAAATTTGTCAAATGATTTGATCGTTTTGATGTTTCGTCGATTCAAAAAAACGAAATTTTTTTCGACGTATTTCACGATTTTTCGATGTTTGTTGATTTGAATTGTTATACGTTTTTAAATTATTTTTGCATAATTTCGTACGTAATTGAAAATATTTTGCATCGTGTCGATAATATTTTTTGTTTTGACGATCAAAAATCGTTTTTTCGTTGTAATATACGAAATAAAATTCGACGAAAAATTTATGCGAAAATGAAAATTTTTATTGATAAAAAATGATAATAATTTTGTTGTTGCAAATATCGCGTTGTTGTTTGCAAATTCGATCATAAATAATTAAACGTTTCAATCGTTTTGCATGTAATTGCAATATTGTCGTAATTGTTTTTCGATATTTTGATTGATTTTTTCGATTTGTTTATCGATTTTTGAATGAAAAACGATGAAAAATTTACATTTAATGTCGAGAATTTTGCAAAATGTTTGTCAAACGAATAATATGAATCGAAATTTTCGATTTGACGTTATAAAAAAAATAATTCATGCGTACGAAACACGTAATTGATAAATATTTTGATCGTGATTTTCGCATTTGTATTTTCATCGTTGACGATGCAAAACACGTAATGACGTTTTTTATTAAATTTGTCGATTATCGTGCAAATGACGTTATGATCGTGAACGTCGAACAATTCGATAATAAAATTCATGAATATGTCGATTCAACGTTGCAAAAAAATGATCAATGAAATGAATAAATCATTTTTTCGATTTTTAAAAATTTTCGTACGTTAACATTCATGATAATTGCGTACGTATCGACGAACGAATTTGCGTATATTGAATCAATAATAATCGCGACGTATAAAATTTTTTATACAATTAAAATTTGAATGTTTCGAAATCGAAAATTCATGAATTTTTTTGAAAAAATCAACGAAATAAAAAAACGTCGACAAACATTCATAATCGATCATTTCGATATAAAATATCGTTTTTTTCATTGCAATTTCGTAAATCGATTTCGTTCATTGAAATGAAATTTTGTTCGATAATTTCACGATACGTCGTGCAATTATCGTCAATTTTATTGACAATCAAAATTCGTTCGTAAATAAATTCGTTAAATTTTATCGCGTGAATTTCGAATCGTTTTAAAATAAATAATATTTGTTTTCGATATTGATGTTGTTTATCAATTTCGTTTTTGAATCGAAAATCAAACATACGAATTAAAACATTTGTTTTAACGTTTTGAATTTCGAATTGAAATTGAATAACAATATTGAATTTCGAAAAAATTTTTGTTTAACGAATTTGACGAAAAATAAATTTTTTTAACGTGATGAAAATTTTCAATTTTTTGTGATCGATGAAAATTTTAATCGATTTTTCGATATTTTCGAATTCAAAACGTCAATGTTTTAAACAACGAATAATGATTAAAAATTTTTTGTTATAAATTTTGTAATTGCATTCGATTGATATCATGTTACGATTGTAAAAAACAACGAAATGCAATATTTTTTCGTCGTTATATTGAAATAATATTTTTGCATTGACGTAATCAAAAAAATCGATTTTCAAAAAAATTTGTTTAATTCGATCGTAATGTCGTAATATGAAAATTTCAATTATCGTTTTTTTGAAAAAATTGAAAATTTTTTCGATTTTTTCAATTCATTCGAAATTCACAAATTTTTTGATTATTCGAATGAAAATTCGAATTTTTTTTCGAAAAATCACGAATGAATCGTTTGTAAAAATTGACGAAATTCACGAAAATTTGTATTTTTTTCAAATTCGTAAAACGTTTTCAATTGACAATGATTTTTATTTTTTTCGAATTTATGCGAAAATCATTTATCGATAATATAACGTTCAAAAATGTCATTTTTTTTTTGAAAAATTCGTCATTTTTCAATATTTATTTGTAATTCGATTTTTTTGAATTTTTTCAACATTTTACGAACGTTTTGAACGATTTGTTTTTTTTTGAATTTGTTGTAAATTTTAATATCATTTAAATAAATTTGACAAAATCGTTTATTCAAAAATTGAATAACAAATCGTTTTCAATTTTTATCAATTCGTCGAAATCGTTGATCAATTCGAAAAATAAAATTTCGATATTTGTACGATTTCATGAAAATAACAAACGTAAAATTTTTTTTTTTTTTTTCATTTGAAATTTGTTGAAAATCGATATAATATTCAATTTGATCAAATATTTGCAATTTTGATTTTAATTAAAAAATTTTCGATTAAAAAAATCATTTTCAATTTTTCATTTTCAAAAATCGTGAAATCATCGACGAAACGTTTTTTTCGAATTAAATCGTCGATAATTTAAACAAACGTAATTGATCAAAACGTTAAATAAACGAAAACGTATGAATGTTTGATTGAATACGATAAAATTTTTTTGAAAATTATTTTTCAAATATTTTTTGAATTTTTGAAATTTGAATTCGAACAAAAATATATTTTCGATTTCGAAACAATGTATTGTTATCGTTTAAAAATTCGATTTTGTCGATCGTAAAATTCATCGATAACAATTCAATTGTTTTTTGAAAATCGAATATTTTTGACAAATGTTTGAAATATTTCGATATTTTTTTTTCATTATACGTTCAAAAATCGATTTGATTTGTTCGTGTTTCAAAATTTTTTTGATCATTACGATAAAATTCAACGATTCAAAATTTGTTCGCAATGTTTTGAATGCGAAATCGATTTGATTGATCGTAATAAAAAAACATTGCATTTTTTGTTTTCGATTTTTGAAATCGACGAATAAACAAAAAAAATTATCATTTTTTTGAAAAAAATCATCGCGATATTTATCGAATCGTTTAAATTCAATTTCGAAAATGAAAAAATTTCGAATTGTTGTTTTTTGATTTTTCAACGTTTGTTGCGTTGTTTTTTCAAATTTTTTTTTTGACGAAACGTCGTTTTCGTAAACACATAATATCAATTTTTGAATATTTGATTCAACGACGAACGATTCGTCATTTTGATCGACGATTCGAATAAATAAAACAATCGAAATATTTTTAATCGAATATTTTTGATTCGTTTTGTAATAAAACGTTGAAAAATGAAAATTTTTTTGAAACGAAATAAAATCGTATATCGAAATTTTATTGATCGTTAATATGTTTCAAAATCGTTTTTTTCGATAAAAAATATCGCGACGTCAATTAAATACGTTTTTCGAAAATTTGAATTTGAAAAATTTTCAAACGTCGAATTTGAACAATTTTTTGAATATATTGTCATAATGATTACATTTGAACGATTTGAAAATCAATTTATTCGTAAATTTATTCAAAATAATTTTATGTTTGTTTTCACGAAACGAAAAATTTTTAAAATTATCGAATGATTGTTCAAATCGATAAAAACAAAAAAATTGTCAATTCGAAATGCAAATTAATTTAAATTTGAAATAAATAACATGAATTATTGAAAAAATTTGACGATCGTCGAATTCAATAATGAATTTCGATTTTAATAAAAATACGAAATTTATATTCAACATTTTTGAACGTTACAAATTGCGAAATTTTTCGTTTCAATTTCGAAAAAATAATCAATCTGCATTTCGATTTTATTAAAATTTTTAATTTATGTTTATTATCGTTGAATGATAACGTACAATTGATGATTAAAAATCGTTTGACAAAAAATCGTCAAACAATTTAACAAATCATGATGACGAAAAAAAATTTTTAACATTTATCAATCGCGTTTTGTGAATTATTAAATTTTTCGAATCAAAAACGTCATTCGATTCGACGATAATTAAATTTCATGTAAAAATTTGATTTTGTTTGTCAATTTTTTTTTTTGAATGTTTGAAACGTTCGATTAACATTTTTTTTAAACGTGATCGATTTTTCATTTTAAGAATTTTTTTAAAACATTTGTTCGTGACGATTTTTTGTCAAGCGATCGAATCACGAATTTTGATTTCAACGTTAAAATGAAAATTTAACGAAAATTTCGCGAAAAAAATCGAAATAACAAATTTCAATAAAAAACGATTCATTGAAATCGAAACGACAAAAATTAATTTGAATTTTTAAACAATTTAAATCGTTTTTTTGACGAAATCGCGATTTTTTTTTTCGAAAATTCGATTGTCGATTGTATATTTGTTGCAAAATAATTCGAATTTTATCGAACGTTTGAATTTTTCACGACGAAAATATACATTCATCGTTTTTTTCAAATTTCAAAAATTTTGATTTATCAATTTTTCATTTTGATAATTTTTAAAAATTTGAATTGTTAAAAAAAAAAATAAAAAAAAAATTGAAAATTTTGAATATTTACATCAATTGTTCGAAATTGAAATACGCATATTGCGTTTGAAATCAAAAATTTCGAAAATAAAATTCAAAAATTTCAACATTTATGTCAAATTTTGAAATGATTTTATCAAATATCACGAATCGATTGTATGTGAATTTCGATATCATTTTCAATTCAATTTCAAATAATTTTCATGTTCGTTTAATAATTAACGTTTGTCAAATCATTTTATCGATTCGATTTTTGTTTTTCAAATTTGTCAAATGAATTTTATTTCATCGATAAATTTAAAAAAATTTGAATAATTTTTTGAATCGTTTGTTTTTTTTTGAAAAAAATTAAAATTACGTTGATTTTATCGTCGTTTTTTTTATCGTCGAAATTAAAATTTCAAAACGCACGATCGCGAATTTTAAAAATCAACAAAACGTCGTGATTTTTTTCAAAAAATTAATTTTTTTGTTTGATTAAAAATAAATCGTTGTTTTTCAATTTTTTTTCAAAATATTCAAAAACGAATTTTATTTAATTTTCGACATTCGTATTGAAATCGAATTTCACGATCGACGTTGACAATATTGTCGAAATTTTGAATATTGAATCAAAACGTTTAAATAAATTGTTTCTTGACGATCGAAAGATTTTCGTAATCGAAAATTTTTTAAAAATCGATTGATTTTATGATTGATTTATCATTTCAATTGATCGATAAAAAATATTCAAAAATAAATGATTTTTAAGCAAAATTTTCATTTTTATAAATTCGAATCGTTTTTACAAATCGATCGAAATTATTCGATTTTCAAAAAATTTTCGTCAAAAAAATTTTCAAAAAATTTTATCGTAAATACGATTCACGTCGACGCGTAACGTTTTGAAACGTTTTTCATCGAAATTTGAAATTCGAAAAAATTGTTTCGTGATTTTTCGAATCGATAATTCGAATTGAAAAAAAAAAAAAAAAAAAAATTTCGAATCGAAAAAAAATCGTTTTTTCGAACAAATCAAAATTTTCGATTGCGTTTTTTCGATTTGTTATTTTACGATTTTCGTCAAATTTTCGTTTTTTCAAAAAAAAATTTTCGATCGTTTGTTTCAAACAAAATTTTTCGTCGTTTGTTTCGTCAAAAAATTTAATCAATTTGAAATTTTATTTTTGAACGTTCGCGTTTTCAATACGAAAAAAAATTTTTGTAATATCATGAATCGTGTTTGAAAAACGTATTATTGATTAATTAAACGAAAACAATAAATTTGTAAAAAAATAAATAATTGAAAATTTAAAATTCAAACAATTGCGAAATTCAAATTTCAAAATATTGACGTTAAATTCAACGTTTTCAAATTAAAACATAAATTCGATTTTCATTTTTTTTTAAAAATAAATTTTTATCATATTTCAATTATTTATTTGTCAAATTTTCGTTGTCAAAAAATGTTCGTTAAAAATTTGAAATTCGATAACGTCGATTTGTCATTGATTTTTCAAAATTTTTAAATTTGCGAATTTGAAAAAAATTTTTCGTTTCGTTTTTCAATTTTTTGAAAATTTTTTCGAATCGAAATAAAAAAAAATTTCGAAAATTTTTTTTTTGATAATTTTTTATTTTTTGATTATTAACGTCAAATTTGTCGATTTTAAAAATTTGATGATAATTTTTCATTTTTTAAATTTGAAAATTTTGAAAAAATTTTGAAATGTAAAAAAAAAAAATTTAATGAAAAAAAATTTAATAAAATTTTTAATTTCGTTTTTTAATTTGAAAATTTTTTTAAAAATTTTATTGAAATCGATTTTTATTCATTTCGAAACGTTTTTATTTTTGAAAATTTTCAAAACGAAATTTTCAAATTACAATTAAATTTTCGTTTTGAATAAATGATTAATCAAATTTTGTCGTTTCGAAATTTTTCAATTTTTTATCGAATCAAAAAATCGAAAATTTTCGAAAAAATTTTTAAAAATTTCGATTCGTTTTAAAAGAATCAAAAAATTCGATTAAAAAAATTCGAATTTGTTTTTTAAAAATTTTATTTTTCGAATGTCATCGAAAATCATTTTTTCAAATTTTGTCGATTTTTTTCGAAATTTCAAAACGAATTTTGAAAAATCGATTTTCAAATTTCGTTTTTGATTCGAAAAATTTAAAAATAAAATTTGTTTTTTTTGTGAAAAAAAATATTGTTCAAAAAAAAATTGTGACGAATGTTTCGAATTTGAACATTTGAAATTTCAAATTTGAAACGAAAAAAATCATTTTTTAACAAATTTTTTTTTATCACGATTTTGTTAAATCGAAATTCGTTTTGACGCATTCAAACGATTTAATTTTTACATATGTTTTTAAAATTTCGTTTTCGAAATTTTTTTTTGTCGTTTTGTTTTCGTGTAATTATTTTAATTCAATTTTGAAATGACATTTCACATTATTTTTAAATCATTCATTTTTTTCAGATTGTTCGAAATACGACAATTTATTCAATAAACAAAATTTCAAATCAATTACGAAAATTTAAAACGTCAAAATATTTCAAAATCAAATTGAACAAAAGATTCGATTTTATTTTTTAAACGAATCAAAAAAAAAAAAAAAAAAAAATTTAATTCGTTTTAATGTTGTACAAAATTTTCAAAAAAATGTTTTCGAAAAATCGATGTTTTTCAAATTTCGAAATAATCGAAAAACGAAAAAAATAATCGTCAAATTATTCGTTAATTTCAAACATTTATACGATAAAAATCGAAATTAACATTTTTTAATTTTTCATCAAAATTTTTTTTAAATAAATTGACGAGTTATTTTATCAAAAATAACATTAATTTAAAATTTTGTTTTCGTTTGCTTTTCACGAAAAATTTTTTAAAACACGATTATTTTTGAATATTTATTGTCGAATTTCAAAACGATTGAAATTAAATAAATTTTTTTTGCATTAAAGTTTCAATCGATGTTTATTTTTATCAAATTTTTTTGTGATCATTTTTTTTTGAAATTTAAACGAAAAAAATTTTTCGTTAAATTCAACAATTAGAATTTTTTTTTTTGAAAAAACAACACACGTTATCGTCGATTCAAAAACAAATTGATAAAAATTTTTTTTTTTTTCGTTTTTCGAAAACGCAAATTACAATTCGAACGATGCGAAAATGCGATAAAATTTTATCGTCGAAAGTTTCAACAATGAATTCGCAAAAATTTTTTTTCAAATATTGCAAATGTTGAATCAATTGAAAATCGATCGTGACGCGAAAATTCAAATTGTTTGAAATTGAAAATTTTAAAAAATTATAATTTAAATGTTTTAAAAAATTTCGAAAAAATCGAAAAAAAAAAAACACAATCGAAAATTTCGTCAATTTATTTCGACGAAAAATAAAAATATAAATCAATTCAATGTCGATAAATTCAAATTCAAATCGAGAATTCAAAAAAAAAAAAATAATTCAAAATTTTTGACGACGAATTGAATATTTTTCGAATGAATTTTACAATAATTCATTTTTTTCGTTTCGAAAAACAAATTTTCAAAATCGAAAATGTTAAATTGATCAATCGCAATAACATAAAATTGCAAAACGAAATAAACTTTTTAAAAATTACAACAACGTCAAACAATTTCACATTGTTTATCGATAAAAAAAAATAAAAATGTCAAAATGACGAATTTTTTCAAATTCAATTTGAAAACATTTCAAATTTTTTTTTTTACGAAATTTGAAAACAATTGATTTAAAAACAAATTCATTGTTAACGTTAATTAATTTCGTCGACGAATATATCAAAACAACGATTTTTATCAATTGAATCGAAAAAAAATTCGCAAACATTTTTTCGTTCGACGTAAAATCGACATTGTTTATTTCAAAATTTTTCAAATGATTTTTGATGTTCTGATTTTGATTTATGTTGAAAAAAAAAAAAAATCGAAACGTACGCAATAAATTCAAAATTTTTATCATTATCAATCAACGTTTTTCGAAATTTTTTTAAAATTTTGAAAAAAATCGTTGTTCAATCAAACATTGTTTCATTATTCAAAACAAAATTTGATTTTTTTTTTTTATTCAAACTCAATTACAAAATCATTGTTAATAACGATCGATTTAAAACAATCGAAAACTTAAAAAAATTGATTGAAAAAAAATGAATTAAAATTACATTTTTTTGAAATCAATTTCGTTTTTAAAATTCGACATTTTTTGAAATTTTCACGAATTATTTTCAAAAAATCAATTGTCAAAATCGTAATTCGTGAAACATGTTCGACGTCAAAAAAATCATGTTCGTCGTCGATTTCAATTTCAAATCAAAATTTTTTCGATAAAAATGTTTCGAATTTTACGAAATTTGTTATCGTTGTGAAAATTTTTTCAATCATTTGATACGAAATTGTTTTTTTTTTAAAATTTTCGATAATTGATTGTTCAAAAAAATTAAAAAAAAAATTCAAATTGACAATCAACGAAATTATTTTAATTAATTTTTAATGAAAAAATCGAAATCGAAATCGATTGAAAACGTTTTTTGAAATTATTTTAATGATATTAACAACGAAATTTTTTCAATTCATGAATCGAAAAACGTTTAAATCTTTTCAAAATCGCGACGAAAATGTTGTTTTTTTCAACAATTTTCAAAAAATTCAAAATTCAATAAATTTCAAAACAATTTTTTTAATTATTAAATGTACATTAATTTTTTTCGATTAAACATAATTTGCAAACATTAAATTAGAATTTTAATAAAAAAACGTTTTTCATTGATTTTAAAAATTGCGCAAAATTTGTGAAACATTTCAAATAATTTTTTGATTTTTATCAAAATCGAAATTCAAAAATGAATTCGATAATCGAAAAATTTTTCGAAATTCATTATTCATGTCATTTTATTTTACAAATTATCGATGCAAAATCGATTCAAAAATCACGATTTTCAATAATCAAAATTGAAATCATTTTGATAATTTGAATAAAATTTTGAATGAACGTTCACGAAATTATTTTGAATATGAAAACGATAAAATTTTTTCAAATTCGATCGTTGTTTTCATTTCGAAACGTTCAAAATTTTGAAAATTTTCGAAAACGAAAATCAATTTTTTTTTTAAAAAATTTATTTTTTAAATTTTCAAAAATTTTTATCGATCAAAAATCGATATCGATAAATTTTCAAAAAAATCGAAAAATTTCAAAAATTATCATTTTTTTTTTTATTTTTTTCAAAATTAAATTTTTTTTTTTTGAAAATCGATCGAAAATTTCGAAAACGACGAAAATTTTTTTTTTTCAAAAACATTTTGAATTTTAATTTTCGATATTTATCGAAAAAATTGATAAAAAATATTTTTCAAAATTTTCGAAAAAAAAAACGAATTAAAAACATACGAAATTTTCAAAAAAATTTTCGTGAAAATTTCTGTTCGAAAATCGAATTTAATTTTAAAAAATTTGTTAAACGATTTAAAATAAACGATTCAAAATTTCGATTTTGATTTTTCAAAACGAAACGAAAAAAAATTTTGATTTCGAAAAATTTTTGAATATCGTTTTATTTTTTTCGTTTTATTTATCAATTTTGACAAAATCGAAAAAAAAAAAAAAAAAAAACGTTTTTTTCATTTTCATGAAAAAATTGAATCGAAATCGATTGACGACGTTCAAAAAAAACAAATTTTCAATCAAAATAAAATTCGATTTCGATATCGATTTCAAAAAAATTTTAAAATCAAATTTAATAAACAATTTTTGAAAAATTGAAACGAAAAATTTTTGATTTTTTTTAAATTTTTGTCAAAATATTCAATTTCAAAAAAACAAATAAATTATTTTTTCGCATAAATTTTTTACGATCACAAAATCGAATTTTCGAAAAAACGATTTCGAATTATTTCGAAATCGAATTTATTTTTTATCGTTTTCAAATTTTGAAATTTTCAAAAATATTTTCAAACAATTTTCAAAAAAATTTATCAATTCAAACAAAAATTTTTAATTTTTTCAATTTTAAAAATCATTATGTCAAATCGAACGAACAATTTCGTTTGTTTTCGATGAATTATCGAAAATTGAACGTCATTCGAAACGCAAAATTTTTTATTTCAATTCGTTTGATTGAAAAAAAATTTTTGATTTCGAAATGATAAATTTTTGCAAATTTTTATTCAAATTGAATTTATTCGATTTTCAATAAATTTCGAATGAATTTAAAAAAAATGAAAATTTGATTATTTTTATATGTTCGTTAAATTTTACAAATATTATGTATTGCTTTTCGAATTAATCGATGAATTCGACGAATTGACAACATTATATTTTAATTTTTTATTCAATATAAATTTTTCGATTTTTGTCAAATTTATTTAAATGATATTTTTATTTACAACAAAATTCGAAATTATAAACGATCATTTCGTTCAAATAATTCAAAAATTTAAAAAAATTTTTGCGAATTTTTTTTCAACGAAATAAATCAAAATTTCGATAAATGTTTTTGCATAAATTTCAAAAAAATTTTTTCGTGTTTGAATCATGAATCGTGTTTGAATAGACGTATTATTGATTAACTAAACGAAAACAATAAATTTGCAAAAACAAATAAATACACAATGATAAAATTGCAAACAATGTGCGAACGTCAAATTTCAAATCACGTTAATTTCGTCAAAAATTAAAACATAATTCGATTCAAACATATTTGTTTAATCATTTATCATATCAATTATTTATTTGTCAAATTTATTTGTCAAACATGTTCGTAACATTATTTTTTTTTTTTCGCGAACGTCGTTTCGACGATTCGTTGTTGTTTTGAAATTGAAAAATTTTGTTGAAATTTTGTTGATCAATTCGTATGATTTGCAAAATTCAAAAATTTCACGATCATCATTTTTCATTTTTTAATGTTTTTATTGTTATTTCAACGTTCAATAAAATTTGACGACAATTTTTGAAAATGTTTTTGACACGATTCAATTTTTCATGCGATGTAAATTTTGATTGTAAATAACATCGAAAAAATAATAAAATTTGAATTGTTGAATAAAAATCGTGAAATCAAAAACAAATGAATGAAAATCGAATTCGTGACGTCAAATGTTAATCGAAAATAATTTCGATTAATGTCAACATGACGATTTTTTTTCGAAAACGACGACGATTCGTTGAAAAATCTGATTCGTTGACGACGATTTGAAATATTGAAATCAACGTTTTGAACGATTTTGAATTTGTTGTCGTGAAATGAATTACGATGAAAATCGTTTATCACGTCGCGAACATTATCGAATTTTTCGTTGTCGACATAATATCACGTTCGATTATGAAATCAACTCGATCAATTGACACGATATTGAAAACGATTGTAATGATATCGAAATTTCAAAATATCGTTCATTTTTCATTCGAAATTTTCGTTGATTATGACGAAATCAAAAATTCATTGATTTGATTTTCGAATGAAAATCACGAAAATTTTTGCGCAAAAAATCAACAATGAAACACATCGTAAATACGCATGATTTTTGAACAATTCGAATCGATAAAAATTGTTTTACGTTTTAATATTTTGTAAAAATTTAATTTTTTGTTATCGAATTTGTCAAACGATTTGATCGTTTTGATGTTTCGTCGATCGAAAAAAACGAAATTTTTTCGACGTATTTCACGATTTTTCGATGTTTGTTGATTTGAATTGTCATACGTTTTTGAATCATTTTTGCATGATTTCGTACGTAATTGAAAATATTTTGCATCGTGTCGATAATATTTTTTGTTTTGACGATCAAAAATCGCTTTTTCGTTGTAACATACGAAATAAAATTTGATGAAAAATTCATACGAAAATGAAAATTTTTATTGATGAAAAATGATGATAATTTTGTTGTTGCAAATATCGCGTTGTTGTTTGCAAATTCGATCATGAATAATCAAACGTTTCAATCGTTTTGCATGTAATTGCAATATTGTCGCAATTGTTTTTCGATATTTTGATTGATTTTTTCGATTTGCTCATCGATTTCTGAATGAAAAACGATGAAAAATTTACATTTGATGTCGAAAATTTTGCAAAATGTTTGTCAAACGAATGATATGAATTGAAATTTTCGATTTGACGTTATAAAAAAAAATAATTCATGCGTACGAAACACGTAATTGATAAATATTTTGATCGTGATTTTCGCATTTGTATTTTCATCGTTGACGATACAAAACACGTAATGACGTTTTTTATTAAATTTGTCGATTATCGTGCAAATGACGTTATGATCGTGAACGTCGAACAATTCGATAATAAAATTCATAAATATGTCGATTCAACGTTGCAAAAAAATGATCAAAAAATGAATAAATCATTTTTTCGATTTTTGAAAATTTTCGTACGTTGACATTCATAACAATTGCGTACGTATCGACGAACGAATTTGCGCATGTTGAATCAATAATAATCGCGACGTATAAAATTTTTCATACGATTAAAATTTGAATGTTTCGAAATCGAAAATTCATGAATTTTTTTGAAAAAATCAACGAATAAAAAAACGTCGACAAACATTCATAATCGATTATTTCGATATAAAACATCGTTTTTTTCATTGCAATTTCGTAAATCGATTTCGTTCATTGAAATGAAATTTTGTTCGATGATTTCACGATAAATCGTGCAATCATCGTCAATTTTATTGACAATCAAAATTCGTTCGTAAATAAATTCGTCAAATTTTATCGCGTGAATTTCGAATCGTTTTGAAATAAACAATATTTGTTTTCGATATTGATGTCGTTCGTCAATATCGTTTTTGAATCGAAAATCAAACATACGAATCAAAACGTTTTTTTTAACGTTTTGAATTTCGAATTGAAATTGAATGACAATATTGAATTTCGAAAAATTTCTGTTCAACGAATTTGACGAAAAATTAATTTTTTTGACGTCATGAAAATTTTCAAATTTTTGTGATCGATGAAAATTTTGATCGATTTTTCAATGTTTTCGAATTCAAAACGTCAATGTTTTAAACAACGAATAATGATCAATAATTTTTTGTCATAAATTTCGTAATTGTATTCGATTGAAATCATGTTGCGATTATAAAAAACAACGAAATGCATTTTTTCGTCGTCGTATTGAAATAATATTTTTGCATTGACGTAATCAAAAAAGTCGATTTTTAAAATAATTTGTTTGATTCGATCGTAATGTCGTAATATGAAAATTTTCGTCATCGTTTTTTTGAAAAAATTGAAAATTTTTTCGATTTTTTTCAATTCATTCGAAATTTATTAATTTTTTGATCATTCGAATGAAAATTCGAATTTTTTTCGAAAAATCACGAATGAATCGTTTGTAAAAATTGACGAAATTCACGAAAATTTGTATTTTTTTCAAATTCGTAAAACGTTTTCAATTGACAATGATTTTTATTTTTTTCGAATTCATGCGAAAATCATTTATCGATAATATGACGTTTAAAAATGTCATTTTTTTTGAAAAATTCGCATTTTTCAATATTCATTTGTAATTCGATTTTTTGAATTTTTCAACATTTTACGAACGTAAACGATGTGTTTTTTTTTTGAATTTGTTGTAAATGAAAATATCATTTAAATAAATTTGACAAAAATCGTTCAAAAAATTGAACAACAAATCGTTCATGTAATGTTGTCAATTCGCGAATTCGTTGATCAATTCGAAAAATAATATTCGATATTTGTACGATTTCATGAAAATAACGAACGTGATGAATTTTTCATTTTTTTCATTCATTCGAAATTTGTTGAAAATCGATATAATATTCAGTTTGATCAAATATTTGCAATTTTGCATTTTGATTAAAATTTTTTCGATCAAAAAAATGAAATATCGATTGCGTTTCGTGATGTGATTAAATCGTCGATAATTCATACACAAACGTAATTGATCGTTTGATTTGATTGCAAATAAAACGAACGAAACGTATGTTTTTGATTGAATACGATAAATTTTTTTTTCAAATTATTTTTCAAATATTTTTTGAATTTTTGAAATTTGAATTCGAACAAAAAATATATTTTGTTTCGAAACAATGTATTGTTATCGTTTAAAAATTCAATTTTGTGATCGTAAACTCGATGCGATAACAATTCAATTGTTTTTTGAAAATCGAATATTTTTGTCAAATGTTTGAAATATTTCGATATTTTTTTCATTATACGTTCAAAAATCGACTTGATTTGTTCGTGTTTCAAAATTTTTTGATCATGACAGCAATTTTCAACGATTCAAAATTTGTTCGCAATGTTTTGAACGCGAAATCGATTTGATTGATCGTAATGAAAAAACATTGCATTTTTTGTTTTCGATTTTTGAAATCGACGAATAAACAAAAAAAAATTGCATCAATCATCGCGATATTCATTGAATCGTCTGAATTCAATTTCGAAAATGAAAAAATTTCGAATTGTTGTTTTTGATTTTTCAACGTTTGTTGCGTTGTTTTTCAAATTTTTTTTTTTTTGAATGTCGTTTTCGTAATTGTTGTGATATCAATTTTTGAATCATTTGATTCGATGATTGAACGACTCGTCATCGTTGATCGACGTTCGAATGAATAAAACATTCGAAACATTTCGAATCGAATACATTTGATTCGTTTTCAACTGTAAAAAAAAATTTGATTTTGAAACGAAATAAAATGATATATCGAAATTTTATCATCGCTATATGTTTCGAATTGCTTTTTTCGATAAAAACGATATCACGACGTCAATTAAATACATTTCATCGACGATTTGATTTGAAAATTTTCAAACGTCGAATTTGAACAATTTGACTGAATATATTGTCATGATGATTGCATTTGAAACGATTTGAAAATCAATTTATCGTAAATCATGTTCAATATGATTTCATGTTTGTTTATTCACGAATTTTTTAAAATTATCGAATGATTATTCAAATCGATGATTAACAAAAAAAAATTGATCAACTCGAAATGCAATTCTATCGTTAATTTAAAATATATGACATGAATTATTGATAAAATTTGACGATCGTCGAATTCAATCAATGATTTCGATTTCAATAAAAATACGAATTTCATGTTCAACATGTTGCATACAAATTGCGCGATTTTTTTATCAATGAATGCATAATCAATTGCATCAATGTTTATTAAAATTTTTAATTTATGTTTATTATCGTTGAATAATAACGTACAATTGATGATTAAAAATCGTTTGATAAAAAAATCAAACAAATCATCATCGTGAAAAAAAAATTTTTAAACATTCATCAATCGCGTTTTTGATGTGAATTGTTAATTTTTCGAATCAAAATCGTTCGATTCGACGATTAAATTCATGTATAATATTTGCATTTTGTGTCAATGACGTTTTTCATGTTTGTAATCGTTCGAACATTTTTTTCAAACGTGATTCATTATTCACATGTGAAACATTTGTTCGTGACGATCAATTTGTCAATCATCGAATTACGAATTTTGATTTCAACGTTGAAATGTAAAATGAATTGTAAATTTCACGAAAAAATCGAAATGACAAATTTCGTAAAAAATTTTCGAAATCGAAACGACAAAAATTAATTTGAACTGAAACAATTCAAAACGTTGTTGACGTGTCGCGATTTTTTTTTTTTCGAAAATTCGATTGTCGATTGTATATTTGTTGCAAAATGATTCGAATTTCATCGAACGTGATAAATTCACGTGAATATATATTCATTCGTCGTTTTTTTTCAAATTTCAAAAATTTTATTCATCAATTTTTCGATTTTGATGATTTCGTTATAATCAATTGAATTGCTAAAACGAAAAAAAATGAAATAAAAAAATTGAAAATTTTGAATATTCATGATCAATGTTCGAAATTGATTACGCATATTGCGTTTGAAATCAAAATTTTCGTAAATAATGTTCAAAAATTTCAACATCATATGTCAAATTTTGAAATGATTCATATCAATATCACGAATCGATTGTATGTGATTATCGACATCATTTTCAATTCAATCAATCACAATAATGATTGCGATTATGTTCGTGTCGTAATGATCAACGTTGATCGTCATTTTATCGTGTATTTTTGTTTTTTAAACACGTCAAATTTAATTTTATTTCATCGATAAATTTAAAAAAATCTGAATGTGTTTTGAAACGTCGTTTGTTTTTTTGAAAAAAATTAATTACGTTGATTTCATCGTCGTTTTTTTCATCGTCGACGTCAAAATTTCGTGCACGATCGCGAATTTTGATCAACAAAACGTCGTGATTTTTTTTCAAAAAAATGTAATTTTTTTGTTTAATCAAAAATAAATCACGTTGTTTTTCGTATTCGTTTTTCAAAATATTCAATTTTCGACGAATTTCATTTAATTCGAATTTTCGTATTGATCAATTCGTCACGATCGACGCAACAATATTGTACAAATTTTGATATTGAATCAAAACGTTCAAATAATTGTCACGATCGATGCGTAATCGATCAAATTTCTTTAAAAAATCGACGATTTTATGATTGATTCATCATTTCAACTGATCGATAATGACGATATTCAAAAATCGAATGATTTTTTCATTTTTCATTTTTATGAAATCGATCGTTGATACAAATCAACGACGTTTGAATTGATTAACGAAATTTTCGTCAAAAAATTGTCGTTAATTTCATGCAACATACGATTCACGTTGACGCGTAACGTTCTGAAACGTTGTTTCATCGAAATAAAAAATTCGAAAAAAAAATTGTTTCGTGATGATTTCGAATCATAACTGAAAATGAAAAATTGAAAATGATAAAAAGAAAAAAATTAATCGAATCAATTTTCGTTTTTTATTGTCGAAAACTTCGTCGTTGTTTCGTCAAAAAAATTTTCAATCATTTGTTTGATCAACAAATTTTTCGTCGTTTGTTTCGTCAAAAAATTTGATCGATTTGAATTTTATTTTTGAACGTTCGCGTATTTCGACGAAACGATAAAATTGAAAATTTTTTGTAATATCATTAAATCGTTTTGAATAAACGTATTATTGACGAATTAAATGATTCGAAAACAATAAATTTGCAAAACAAATTGATACAAAATTAAAATTTTTGTAAACAATTTGAACGTCAAGTTTCAAATCACGTTAATTTCGAAAAAATTAAAACATAATTCGATTCAAATATTTGTTTAAAATTTAAAAAATTATTTATCTGTCAAATCTATCTGTCAACATGCTATCGTAACAAGTTTTTTCAAACGAAAATTTCGTTTTTGAACGTCATATTGTCAACAAAAATTTACGAATGAATTTCAAAAAAATTCAAAATATCGTCAATTGAATTCGTTCAATTTGTATTAAAAAAATGCAAACTTTTGTAAATTTTTGCAATTTTTATCGTCGTTTTATCAAAACATTTTTTAAATTCGTCAAATTTTTGATTCGAATGATCAAAAAAAAAATTGATTTCGAATGAATCGATTTTGTCAACGAAACGTTCGAAATTTTGAAAAAACAAATAATCGAAATTTCAATTTTTCGACATTACGATCGTAATCGTAAAATTATTTTAGAAATCGATTTTTCAAATTGATATTTAAATGAAATTTTATTTCAATACGACGACGACGAAATGTTTCATTCGATAATTTTTTTCAACAAAAAAATGATTTTTGTCGAATGCAATTACGAAATATATAACAAGAAATTTTTGATCATTATTCGATGTTTGAAATATTGAAAATCAAAATTTGAAAATATCGACGAATTTGTCGAAATTTACATCGATCATAAAAATTTGAAAATTTTCATGACGAACAAAAATTTCATTTTTCGTCAAATACGTTGAGTCGAAATTTTGATCGATTACAACATCAAAATTCAATATCAATTCGAAATCAAGAATGTTAAAACGAACGTTTTGATTCGAATGTTTGAATTTCGTTTTGTCGATAACGACGAACGAAAATTTTATAAAAAGCAAATTTTGTTGTCGTTTTTTCGATTGCAATTATGTTCGATTGACGTTTAAAACGATTTGTACGAACGAATAATGCAAATCAATCGAAAAAATGAAAATTGCATTAATTATCGTCAAATTTTGATCGATGAACAAATTATCAACGAAAAAATAAATTTACAAAAATGTTCAAATCGAAACGACGTTTTTTTCAAAAACGAAAATTTATGAATATCAAATCGTTTAAATTTCATGATTGAAATAATTCGCGATGTTCACGATCAATTTTTTTGTGTTCATTCGAACATGAATCGCATTGAAAAATTCATTAAACGTTATTATTATTGATTTAATATGCGATTATTTATCAAACGTTACATTCGTAATTGTCACAAATGTCAACGATTTAAAGTTTCACACGATGATCGTCATGAATTATTAACATCATTGTCAATTTTTAATCAACGATGAATGAATATTTCGATAAATTTCATAATCGAATTATTTGAATTCAAAAAAAACAACGTTATTTGCATTATTATCGATCGATTAATCAAAAACGACATTATGTTTTTTGTGTGATCGATAATGACGATTTGACAATCGAAATTTGCGTCAAAATATTGTTTCATTACGTATTTCGCACGCATGATTTATTTTTTTTTATCGTTTCGAATCGAAATAATCAATTTGTAAATCGCGTTTGAAAAATTTTTTGCAAACGTTTAAAAATCAAATGTAAATTGTTCACGACGTTTCAATTTCAAACGAATGATCAAATCGAACGAATTAATCAAAACATTGAAATTCGTTTACGTTTGTATTGCAATTATCGTCAAAACGATTGAATTGAATGAATCGACATCATGAAATTCGTTGACAACAATGACGTTTTCGCAATCACAAATTTCATTTCGTTTTTCATCAATAAAAATTATCATTTTCGAATGATTTTTGATTCGAATTTAAATGATTACGAAATCATTAAAAAACGTTTATTGATCAAACAAAACGAATTCATCGTCGAAAAAATGAATCGCATCATCGAATGAATCAAAATCAATGTTGTTGACGTTAAACAAAAAATGACGATTCGAATCAACAAATTTCGCTATTCGATCAATTTTGAAATAAAAAATTATGTGTGATTAAATCGTCGTCACATCAAAACAGCTCGTTCATTTGACAAATTGAATGACAAAAAATTGAATTCATATTTCGTTGTCAAAAAACGAAACATTGTTTACGAATTGAAATTGCTCGATGACATGCACATTCATTCAATTTTTCATTTTTGATTGCTAAAAAAAAATTTCAACGATTCGTTGAAAAAACAACACAACGATTTTTCGAAATTCGTTATCGCAAATGAAACGTTCGAATGAAAATTCGACGACATATTGCAATTTCGATATCATTATCATCGTTTTCAATATCGTTGTAAATGATCGAATTGAAATTTTCACGATCGCATTTGATATTATGTCGACGACGATGAATTTCAAAATGTTCAAAATATCGTCGATGTCTTTCACGAAACTAATTCAAAAACAGCAAAATTTGCTTTGCGAAATGACTAAATCGTGAATTTTACTGTTTATAATCGATCAAAAAATTGTCATCGAATTCGTTACAATTCATTTTTAAATTGACGTCAATAATTTTTTTTTTTTTTCATTGTCATTCGTTTCATTGTCACTTTGCGTTATTTACAATCAGAATTTACGTCGCATGAAAAACTGAATCGTGTCAAAAACATTTTCAAAAATTGTCGTCAAATTTTATTGAACAATAAATGATAATGTAAAATATTATGCAATGATATGAATAAACAACAAAAAATTCGAACATTTACAAATTCGTCAACAAAATTTTCAATTGCTTACTAATGACACGCGAAGTTATTTGTAAAATTCGTACAAAATATTCGCTTTTCGAAAAATTTAATACATGCATATTTCGTTGAATGCATTGTACGAATCAATTGTTTTATATGCGATAACGTCGACGTGTTAATTGTGATGACAAAAATTTCATCAATTTGATCAAATTGTTCGTTTCGTGATATCAATTTGATGTTGCAAAAATTTTCAAAATTGTCGATACGCGAAATCGAATTTTTAATGATTTGTTTATTAATGTTCGTCGAAATTACTTTTAACAAATTGCATGAATTGATCATTTTTCAAAACATTCATTGCATTCACGTTTTATCGCATGCAATGTACACATCGATTTTCGTACATTCGAAAATTTCAATGCATTAAAAATTGTAACGACGATTTTATTAACATGTTCGAATTGTTTATTTCAAAATATGATCATGTGAATGTTTTCAAGATTTCGACGAATTTATTTCGTTGACGAAATTTATTTCGCGACGTTTCGCGTTTATTTTTTTGTTTCGACGACAAATCAATTCAACGTCATTCAACGACATATTTACATCGCGCAAAACGTTCAAAAGAAAAATCAATTAATCGTTTCGAAACGAAATTGAAAAAAAACGAGAAATAATGTGACGAACGTGCATCGAATTCAACATTTGAAATCAACATTTGATCAATCATTAAAATTAACATTTTTATTTTATCACATCGAATGTTAAAATCGAAATTCGTCTTGACGCATTCAAACGATTTAATTTTCTACATATGTTTTTACAGATTTTCATGTATTTGTTTTTCATTTAGAAATTCTCGTGTAATTATGTATTAATTCAATCAATGCATGACATTTCACAAATCAATCGTTTGAATTCGTTTTTTAAAAAAATCAAATAACACAAAATTGAATAACGATCATGATAATAATATTGCTTTTCAAAATTTTTTGAACATTAACGAAAAGTTTGTTTTTCAAAACATTGATTTTTTTCAATTTCTTGAACTTGTCAATGTTTTTTTTGATTTTTTTTCTTTTTTTTGACAAATGTTGTTGTTGATGTTTTTCGATAAATTCAAATGATTTCGTTGCAAATTTTTTTTTTACGTCAAATGTTTCATCGTCGTGTTTCATTCGTTTTTTTTTTCGAATTTTTATCGTATAGATTTTCGTCGACTGATCGACATTTGATTTCGAATCATATTTCGAATTTGCAAATATCGTAATTGAATTCATTGCAAGAAAACGTTGAATGACGATTTCATTCATTTCAAATTGTTCGTTTTTTGAGTCGAATTTTTTCATTTGTATTAATTTTGACGTTGATTTTTTCATTTTTGATACAAAATTGTTCGAGTTATACATTTCGTCGTATTTCGTCGTGAAGACATGTTGATTGTTGTTTTCATTTTCAGTTTCTGTATCATATGTATAATATATCGCATTTATCGCAAATTGTTGAATGTTGAATGATATACTCGTTATTGCTGTTATTTGTGTCGATGAAATTGTTGAAACAAATAAATCAATAAATCGTTTCAATTTCGTTTGAGCAATTTTCTCGAATGTTACAGAAATTTTTATGTCAATCAATCATTTTAACAAACGTGCGATTGCATATTTTAAACGATTTTGTTCATTCATCGTACATTCGCGAAATATATGTTTTGTTTCATCGCATCGTATGCAAATTTTATCATGTTTGTTTCGATTATATTCAAGAAAATCGTTGATAATTCGATTGTAATGATTTCATCGAATAAATCAAAACGTTTGATTTTTTTGTTGTTGACGTATAATCAAATTTGATTCGAATTGACGTCGTTCACGAAATTGTATTGTTTCATTAATTGTTGCGACGAATACAATTGATTGTTGTTGATCACGCGAATTTTGCGACGAATATTTTGAATATTGTTGCAAAATTGAAATAAATTTCGTGTTAATAACATTTTGTATACGATTTTTGTTGATTATACGATGTAATTGACGTGCAAAACGAAATATTGTTGCGAAATTATTCAAGTCGAATTTTAATTTGATCAATCGTATTTGAATTTTTTGATTTCGTTTGTTTGATGATGCATATTCGATTTTCAAAAATTAATTGCATTTCGTAAATTCACAAATTTTTTGTCATTATTCATTTTCAATTGTTTCGTTCGATTTTTTTTTTTCGATTTCAAGATTGCAAATTGATTTTCGATCGTTTCGTAAACATTTTTTAACGTTTGAAAATTTTTAATGACGTTTACATATTTCGTTTTGATTTTTCGTCGTAAAACAAAATCGTGAAATTTTGCGACAAATTGTTCAATAATTACATTCATGATGATATCATTTTTATCATCGATTTTTTCGATTGCACGAAAGAAATTAATTACACGTTCGTAATAATCGTTCAAAATTTCATTTTTTTGTTGTTGAATTGTTTTCAATTTGTTAAATCAATTTTTTCGAATTTTTTGTTTGATTTTTTTTTTTTTGAAAATCGTTTCAACAACAATGTCACGAAAATATTCTTGTCGACAATGTTAATTTCGACATTTTTTTGATCATTTGTTGAATCGTGAATAATTTTTTTGTTCATAATTCGATTTCGTTTTTCAATTTTGATTCGATTTTTGCAATTCATTTATTTGATTCAAAATTATCGTCGAATGTTTTTTTGATTTTTTGAAATCATCGTCGTGCAAATTTGTTTTCAATGAAATAATTCAATTGAAATTTTTTCATTTTGATAAATTTGATTGATTGATTTTGAACAATGAATGATTGTTGTATTAAATTGTTAAAAAAATCGACGATATTGTTAATTCAATTAATTGATTTTTGTTGTTGTATCGAAAACATTTGTTTTATTGAACGAAATGAATTAAAATTGTGCGTTCGATTGATGTATTCTTCAAATAACGTAAAAAATGATTGATTTTTCGAATCAATGTTCGAATGAACAAAATTGTTAATTCGATTCGTATCAAATGATGATGTAAAAAATTGACGTTTTCGATAAACAATAAAAAATGAAATCACGATTTTTTTCGTAAATGAAAACATTTTTTGAATAATGAATATCAAAACAAAATGTAATGTTTTGAAATTTTTGCAAATCAAATTTTTGTTTCGAATATTAAAAAATTTAAATGCAAATTTTTTTGAAAATTTTCAAATATATGCGTATGTCGTTATTTTTCATTAATTCGTTGACATTAATTATTCGAATGATAAATTCGTACGAAACACATTTGATGAATTTTTTGTCAAATAATTGTATAAATGATTGATGTTGACATTGTCGTGAAATAAATATAAATTGTTTTTGATTTTGATGATGTTTCGATAACATTTAATATTCACAACGTAACGAAATTTTTTAACGATTTGATTCGTTGATATCGATGTTATTGCTGAATGATTTGAACGACACGTCGTTTTTCGTCGTTTAATATTGAATGATTCGAACGACACGTCGTTTTTTGTTTGTTAATATTTTGTTTTGAAAATTTGAACGACACGTCGTTTTTCGTTCATTTGTATTTGCATTGAATGATTTGAACGACACGTCGTTTCTCGTTTGTTGATATTTTACGCTGAATGATTTGAATTGCACGTCGTTTTTAATTTGTAAACATTGATTTTGTTCTGAACAACACGTCGTTCACGAACTTTTTGAATGATTTGAACAACACGTCGTTCACGATTCATTAACACATTGTATTTTTTGATTCGAACGACACGTTGTTTCAAATTTATTAACACATTGTATTGATTGATTTGAACGACACGTTGTTCACGATTTGCATTGAATGATTTGAACGACACGTCGTTTTTCGTTTGTTGATATTGAATGATTTGAACGACACGTCGTTTTTCGTCGATTGATATTGAATGATTTGAATTGCACGTCGTTTTTCGTTTGTTAATATTGTAATTTTTGAATGTTGAATGATTGATTATCGTTTTTAATGTTTCATAATTTGATGTGCGTTGAATTTTTCTGTAAAAATGTTGAAATGAATCATTTTACAATTTCGATATTTTTGTCAAAAAACGATTGACAACGATTTGCTTTGACGTTCGAATTATTTTGACAAAATTTTCAAAAAAATGATTCATTAGCACATCGTCAAAACGTACGAAATAATATGATGTAACAAATAGACTCGAAAGTTTTTTTAAAAAAACTTTGTTTGAGTTAATATGAAGTTGAAATTGAATTCTGAATTCTGAATTCATCAATTTGTGTGCGATCGAAGTTTCGCATTTCAATAACTCAACGCGTTTTCGTCAAAATTCAACAAATATTACAACATCGAATTTCTCTCATCGAACTCTACAATTTTGACTATATAGACGAAAATCATATCAAGTTCTTGATTGATGTGCAACGTGCGAAGAAGTTGCATCAAAACTTTGATGTTCTTCGTCAAGATTGATCTAATCCAATAAGATAGTAAACTTTTTGAGAAGAAAACGATAAATATTTTTTTATAGATTGTGTTCTATGTTTTCAAAAATAATTTTATTGAATGATAAGTATTTAGATGAAAGTATGTACAAATTGCATATTTCATGAAGATGTTTCATAAACAGCCGAATGTCATGCCAATAGGGCTTAACCCTATCGATTCTAGTTTTCGTTGCCCAGCCATTTTCGCACTCCTCCCTGCCAACACGGGCAGAAGAAAAGTGTTAGTCTCACACATAACAGTCCCTTGTTTTTTTCTTTCCAACAACGTGCCGTTGTCGAACAGCACAGCACAGCAATCTACAGGGGACAAATGGAATGATACTCTGAGCCCATTTTCCGTAGAATCGCATTAAGGAGACGGAGCTTTTGTACAACTTCCAAAGCTTGTCCTGAATGTCGTGAGCAACGCCATCAGCCAAGTTATGTTCCTCCTTAGCGTTGACAGCCGCATGCCCAACAGGTGCTTTAACCAGGTTTCAAGTCAAATATATTAGGAGAGATTTAGATTGGGCCCTACTCCGGTGTTCATGAGCTATGCTAAGATGTGATGTTCAACTTCCGATGTTAACTCTTCCATACCCTGCTTGAGTGAGCACAGCTCTTCAGGTGCAAGATAAGGCGAAGCATCTGGAGCAACAAAAAACAATGTATTGCACCTGTCAACCCCTGTTCTCCTCATCGAAGTGGACTTCCAGCCATTGGCTCTTACTTATCAGGCAGTGGATTGTTTCCGGGTCCAGTCAATGTAAAGAGGAGGTGATAGCCATCCTCAATATCGTCATCGCTGTTCGTGAATACCGTGATGGACTCAATGGATTTTCCAGGGAATTCGTCTTGATGCTGAATCAAAAGAAAAGCGACAGATCGTCCTATACGTGAAGCAAGTCAGTGACTAGTGTCAAGATCCACAATACGCTCACTGCGTTAACCTTTCCAAATCATGTTTGGCATGATGGTCCGGCCGTGTGTAAGAAGATCAAGAGAAACTTTCATATACGTACCATGTGGAGTTCCGAGGAGTGCGTAAAAATCTGGGTCATCGTCTTTGAAGACTTGGCCAGGCCATACTTTCAACAACTCATCCTCTCCAATGTCTTGGAAACACTGTTCCATGACGAAACGGGTGTTAGAAGTGATGATGTACTCCCTGAAGATATATTTCAGATCCCCAGCCCGATTTCCGGCCAGAGAATTCCACATGATCATGGTCACATCGGACCACTGTTTAACTTTCGGGAGCTTTGCAGCTTGATCTGGGCTCAGCCTGTCTACGCCAAAAGCCTTCCGCAATTGATAAGTCGGACTGAAATTATGTGCGGCGATAATGGTCTTGCCTGCGGGGTTGTAGGTATTACGAAACTCAGCATCGGTCTTAGGCTGTAGAAGTTCATCAATCTGGTAGTCATTGTTTGGGTTTCTTATGAGTATGTTGTAGACTTACACAGACATCCCCATGGCAATTCAGGAAGAGCCAGTCTTGAATAACCGAATATTCCACATTTAGTTCTACATCCCCTGGGATGTTGAGGTCCTCGAAAGCTTCGGCAAATTGGACTCTGGTCTGGCGAGGAGCGCTTATGGTCCATTCTCTATCGTTGGTATCGTGGCCCTTGACTTCCGCTTAACATTTTTCGCTCGTACATTATCGGACATGCTACGTACGACTAGGTCTGTTAAGGAACGCCACTGTGTCTGTCTTCCGCCAACTTGAACCGCCTGGTAGTATGCTCGACCATCTCTACGAGCTTGGTCCCTGCTTCTTGTCAGCGATTCACGGGACCAGATTATTCCTGTGGCGCCTAGGCACAGCTTTCCAGGAATTGATCAGCTTACATAGTAATAGTAACTGGCTCTCTTGGCTCTTTTCGACTTGCAAGTCTGTTCTCAGAGACGTTCGCATGCTCGAGATGGCTATGGCGTAGTCCATTCTCATGTCCGAAAGGAATTGCTTTCCTGCTTGCTGAAGCGTAGATTTGACGCTTACCGAGGAGAGTTGGGGAAACAGCATTGTCAATGGTGACATTGTAATCGCTTAATTCCAGTGCGTTGGAGCGCTTGAGAGAGGTTTCGGACAGACTAGATACATCTTGGTTCGAGAAAAACGTGGTAGACAAGATAAGTAAGATCGCTGCGCCTAAGAGGAGGACTGTCGATAGTCCTGAAAGACAACAAAGTCAGTTGATTTCGATTCGATGTCGATCTAGATGGAGCAGGGATTCGGTGTAGGTAGCTAGAATGGTTTCGATGTTCTTGAAAGCGTTTCTTTGACGGATATCTCCAATGCATTTCCCCGGGAGAAGTTCGACCTACCTCGAGATGAAAGAGCCATCACAGCGGAAAGGCACTGTTCGACTACCAAATTTTGAGGATGCGGATCTCTTGACTCGTTTCCAGGAGCAAGATAACAATGTCAAAATGTCGAAGTATAGGTGATCAAGGGTATGGTAATGCTAAGGCCGGTAGAGCTTGGCCCGCTTTTGCCGGAATTGCCCGTACTACCGTGTTAGGGAAGACATCAAGGGCAACCCTCAGACTATTAGGTAGCATCACCAGAGTAGTGAGTTTGTGCAACAAGGTGTTACTCCATTCATCGATATTGACAAATGTGTAGAGGTTCTCTTGTACAGTGATGAACGATGCTTAAGTAAACACTTGTTGAAATTCCAGATATTTCTGATGAAATATGCCTATTGACCGTCCATCCACCTTTTACGTGTTCCAAATCATGCCTGTTGCTTTGGATGGATGACATATGGATTTCATCCGAAGGCATATAGAATTAAGATCAAGCTCAGTGGCCAAGGAATGGTGGCTCAGTATTCGCTACATCCTTAGGAGCTTTCCATAGATTGCTATTCGTTATGTGTCATTTCTTGATCCCTACCACGACAAGATTCCGTGGACTTTGCTCGTAGTCGAAGATGGCTTCGACCCAGCACTCTCTGACTGCATCATGCTCCTTCAAAAAGAGCCATCTGTCGACTACTATCATGGACTCGACAACCCCGGCGCTAAAGGCCATCAGGCTCCAAACGATACTGAGCTCCTTTTTCTTGTGCTTGTATCTGGCTTCATATCCCGCAATGTTCTCGTCTGTCAGTCCGTCCATATATTTGACAATATGTGGTCCGTGCTCCGGGTCGCCTCGTATTTTGTCAATTGCTCCTCGCACATAGGCAGTGAAGGAAGAATAGCAAGATTTCCGTAAAGATCCAAGGATGATTGGCTGACCAGCTCCAGTCCAGCCTCTTGGACTGCTTGATTCGGTCGAAGCTCCATCGCCTGTAGGTTCTCCAACGACACCCCGATCCACGAGGATTCTCTGCAAAAGAGCTCGATAAAAATGTCTTGTAAAAAATGCCTCACTATCCTCTGGCGTCCAATTCTGAGGCGCTTGTACAGCCATCATCCTTGCCGTAATGTTCAACCGAATACCTTCCCCGTGCTCATGCTTGTAGGCTACGAGACGCTCTGACATGGGGAAACCATCTGGATCACACGCTGCGGAGGTTTTCTCGAGACGGGCGTTAGAACCACGTAGGGATGGATACTTCAAGGTGGGTGGTCCTAGTCTCTCAGTCACTAGATTGTAACAGCAGCCTACCATGGCCACGGCTTTGACTGATGAGTTGACGATGAGCGAACGTAGTCCATGATGGAGGAGGTTGCCGCAAGAGTGAAGTGATATTACTAAGAGTTGTGGATCACACGTAGCTTGACCCAAGCTTACTGTCGGCTTTATCTGCGGAAGGACGAGAGACAAATCGCCACCAGTAATAGTCGACTCGACATACTGGATATGATCTTGTTGTTGCTGGTCTTGGTCCACACCTACTTTTGAAATAAGAAGGGGTTCTGAATTGTCGTCAGTGCATGATGAGGCCTTCCCTCCTCCCCTGCGGAATAATTTCTTATTCCTCAAAGTCATTTCCTTCTTGGCTAATTTTGCAGCTATATCCATATTCTTAGCACCATCAATGTTGTGGTGCTTGCTTTCAATGGCGACAACTTTCTTCAAGTAGGGTGGGCTCGCTAGGGCTCTCCCAAGGTAATTCTGGCCTGACCCAAAGTCGACAATATGCGATACCGGATGGCTCGTGTCTGATTCAATCTTGTACGTTAGCTGATCAATGTACTTGACAAAGTTGCCCACCTCGTGAATCTTTTTAGGCTTCATTCCCACGGCGACGTTGCGCGTCAGGCCATTGTTGAGACTCGATGTAGCGACCGCAATTTGGGGCTCAGCCTTGATATCCCTATCTAAAGTATGCCTACGAATGATGCCTATGTATTCTACTAGGCTTGCTGGCGGGACAGGTTGTCCGCGGTACGTGGCTTGAGTATCATTGCAAGGCTTTCCAGCCATTCCATCTTGCCCCGGCCTTGGTTCAGGAAGAGCATCAAGATCCTGCCTCATCAAAAGATGAAGAATATCCTGGATCTCATTTTCGTCAAACCAACTCCTCCATTCTTGCGGTATGAGAGCGGTGTACAAGTCAGGCTCTTTTGTTAAGAAGTCTAAGATATGAACACCACCGCACAACTTTTGAAAGAGATCATGAGATGTGGCGAAACAAAGTAGCGAATCTACATAAGCTTCCACATCAATGTGTCCTGGTGGGATTGGGAGGGAGCTGCTTCCCTCCATTTCTCGACTGTGTTGGACTTGCCACAGATAGATTTCCTTGGATAGGTCCCCACCTAGTCGGGCACTAGTGTGCTGGTGGTCAAGTTTGGGAAGTACCAGGTAGATCAGAGCGTACTGCCGTGCTGGCGCTCTACAGACATGTAGATTCAGTGAAGAAATAGCGTTTACTTTAGCGGTCTCTAAGGTACGAGGCATTCGCCGGACCCTAACGTTTAGGGTTGTACTCCTACTGGAGAAGCTTTTTGTGGGACGGGCGAGGATGGCACGAAACCTTCTAGATAGCATAATAATGTTTGTATGCTTCGCCGCTTTAATCCTCTACTAACCGACTGTGCTATCTCATCGTGGGTCAGGACCGCACTGAAACTCAGAGTCTTAGAGCGCGACTACGATACTCATGTGTTTGGAAAGGATGAGAAGTCCCAAAGCGAGACCGAACAGCCAGCTTTTCACGAAACCAAATGCCCGATCTAGCGAAAGAAGAGCTTCAGATTCTACATAGCTCATTTCCGGAGTATCAGCACTTGACGACTTGAAGGCCCATTATATTATTATATGAGCTTACGTACCAGCTTATGACGTATCCGTATCTAGAACTCGTATCCGTAAGTGTCCTATTGGGGCGCTAATACGCTTTGACTTCAGTCCGCTCTTTGCGGGACTCGTTGAACAGTTAATAATGTTGTAGCAGTTGGTATGCCGACAGGTCGCATAGGGATCTACGATTGCCAAGCATTCGCAACCGTTCTGAACATTGGGATGGGGTCTTGGCATTGACAACATGTAGTTAGCGCGGAAATGGTTTTGCGAATTCTTGACCTACTCCTCTTTTCAAACACATTGTTGGAATAAGATATTTGTTCAACGACGACATCAAATCCTCATTTCTTTCGTTGAATAAATGGAACGATTGGAATTTTGATGGCGTTATCGATGTTGCGATAGACCATGTTTGTAACATCCCAAAATTGATTCTAATGTATCCAATTGATCGCGAGCTAAATCGACGACTCCAGATCTTGCCCACGTGATTCCTGTGCCCTGTGTTAAGCTAATGTGCACTGCTCGGTCGTGGTACCGCAGAAGCGGTGTGAGAAATAAGTGGCACAAGGTGTATCCGTACCTGCGCTATGGATCATTGCCGATCTTACTTGCAGATGGCTATACCGAATGAAGCTTCCTCAGCAGTATGGAGGTGGTGCGAGTATCTTGGCAGCAGAAAATCTATCCAGTGGATGGTGTCAGAGGTATGCGATGTGACTCTGACGGCAAAGGCTACTCGGCACCGACACAGAAACGCCTGCAGCTTCCAGTATCATACTGTGGGGTAAAGTTTACAAGATCTGCTACGCGGTCTATAGATATAGAGATGCATTGCTTTTCTACAATACTATGTAGACTTCCTTTCTGCCATCGATCTGAATTCGAGAAGATTGCAATAGCAGCTTGAGATGTTCTTGCGGTGGTAATCCATCGTCCCTTTGATCCTTGTCTTATCAACCGTGGAGCAGGATGAGATATCCCGATCATTTTCTGCTCTCATCCAGGGGACATCGACCGAGACCCATGATGCAGCAAATATTTGGTATTATTTTACTGTCTTCGGTGCTCTACTCGAGTTATGCCCAGATGGCCCGACGCACGCAGCAGCAAATACAATCCAGCTATCCAGTATTGTCCGCGTCTGGACGTTCAGAAGCAGGGCGAATGAATCAGACATGGCGAGCGTCAGCCGTTAATTCCAAATACTTCAAATCAACGAACAAATCCACCGTTACCGGTCAGTCAACAACACCCAGCCCATCCATCCTCACGCATGACTCCGTTAGCCCGAACACGTCATCACACCACTACATTGTAGGCTGCGGCAACAATCGCTTCAACGGCGACCAAGGCACCCAGGCCTTCGCCGATTTCTCCACCCTCTGCTACTTGTGGAACTCTTCTTGTCCCAGCCAGTCCACGTTGGAGCGAAAGAACATCCAGACCATACTAGCTCTTTCATACTACAACCCCTGCTTCGGTGGCGGCTGCCAATGCATGGTAGACGGAACGCCCGCGCCGGCAGCATCGACATCATCGCTTGCTAGCCTAGTAGAGTTCCTGCGATCGCCCCAGTGTCCTGTGCTGTTCAACAGCACAGGTTCTTGTTGTGGACCATATGCCAGATCTGGATGTCATTTCGGATTGACAGCGGTGGAGCTTTATTACTGGCCCGTGGCGAACGCGAACACCTCCTGTCTGAGCATTGTGGGTAGTGACACGACGCCGTTAGGTAAAGGGGCAACTACAGTGAACCGACCGTACCAGCAGTCCAGCCTGGTGTACTGGATTAGCACGGATGTGTGCAAGCTTGATGAGGCGCCGTGGACGACGACTGAGGAGGTTGTGTATGCGAAGCTGACCGCTGTTAGTGGGCTGACATTTAAGTTCTATTCCACTAATCCGTGGGAGCGGAACGAGAATTGCACGCCGCTGACATCTACGGGATTGGGATCAAAAGCTTCAAGAAGTCAAGGACTAACAGCGATTCAGACACTGAGGCAAAATTCGATAACTGCAGGCTTAGCCAGAGGTGCAAGCGAATCATCTTCGAGTGTAGTCGCACTCGATGGACTGACGTTGTACGTTGAGAGATCTCCTTAAGCTGCAGCAGACTCATTAGCTGACGTTTCATGATTTAGTACCTCGCCTTCTGTGTACATCAATTTCAGGGGTCTTCAAGCTTTAGATAACTGTGGTACCTACGGTTCGTCCATTGGTGAAACAATGTTAGCTTTCGACCCGGGCGAGCTTTCTACCGTCGTCGGTGGTGGTCACGGTAACGGTGCTCCTGTTCTTAGGCCTTTGAATCTTGCAGATCTCCCGTGTCCTCCTCAAGATGTAATGGTAGGTATATCACCTGAGACGTAGCTGCGTTATTATATATCTGATTCAATATAGGAGGCCAACTGGTATAAGCCTGCACCTGGAGAACCATACATTCCACGCTTAGCATTCCCGACAAGGCTGAGTTCGCTCAACCCGTTATGGACGACCTGCGAAGGTAACTTCTTTATCGGATACGACCCACCAAGGACGCTTGTGCCAGTATCAGCTGTGGATCCACTTACCACCAGCGGCCCTTCAAGCACCGCTAAAACTTCTGACGGCGGAGACCCAGGCATTGTGGGATTACCAACTCCGGCCCCGGTATCAACACCTGAATTAGATCAGCCGGAGCAGACAGCAAAAGCATCTGTGAAGCCTGGTCTTGGGCTCAGTGATCCCAGCCAGCCGACACTTTCTCCGGGCCAAGGCGATATCCCAGAGCATAGCTCAAATGGTGGAGATGAAGCGGATGGAACTCGGTCGGGAGTACCTGATCCAGGCAGTGACCCGATTGGTATACCCCTGGATATCTTTAACAATCCTAGCATACCGGGTGCATCACATGCAGCTCCACACGATGCTAACGGACAGCCTCCCATAACCACGATCATTGCCGAACATGCTGCCACTTTACTGCCCCATTCCATTGTAATCGGAACGGCCACACTAATCCAGGGTGGATCTCCCGTTACTGTTTCTGGAACGTTGGTATCGCTGGCACCGTCGGGTGTTGCGATTGGGTCTAAGACCATACCTTTACCGACATCGCAGCAAGCCATGGCAACGATAGCCAATAGCCCGCTAATATATCACCCGCACGCTGTAGCAATCGCTGGAGACGTGCTTACACCAGGTGCTTTGCCAAAGACTCTACCTGGCGGAGCGGTCATATCTATAGATTCGTCTGGTGTCGTTGTGGCTCCAAAGCCGCTGAGTTTACCGCAGGGCAAAGCCATCACGACAAAGATAATGGGCCACGACCTGACTCTACTTCCACATGCTATCGTAATTTCGGGTGTTACGCATACATCTGGCGGATCACCAATCACTGTCTCCGGGATGGTGATGACCATCGGGCCTTCGTCCCTGTCAATTGGGTCCCAAATTATACCTTTTGATCAATTGTACCATGCCAGCGCGATATCGGCTCAGGATCCCGTGTCTGACACAGCGCACAAAGCCAGCAGCGTAACCTTGCACGGGTCGAGAATCTCCGTGGACTCGGATGGCAATTTGGTAGTCGACCAGACTACCCTTATACCAGGCGATCCTGGCATAACTTTTGGTGGGACATCCATATCGGTAGCGCCGGATCATGCGCTGGTCCTGGATGGAACTACATTGACAGCTGCGGGAAGTGCCGTGACAGTGGCGGGCATGCCAGTTTCCGAGAACGCCGCTGGCGACCTAGTGATCGATGGAACGACCCTGATTCCTGGAAGCAGAAGCTCCTCATATGGCACTAGATTAATGTCGCTAGCCACTAACGGACACCTAGTGATCGAAGGCACCACCTTGATGCCGGGTGGTCAAGGCGCCACCTGGAGTGGTATAATGGTGTCCGTAGCACCGGACGGCAGTCTGGTGCTTGCTGGAACTACATTGACCCCCGGAGGCGCTCCTGTTACCATAGATGGTAAGCCTATTTCCGAAGCCGCTGATGGAAGCATAGTCATCGGTGGCTCGACGCTGAGGCCGGGAGCCACACCAACAGCTGGGAACGCAGCATCTGGTGCAAGCATAACGGTCGATGGTGGCCTTGGTGCGCTCATCTATGCAGCTTTTGGAGATGGGCCCACAGCAACTTCATCCACCGGCAATGCGACAACTGCGCTAGCTTTCGAAGGAAAGGCGACCGTGGCTCGTGTCCACGTCTTTACTATATTAATGGTGGTGGTAGTGTCGATATTGATCAGCTGAGAGTATTAGAGAAAAGCTCGTTAAGCCGAAAAGCGATCTGCCACGTTCTTATTTACTATGAGAGCCCAGTCATGGACAGTTCGTTCACTTCCAGGCATTTACCGGCGGGAAGGACGGCCTGATCTCCTCCACTCTTATAATTCTTTTGAATTTTGCTAGATGATTCGCCTCTCTAGAGCACTCGAAGCTTCTCCGTTCCCGAGATAACCCGAATCACAGAAATTGGATCTGGCTCCACAGGCCATTGGCCTAAAGTCTAGTCAACCAACAAAAAACACCGAGTAAGCTAGTCACCATTGACGCGGAGTTGGAGCTTCATGGCTGTCACGAATCACCCACATGCGATAGATATTGTAAAAAAGGCTTCTATCATTAGATTTCAGGTCTCTTGATCAGTATTCTCTACGTAAAGGCCATTTGCCTCAACTCTGCTCAACCAAAAAGACCGCTCTCGGCAACATCGAATAAGCGCTTCATTATTGACGCGGAGTTGGAGCTTCAAGGGCAGTCACTAATCCCCAAAACGCGATATCTATCGTCAAGAAGCTTTTTAGCCTTCCTTGATGCGTACCCTCTGCGTAAAACTCCTTGATCTTATTCCGTAGAGGGGTCCAGGATTCTATACAATTCTGGTAATAATGTATATCAAAAAGCCGCGGGATGCAAGCGAGGTCTAACGCCCTTCCTGACTCACTATTTCCCTAATAGATAGATTGTGTAAGCAGAACATACTTCCTCCCGGCTGGAATTGAACGCCGAATGTTAAGATTTGCTAGCTATAGTTGTTTGGGGCTCCTTGATAAAAACCTCTCGCTCCAGCAGAAAGAATGGGTCTCGAACATGCTGAGATGAGTGGAAAGTGAAAATCTCCGATGTTTAATTTGATGGGCTAGTTTTGCCAAGTGAAGGACGTTGCGCAAGACCTAAGTACGTCTCGCGTCTAGCTACGCTGATGAAAAATAGATAGAACTCGGACATGAGAAACGCAGGTAAATCTAGTAAAGAACGCATTTGCCAACACTACTCCGGACGATGCATTTCATCCAGACAAAAGGCGATACCGTCGACGAATCGCCCTCAACCACAATGGAGCTCCTCCTAATCCTCATTTAGCAGCTAAAGCCGCAATCAGCTTGCCTGCTACCCCGGTCATAACCCCCAAGGCTGCACTGGCCAGAGCCGGTATTCCAATGCTGGCCCGCATAAGCAAAGCCGATCTGATCCCGATCAACATTCCCCGCCGTGATGTCCAGCGTGTAGGGCAACTGGCTGTCCAAGCTCCTGGTCTGCCCGCTGGGGATGGCGAGCCCGTTGGTACCGCCGATTTGGACCTTGTTGTTATCGTAGAGGCGGATGTCGAATTGGTAGTCGCGGCCGACGCCGAATTCGTTCTTTTGGTGTTGCGTGATGTGAAGCCCGCAGTAGCCCCTGGCGTAACGCTTGGTGGGCTGGTGGGCTTCTGCGGTGGGGGCGGCGAGCGCTGAGGCGAGAGTGGTGGCGACCATGGCTGTGAGGGCGGTGGTGAGTTTCATTCTGGCGAGTTGAGGAGGTGGGTGCTTTGAAGGTCTCTTGTGGGTTCGCAGATGATTTAGAGGAGGGCAGGTGGGTTAAGTTGGAAGATACGGCTACACTGAAGTTCTGGATTTGCGGATGCTGATCTGAATGATGAAAGCGATGGCGAAGATGAATGTTGGGACGAGCTGCGGTCTTATATCTCACGACTACTCACTTAGCTCGAGAAATCATTTTCAGCCCTCATCCTTGAGGTCATAGAATCCATAATGTCTGAAGGATTGCCGAATGCGATTGGTTCCAAAAAAGCGCTCAAGGACCATGAATTATGGAGCTTGGTCATCTTCCGAGCTGTCACGAGGCCAACTGTACCATCAGCTGTGCTCTAGCGACAACTGGCGGTAAAACGATATCCCTTTCTGGATGTAAGACTAGAGGCCCTTGAGAGATGATTCCTTGTTACTCAATGGGTCTGTCGGAAGTTGAGCTGAGATTACGAAGAGCTTGCTGATTACATATCAGCGAATGATAACCAAGAGGACCACATTTGATTCCAAATCGCTATGTCAGAGCTGGCGTCCAGGATTGACTAGTTCGACACGCGTCCGGTCATGATCGTTACAATTCCAACGGTCTGCCGGGGCTGACGTGTAGAGTCGGATTCGGGCTTGGTTGAGGCCGATGAGTATGACTATCCGCCTCCTGGCATAGGTAACAAGCAAAGGGGCAATGCCGGTTTTGACCGAGCAGACGGGTAGATTACAAAGTACGGTAAAATAAAGGTACGACATTGAGAACGCAATACATGAGTGATGTTATTTTGTAGAATTTGAAGTGGCTAAACAATACTGAGATATTCGTCGGGCATTTACCTTGAGGACGGAACCCTCTCTTTGATGTCCGCTGTCAGGAGCTGGGTCATAGAGAACGAATGTAGCTGCTAGTCTCATATTTGCAAGGTGCCGGTGGAAACTGATTAGCTGTTAATCTTAGCAATGTTCCGGTCAGAAGTCGGGAAAAGAAGCATCATTTTGAAAGTGCTCCCGCCTCAATGAATGCATAACAGGGAATCACTGGAAGAAACGACGACGCTGCTCATTAAAGCCGTGCCACGGCTAACCATTCGTGGAGACAAAAAGCGATACTAAGAGAAAGTATTTTGATCCCACGGGGGACTTGGGAAGTCTGTCTCCGTAAGCTGGTTCTTCACGAGTTAGACTAGAGTCCATAGTGTCGAATAACAGCTGCGTAGGTAGGTAGGTAGGCAGAACAGTTCCAAACCAGAACGGGGTGTAATCGAGAGTGGGGCCGGGTCGGGTACTGGCATACTATCATACCTTAAAGACACGATGTCAGTTATCACGTGACACTACACGGCGGGCGACAAGGCGACTTGCGCAACCTCGGCTACCTACAGCCCTTTAAATGCTATGGTGTTGCCTATCTGATACCTTTCGGTCAGCTAAAATGCCATTGCTTGCGTTGATCTCTACGATTAAACCGCCAACATGATGTCTGCTACGCATAACAGCGACCCTTTCTTGGAAGCACAAGCGTAAGTCCCAACTCCCAACGGATCTCTATTCATTCTGAAACTCAGCCAGCGATGTCCTTTCGACACTAACAGCAACTCGCTCCCTTCTCTCTTCCTACTTACGCATCCGATCCCTCGCAACCTCCGTATCTTCACCTGAACTCATACAGGCGCGCAAAGAGCTGGAAAGCAATGTCCACGACCTAAGCTCCGACCTACAGGATCTTGGCGACAGTGTTCACGCCGTCGAGAAGGATCCGTTTCGCTATGGACTCGATATCGATGAAGTCGGCCGGCGACGGAAACTCGTGCAAGATGTCGGGAATGAGCTGGAAGATATGCGGAAGGAGCTCGAAAGTACTGTAGGCGGCACTCAATACAAAGCCTCGAATGGATCAGCTTTGCCACCTCCAGACACATTTGGACTCGAATCTCCCACAGAAAGGGATGACTACGCGGCTTTTGAGCAGCAAAGACAGGTCGAGATCATGCATGAGCAGGATGAAGCCCTGGACGAAGTGTACGGAACGGTCGAGAACTTAAGAAATCAAGCCAACGATATGGGTCGGGAATTGGAAGAGCAGGGAGAGATGCTAGAGGATGTGGACAATTTGGCCGATCGCGTTGGCGGCAAGCTCCAAGGCGGACTCTCCAGGGTTGGGGATGTGATCAAAAGGAATGAAGGCGAGTATGTCTCACAAATACTACCAAGTCATGGCTGACTGGAGCAGAGACATGGTCAAGCTGTTGCATTGGAGTGCTGATACTTGTCTTGATCCTGCTACTGGTTCTCGTGCTCATTCTTTGAAAGGTGGGGTACACAGGCAACACTTTTCAAGGCAAATACATAGCCGCACTTGTGCCAAAGGATACGAAGGTGGAGCCATGAGCTCTAACTTCTGGTGTTACCAAGCCTTGGAGAGCCCCCAAGAACCCACTTCGATACGGAGGGACCAGACCTATGCCAATCACTGCGGTCATAACGTAACCGTCAAGGGTATGCGAATACGAATCAAACCCTACGTCTACGGTCGTCACACATGACGATTGGATGAGTCTAGGTTTCCGCACGTTCCAGATCTAGGTTGTTTCATTGCTTGAAGATACCTACACTGGCTCAGTCGAGTAAACAAACCAGCATCAATCCAGGCGTCTGAGTCGCGCTCAGATGCGTGCCAACGTGACAGTTGCTACACGTGGAGCTGTGGCAATTATCCCTCAGTCTTATGTGGACTCTTGAGAGAGATCGTTTGCGCGCAGCCATTTCGGCATTCAAGCATTTGAGTGGTATGTTTTCTGAGAAAAGCTGAACAGACACGACGTGCTGATGACCGTTCAGATAGATGCCGTCGTCTAGGCTTCTTTCTTGAGGTGCAATGCGTGTATCACGGGCTTCGCAGCACCTTGACGGCGCTAGGAGTGGTGAATGGAAGGCAACCACTCGGAGGTTGCGGGCGAAGCTGGTGTCATGGGATTCAGACTTTAGGCGCTCTGAGTGAGTGCTCAAGCCCAACACGTGAGCCGGAGCGCTTCCATCCATCTTGAAACGCGAGCCTCGTCTCACGTTTGTGGAGTTGCGATGCATGTGAGCCAACCGGCACACCGGCCAGGGCGCCGTTCTAGGCCGTCTTAGTGAAAGCTTGGCATTCCGCATCCTTGCTTGGCTTTCCATTGGGTCTTTGAGAATCTCAACCCTCGACTTCTACAACGCCTTTTCCTTTTCTCCTCTTACTTTGGGGGATAGTATCTCCAAAGTCAACTCGTCACTCACCTTGTTTCACTACGGCCACCGGACAGGTCTTGTGGCCATTTGACGCCAAGACCGATGACAACGCAACAGCTGCGACCTCCAATGCCGACCATACTCCAAGTCCAGCGGCTCGGTGGGCTCTACGGACCACGCGCCCATGTTTCTTCTGCTTCAATCTTCTTCGCGAAACGGCGTCTACGCGATCTCTTTGGCCAGGCTTTCGCGCCTCCCTAGATGGCTCCTTCGGCCTGCATTTTCAATCACCAGTAATTGCTCCCTGCCATCACCAGAGTGAATAGCGGCATCTATGAGTCTCCTTCTCCACGCGTACAATGCAGACGCAATGGCTAGGGAGTCATGGGCATGTCTTGGCTATATATAAGACTGATGCATGTCGCTCTCCTTACCAATATCTCTATCCTCATCCATTAACCCACCCTTCTTTTGAACCAGCTGGACCTGTTCATCTGCCTTTCTTTCATCGTCGTCTTGCCTGTGGCAGACATTACTTTCTTGTACAAAAATTTTGTTACTAGGTAAGCTTATGGCCTTCAGTTCTGCGTTTCGGTGCAAATGGCCAGAGGGTGTGCGCCTCAGCGGCTTTCCCCGGCTCGGTAACACAACACATTGTCCAGAACTTTAGCCTTTCCCATTCACGCCGTTGTTGAGCTCAACATAATACTATTGTCGTTACATTGATTGCCTATATCATCTTTTCGTTGCCACCCCAGCCCCGAGTTATCCACATTCCTTTGTTAGCCTCCTCTTTGTCCACGAACAAAGTACAAATCCCTCACAACTTCCCGCAAAGAAAAAAACGTTCATTGCTAAATTTTACTTGCCCGAGACAGAACTTACTCCAATACACCGGGTCCGCGCTTACAGCTACCGAAACAAGCAATTTTCTTGCAAAAAGTCGTCAGGCACGAAACCACACAAGTCCTCAGGCAGGATCATCAATAAATCGAACAATATGTTTTTCACAAACACTTTCGTTATGGCCGCTGCCACTTACTTCGCAACCGGTGCCATTGCTCACATGAAGTTGGCTACGCCTGCGCCATATGGTATGCTTTTTAGTAAGGACGTAGACAAATAACATAATCTAACTGCTACACAGGCCCTGATACTTTAAACAACAGCCCTTTAGACGCATCTGTAAGTAACCGCCGGAAAACCTCTCGCTTTCGTTGAAGAAGATTAATCCTGACTCGGAAAGGGGTCCGATTTTCCTTGCAAACAACGACCTGGAGTGTATGCTCCAGCTAAGTCTACTGCCACAATGCCCATCGGTGCCAAGCAGACCCTCTCCTTCATCGGTGTAAGTACTTGACCAATCTATCTGTCGAGGTTCGTGCTAACTCCTACGTCAGGGCGCAACTCATGGCGGCGGCAGCTGTCAGGTTTCGCTCACCTCTGACAAGGCGCCGACCAAGAATTCAGAGTTCAAAGTTATTCATTCCATCGAAGGAGGGTGTCCTACCGCTAGCGAAGGGTGCGTATTCTACCTTTCCCCATACGCTTTAACGAAAGCTGCTGACTTAATTTGCGAACAGAAATATTGGTAGCGATGCCGGCGCTATGGATCCCACAACATTTCAGTACTCCATTCCCGCAGGAATTGCGCCCGGTGAATATACGCTAGCGTGGACATGGTTCAACAAAATCGGCAACCGTGAGATGTACATGAATTGTGCACCCATCGTTGTGACCGGTGGCAGTGCCAAGCGAGACGTCGACGAAACTCCAGCCTTGGACTCGAGTGAACGCGAGCCGTCCTACAACGAGACTGCCGAATTCGAACTCCTTGCCCGAGACGCTACATTCCCTGCCATGTTCGTGGCCAACATCCCCGCCACAGACTGCACAACTACCGAATCCACCGACGTCCAATTCCCGGACCCAGGGGCTTCACTTGAGAAGGCTCCCACTGCCAAGCTCGGACCCCCAACTGGCCCAAAATGCGGCGTAAACAAGGCTTCCTCAGGCTCAGACTCCGGCTCAAACGCACAAGCCGCCTCGCCCGCTGTTCAACCCTCTGTCGCACCAGTAGCTTCGCCAAGCCCTGCCGCGGCAGTCCCAGGCACAGCAACCATCTTCGCCGAGCCCTCCGCTGCAACTTCAGCAGCGGCCGCTGCCTCAGGCTCTGTCTTGACCTGCTCGCCTGACGCCTTCAAGTTTAAGCTTGTGGGAGGCCCGTGGCAAGCCGTGGCTCCAGGGACGAAGTGTGTTGCCGGCCAGATCATGATGGCGTCGGCCAAGCGAAGTGCGAAGTTTGCGAAAGATTTCAACGCTTAAACAGCACCCACGCTCACTGATCAAACATCTTCTTCTCCTACCTCGAAGCTCTTGACATGAGTAGGAGATAGAACTCAACCGGCTTGATTCTCTTGTACATATTGATTGAATCCGCTCACGCTCTTTTGTTGAATTTCTAGGTTATATATTTGGGGTCACACTCGTTTACATTACTTTGGAGAGAGGCGCATACTTGGAAACAAGAAAGAAGCGCATGCATTGAAGAGGTTTGGTTTTTTTCTTCGTCTTGTACATAGATACACTCATTTGCGTCAATTTGGAGAGGGGAGGATACTTGGAAACAAGAAATACGTGCATGTATTTTGAGAAGGTTCCGTTTTGCCGTTCAGTGTTTCGGGTCGATAGTGAGTCTTAGATATCCGTTTCACATCTGCTGTTCATACATACATGTGAAATCGTGGTCACTTACCTCAATGAATTGATGTAGTAATTGAAACGCACCCGAATGAAGCAGTTTGGAAACGAAAGATATGCTCATGATGAGGGATATAAAAGGTTGTGCCAAAGGAGGCTGCTGCCTTGGTTTCCTATCAATCGACAGGACTTGGCTACAACCATACCGAGATGACCAAGTCCAAAGACCCCAACGACCGTGCCTTCTTGCCAGTCTCTGCCGAACTTGTACCTTGGTCTCAACCGCTACGACCGATAGCCGATCACAGCGAGGCAGAAAAAGACAGCCCACAGAATGCTAGTATGTAGAGCCCTCGCCGTGCATCGTAATATTGGACCCTAAACTATTACTCAGGCAGCCCGGCGCGCTCACAGACCATCCCCGACTTCCCATATAGCAGGAACTCGAATTTCGTGGGCTGTGAGGATATCTTGGAATCGATAGATGTCCGTTTAAAAGCAAAATCCAGCGTTGTGCTTTGGGGGATAGGGGGCGTAGGGTGAGTATCTGGCTTTGTGATGGGGTCCCAGCTGACCGTCAAAGGAAAACCGAGATTGCGACCGAATACTGTTATAGAGTCTGGGGCCAGTACTCCGACATTTCAATCTTTTGGGTCCCCTGCGATAGTCTGGTCAAGATTGAACTGGCCTTCAGAGAAATTGCCCGAGTTCTTGGATTGGGTGGTCACGATGACCCAGGTACTGACATCGTACAACTAGTCTCCCTCCATTTCCAGCGAGGCTATGCCAAACACTGGCTTTTGGTTCTGGACAACGCAGACGATGTCGAATTACTGACCAAGGGCAAGAATGCGTTGGCCAAATGCATTCCCACTTATCGCAATGGCTCAATCATCGTCACATCCAAGGACCGCTATGTGGCTCAAACACTTACAGGTAGAGCTCATGACACTATTGTGATCGAAAGGCTTTCATGCAAAGATGCCTTGACGTTGTTCCGCTCCAGACTACCCGGTGGTACGAAACTTGATGACGCTATTGAGTTGCAGATCCTTGATATCCTCGAATATCTGCCTTCAGGCATCGCACAGGCAGCTGCATATATCGACTACAGCAACATCACATTATGCGAGTACCTTTCAGAGTTGACGGAGAGTGAAGCTGGGTTGCTCAAAAGCTTGGACGAAGAGCACGTTGATCATAGAAGAGGGTCTGACTCGCCAAAGTCTGTATTTCGAGGGTGGAAGCTTTCTTATGAGAAGACTCGCTCCAACTACTCCCAAGCTGGCCAGCTCTTGTCCGTGATGGCTTTCCTAGACCGGCAGGATGTTCCTCGCGATCTCTTGCAAGGGTTCGCTGGAAGCCGTCAGCAGCTGAACACTGCGCTTGGTATCCTACAGGGATTCCGCCTGATAAACGCCGAGTCCTCGAAGGAATACTTCAGAATGCATCGACTTGTTCAGCTCGCAACAAAGTTTTGGTTATTCGGGAAGAAGGCCGACTACGAGGCTCTCGCCTTAAAACTCGTGGTTGCCAATTTCTGCCCAGATGACTCTGAAGATCACATCAAGCAAACAGCCATGATACCGCATGCAAAGGCCGTAGCGACTTACGCATTTCCCGACAAGGACAACGCCCTGCTCTGCGCCAAGCTACAACACAGTATTGCCTCATACGATTTGCGAGCCGGTCACTACGATGCGGCCGCTGAGTCTTGTCAAAGCGCGTACGACAAACGACGTGCTTTGTGTGGGGAAGTACACTTGGATACCCTTCACTCCCTTGCTTTACTCGGAGTCATCAAGAGATACCAAAGTTTGTACGAAGAAGCTCGCCTATTGCTAAGCAAGGTAATAGACGCCAAAACAACCCTCTTAGGTGCGGATGACCTGGACACGATCAACAGCGTGAGCGACCTCTCGGAAGTTCTAGAGCGGCAGGGGAAATATGATGATTCCCAGCGCCTAGCGGAACGGGCGCAGAGAACAAGGAGTAATCGCCTGGGTGACGATGATCCTATGACCCTCCAAAGCCTGATGCAACTCGCATTGCTAGCAAGAAGACGCGCCAAGTATGAGAAAGCCAAGACCCTGTATAGAACTGTTTTAAAACGCTACAAAGAAACACTGCCAGATCCTCACGAGGCTACATTGAACTGCGCTTACGCTCTGGCAGGAGTATTGCGTGAACTCAATCAGTACGAGGAAGCCATCACCCTCAGCGAAACCGTCGTCGAGGGCAGAAAGGCATTACTAGGCGCCGAGCATCCCAAAACTCTACTCGCCATCAATAATCTGGCATTAGGTTACCGACTGAAGGGCGAGCTGGACAGAGCAGAGCGACTATATCGCTCCATCCTCGCAATCCATGAAGCGCGGGACCATCCCGAAGCTCTCCAGGTGTGTCAGAACCTAGCAGTCATCCTAAGGGATCAGGCCAAATACGAAGACGCGGAAAAGATCGGTCGCGATACTTTGGCGGGTCGGGAACGAGTTCTGGGCCTGGACCATCTCTCGACTATCAACACGGCGAATGATTTGGCTATGACTTTGGGATATCGGAAAGCATACCCCGAAGCTGAGAGCTTGGCCTCGCGAGCACTGGAAGTGCGCACTAGGAGGCTTGGGGAGAATCATACCTACAGTTTGGATTCCCTGTTCACGGTAGCGTCAATCAAGCGGGACACTGGACATTTGACCGAGGCGATGGAGATGTTTCAAAAGGTGTTGGATGGCAGGACTAAAGTTTTAGGACCCGAGCACCCAGCCACGAAAGAGACCGCTGATGCGCTTGCTACGCTACAGATGGACTCGTGTAAAAGCGTAATGTGGGAGGAAGTCGAACTGTATGCTTTCGACCTCGTGTAGAAGAGATTGGGCAGCCAACAGCACCTAAATGATACGTCTATTTCTTTTTTTCTTTCTTCGATGATATAGAATCCTGTCTACAGATTAATGTCCGATACGGTCCTATTACGTAGTACTCGCAGTATACCAATCCACATTATAGCCAAACCCAAGTCCAAGAGGTCCACTTTCTCGTTGGCGGCAAACCTGGAGAACTTCAGCTTACACAACAGGCATACCGTCATCCCCTCCCTCTCCTTACCACAAGCAACCCCAACACTGTAACAACATGCAACCATCCCCAACCCTCTTGGATCTCTCCAGTATCCTTACTTAACTTCAAATTAAATTCTTCCTTTCCATAACCATCCATCGCCCCGCAAAGAAACATCTCCCGTTATCTCGATCCGTTCGCTGCTGATAGTTCTTCGATCACCCGTAGACCATGGACAGCCGCTTTGCGTTTCGTGTCCAGCATGCGGTCTGTAAGTATACTGATAGGAGAAAATACATCGGCTTGAGCCATGGTTAATAAGAGTGGGAGGAGATCAGAGCGGAGGGGGGATTTGGGAAGACCCGCAGGACCCGGAAGAGTATCCTCACACCCTCCCTTCAAGCCTCGATGTCACATTGAAAGATCTGATCAGCTCATTTCGCAACTCTAGAACAGCCCAATGCAAATGAACATCAGCTGGACATGATACGTTCTGTGGCGATATTCGTCAACAAAGTGGCAAATATACACGGGTTTCTCCGGATTGAATCATTTCCCATTCTTTTTGTGCCAGTTATGGAGGCAGGTGTTGCTCCAACTGCTCCATTCTGTGAGTTTACCTACATTGCCCCAGGGATCGATATTGAGAAAACGAAACATGTAAATCCCCTTCATCGACTCGAACCATCGCTTGCTTGCTTACGGCCATGGCATTTTTAAATCGAGATTGCTTATGGGGGTCCATGTTTCGGCACTGCATCTTGCAGACTGCGAGGAAATAATGGATATATCGCCAGCCTGCGCTGTTCGCTCAAGACGCTTCGTCTGTCATGTCGGTTCAGAGACAGCCATCACGATCCCAGTGTCTGGAGCCGCAATCCTGGCGCTCATGTGTATCACATTACAAGCCACATTGTCAACAATAAGGGCATCAAGAAAGTCATTACCGACCTGGGTGTGGAGCCAGCGATTCAAATTTCTGTGATTAGCCATACATCAGGGATTGTGAGAGACTCTAAGACGTCGGGGTTCGGAAAGGATGGACAGTCTCCGAGTCCTTGGAAGAAGCAGATGGTCGAACGAAGTCGCCTTTGATATCGCAATATACCGATCAGGAAGCGGTGATTGGGTAAAAAACATGGCCGTGGCGGTTTTTAATTCTGGAATTGGACGCTCATCAAGGGGTCGCAAACACAAGACTAATCTCAAAGGAAGTCTGAGCCAGTTGAGGTCTTCTTCGTTGGCAGAATAGAAGAGGAGCGAGGTTCCAGGACTAGAGAAGATGTAGGGTTGATGCGTATGGGATAGTTGATTGAGAAGGTAGCGTGGAGCTGCTGTGGTCACCTCGGGGCATAGTAGTCCACCACCGCCTACACCGTTCTTTTGCGGCCAAGAAATTGAAACGATGATAAGCAACTGATGTGCTGGAAATGTTCATTTATCCCTATTGAAATCCTAGTCCCTTCAACAAAGGTTTTTCTCCCACAAGTGTATCAGTTATCAATGTTAGCATATTCACGGCTCACTCAAGTTCAGAACTCCAGCATTCCATCTTCTTCCCTCTTCATTTTAAATAAGACCAGGCACAACCTATCAAATAGCCTCCATTCCACAATAGCGCCCTTCTTCGAAAAATTACATCGCGAGCTTCGTGATCAGATCTATGGCGAGCTCCTCGCGGATAAAGTCCACCACATCGAGCCACAAGGGAAGCGCTACGGCGACCGAGCGTCCAGAAAACGGCTCTCTCCTGTCATTTTTCGGGTATGCCGGCAAGCCTACATTGAAGCGTCGATCGTGCTGTACGAGAATAACATCTTTCGCTACAACGTTCCAAGACCCAAGACTGATGAAATCCTCGATGAATACCGGTCACGGGAGCCAAGGTCCGGAGATCGCTGGAGGCTGAACCCCTTGGGCCTTGATGGTGAAGTCTTGAAAGACGACGACCAGGACAGTGACAAAGATAGTGACGACTCTGATAGCCTCTGGAGTGATGGAAGCGAGAATCCGGTTCTTCACATAGGATCCCTTGAGAGAATCAAACATGTGAGTGACGTTTCCCTCTGGAGGGAGTTTCGGTGCTGACAACGGCAACCACGCAGCTCGAGATACATTATGAGGGAGACATACCAGATCTCATGGGTTCACCGGACCCAGTTTACGGTGGAGGCCCGGACGGCAAGACGGTATGCCTAACGTTAGAGAAGTTCGTTAATCATGGCGGTGCTCTGAACAATGCTCGCAATAGTTATTCTTACTGTTAATCATTATTATGCACTAATAGTCATCGATCGAATTTGCTAATAAGATTATTCGAAAATCGTAATTAATAAAATTATGATTATGAGCATTTCATGACTAATAATATTGAAAAATATCAAAAATTTGAAAAATACGCTCGAAAACGCGATTTTGTTAATGATGTTGCGTTTTTGTCATTCAAATGAATTTTGAAAACGTGAAAAATATCAATTTTTACGTTCAACATCGATAAATTACATCAAATTTGCGCAACATTCACACAGAAATTTCGATTTTCATGATTTATCATTTATCAAACGTATTCATTTCGCTGCAACGCAGACATGAATTCGAATTTTGAACAATCAAATGATTCGATTGACATTATCAAGTACTTTATCAAAGTTTCAAGCGTTTCAAAAAGTTTCGTCGCGAAACGCATTCGCAATGTCGATAAAAAAAATTCTGTTGAATTTGAATATCGTTTTCGTTCATCAAAGTTCTTTCAATCATTAAATTCGAATCAAAATACGTTTATCAATTCGTCAAATTCGAAACGCAAAAAGTCAAACGATAATCAAAAATTCATTCAATTGATTGCGAGTTCAACGAATCAATATGAATTTCAAAAAATGAATAATTCGAATTTGAATTTTGAATTTCAATTCGAAATTTCATCGATCAACAATTCAATTTCGAAATCGAATCAACAATTCTTCATTGCAACAAAGATTAAAAAGTTTACATTCAATATACACAAGCATTTTACAATCATTCAAAACGCGATCACAAATGTCAAACACTTGAAATGCAATTTCTGTTTCAAAGATTACGTTCACGATACGAAAAACTTAAACACGATGAATCATTTAATCAAAACGCATGAAATCATTATTGTGAACAAATCGAAAAAAAAGAAAACGATTTATCAAATCAAAATCGAGACGATTTTCAATCGACAATTTGAATTCGAAAAACAGCGAAAAGATCGTCAATTGCATGAGTTTCAAACTCAAACAATCGACAAAAAAATGCTCGAATTTCTGTATTTGCGTTGAATTATTATCGTCAATCTTTTTTTTGATCAAACATTCAATGACGATTTTCGAATCGTTTTACATTATATCAACGTTTTCGTCAACAATATGCTTTTTCGTTTCGACAATACAATCAAGAAACGAGATGTAAAACTCTTCAAGAAAAATCAAAAAAGAATAAAAATGATGTTGCGTCAATCGATATTCGATATTCACATTACATGTGACGTTTGAAATTCTTCGAATCATTTGAATTTATTGATCGTTGTTTCTCATTTCGTCAATGAGAATATGCAACAACAAATCATTCTTTTCGCGTTGAAGAAGTTACAAAAAACTCATTTCGATGAAAATATGATTCAAATTGTTTTTGCAACGTTGAACGATTATGAAATACGCAACAAATTGAATTATTTTGTCATGAACAATGCGAAAAACAACGATATCATGATGAAAATCATTTCGAAAACTTTTCGATTGCAACACGATATCGATTATAATTCAATCGAATATTGTTATGACACAAAATCAAATTAAATGATATAAATTTAAATCGAATATTTTGACATGATTTTTGACAAAAATTTTGTCGTTATTTCATATTAAATAAATAATAATCAAACAATTAATTCGCAATTATTGTACATAAATTGACTTTCGTTTTTCATAATTTTTAAATCAATTCATTCACACATCAAATTTAACAATTAATAACATCATTCAAACGATGATTTGTACGTAAACAAAACGATATTATTTTTTGTTTTTTAACGTATCAATTTTCGAACAGTTTTGCATTTTGTACGCAAATCATTTATTCATCAATATTTTTTCGTTGTCGTTGTCGAAAATTTTATTGATCGTTCGATTTGACGTGTCGATCGAAATCAATTATCAACAACAAATATTCAATTGAAAATGAAAATTTCAATCAAATTTTTCATTTTTTTTACAATTTTCAACAAAAACGATTGATTTTTCATTCAAATATTTAAAGTATTTCGAATTTTCGTTGAAATTCGCATTGTCATCGTTCAATGACGACGCATTTAAATGTCAATTCATATTTGAATTTTTGTTTGATTCGAACAATTTCAATTCAACGATTTTATTTGTTTTTTCAACAACAAAAATTTGTTCAATTATTTTGAAAATTTCAATTTGTTTTTTTTTATCATTTTTTATTTCAGAATTTAACATTGTTTGTTATTTTCATTTAAATCATTTTGATTATTTTTATATTACAAATCATTTGCATTGCGTTTGAATTATTCGATTACATCGATACAATTAATTCAATTTATTTTGTCAATACATTTGCAAAAATTATTGTGAACAATATCGTAATTAATTGTTTTAAATCAATATCGTTGTTAATTATTAATCATTCAATTTCGACAAACATTGTTTATTCAACAAAATGAATCGTCGACAAAATTCGTTTTCGCAAAAATTTTAAAATTTTCGTGATCGTTATCGAAACGTATCGAAACAATCAATCATTTTTCGATTGAATTAATGATTGAATTATGTCATTCATTTTTAATTTAAAATCGACGATTGCAAATATTTTTTTTGATATTTTTACGTTCATTTTTCGAAAAATTTATATTTTAAATTTCAAATCATTTTATCGACGTCGTTTTTTCAACGACGAAACAACATCATAATTTCGTTGAATATTATTTTTCGAAACACAAAAATATCGAATTTATTTTTTGTATTCAATATAAACATAACGAACAAAAATAACAATTGACAAAACACGAAATTCACGTAATAACAATGACAAATTTTTTAAACATTGATTACAAATGTTCGAAATGATATTCAAACGAAATTTCGAAATTTTGTCGAATCATCAAATTCAATCGAATTTTTTGAACAATGACGATAATGTTAAATGAAATGTTCAAAAAACAAAATTTTTCGATTTGTAATACGAAAAAAAAAAAAAAACGTTATTATCGACAATTCGATCGAACATTTGAACAAAAATACATATTTTCGAAATATTTATTTTTATATTGAAAAAATTAAAAATATGATATTGTTCAAAAATGTTGATATAATTCGAACAAATTTTAATAATTGCATGCGTGATTATGTATTACGATAATATATTGAAATCGTTAATAATTTTCAAAAAAATTGATTAAATTAAAAAAAAACGTAAAAAAATGAAAACGTTTGTTGTTAAAATGTTATAAAAATCGTCGTTCACGACGTTGACGATAATCACGAAAAAAATACATTATGAAAAATGTTCGTAAACATAAAAAATCATTCGATTTCGTTGAAATAATAATTAAAAATGTTAAATCGATTATAATGTCAATTTATTCACAATTTTATTTAATTTACAATGAATTGAAATTAAAATTTCGACGAAATTTAATTAAATCGACAAAAAAATTATCATGAATGAATTTTTTTAATAATTTGATAAAAAAAATAATGAAACATTGAAAACAAATATCATTTTATTATTCATTCGAAAACGATTATCGTTTTCAATTTATTTATCGTTTTCAAATTTCAATTTTATTCGATTCGTATAATATTTTTTTTTTTTCATCAATGAACGTAATAGTTACGAAAATTTCAATGAATTTTTTTCGCAATCACGACAAACGCAATATTCAGTTTCGTATCAATTTGACAAACAAAATAACGTTTACATTTTTTAACAACAATAACGTTCGTATCAATCAAATTATTCAAATCGACAACAATCGACACAAAATATGCAAAAACGTTTATACGTAAATTAACAATATCGATTTCAACAAACGTAACAAAACGAAATTCAAAAAATTAAAACACGTTCGATTTGCGATTTTAATATTCGCAATTTTTACGTTTTAATAATTATTTTGTTGATTTTTCAAATTCATTTTCATTTTCGTTTAAACAAAATATTTATTCTAATTAAAATGAAACGTTTAATCAAAATGAAACATTATATTGACGAACGTATTTTGCGAAAAAAAAAACAAAAAACAATTATTCAATCGATGAAAAAAATTATTAAAATGATTATAACATGAATATTGAAAACGCGTCAAAAATATTTATAATAAATAATGAATATTATGACGAAAAACATTTCGAAATTCAAAAATTTAATGAAAATTATGTAATTCATAAATCATTCGAATATTTTGTTAATATTTCAATTAAACAAATCAAAAATTATTTATGCAAACGTTGTCAATCGAAATTTTATTTTAATAACAAATTTCATCGACATTTGCGTTCGTGTCAAACAATTTTGATTAAATTTGACACATCGTCGACGAAAAATGTTCATAATTATTAAATATTTACAATACAATTCAACGTCAAAACAAATACAAAATTCAATTTCGAATTTCGTTCGTAACGTTACGTCACGATAAAAACAAACATAAAACAATTTTTTATCGATATGTGCGTCGATATCGAATGCGATACGTTATTAATCGATCGTAAATTTTTGATACAAAAAATATTTGATTACAGAATTCATACGCGACAAATTATGAAATTTTTCAAAATTCGCGATATTGAAAATGTCGTTATCATAATTATTGATTATATTTCATTAATTTTTCGAATTTTCGAAATTTTGATGAATAACGAAAATGCGATTGTCACGTTCATTCGACAAATTTATATAATGAAAAAATTGAAAACAAAATTTTTTTTTGACAATAATATATTGAATTCAAAACGAATGAATATAAATGTAAACAAACAAATTGTTATCATCGAAAATTGCAAAAATATTAAAATACAATTCAATGTTATCAATGTAAATTCACAAATCAAACGCGTTATTCGTGTTAACGAAATTATTAAAATTTCAATCAAATCAATTTTTACAATTTCATTCAAATTACGCGACAAAAATAATTTGTTTATTGAACGCGATTTTATGTTTACGTCAACACGAATTGAACGATTAAATCAAAATAAAAACGTGTTTTCACATATTATCGATGCATATACAAAAATAATTCAAACGCACAATATCAATTTTGAAAATGTTTACATTTTCAAAAATACGCGTTTGAAATTCGTACAAAAATACAAAAAAAAATGTTATTTAATTAATTCGAAATACGTTCATTTAATTGTTAATGTTCATAAATTTGCGTTTAAAAATTGATTCAAACAAATTATGAAATTTGATATTTCGATCATGACAATTGACGCGATTATGACGATTAATTATAAAAATTTGCACGATGCGATCGCGATTAATTTCGTCGTTTCAAATTTCAATTTTACGATCAATTTTGCAATTAATTCGTGCGAAAATTTTAACAATTTTGTTTCAAATTCAAACATTAATGTTGAGAAAATTTTGTTCGCAAATATCACGATTTACGATAATATTAACGCACGAATTAAATTTGCAAATATAATCGAAAATTATTCAAAATTGTGAAATGATAACGAATTTATTGTGCGAATTTCGTTTGAAAAATGAATATCAATTGAATTCAAATTCGACGCGAAAATTGACGCAACGAAAATTTATTTTTTCGATTTTGCAAATCGAAAATTCGTTGATGAAATTTTCGATAAATTGCACGTTCAAAAACGCATAAAATACATCAATCAATTCATTTCGCATGATTATTTTGTTTTCGCAATATAAAAAACAATATTTGAATCAAATAATTCAAAACGCAAAAATCGAATCGTCGTGAATATACGCGAATTAAACAAAATCATTTTAATCGATTTTTATTTTATGTTTTTTCAATCAAATATTATTTTAATTGTCGTTGAATGCAAATTTATATTCGTTTTTGACGTTGCGAATTTTTTCATTAATGATTGATAAAATTTGCAAACAAATATAAATTTATCGTCGTTTTACATAAAAACAAAACAATTTAACGTCGTCGTGATAAAATTCAAAAATTTATTTTCATACGTACAACGACGAATCGATTTTATTTTTCGAAATTTTCGCGAATTTGTTCGCGTTTACGTAAATAATATTGTTGTTTTTTTCAATATTTTTGAAAAACATATCGTTCATTTACATTCGATATTCGAACGATTGAATATTTATGAAATTAATTTGTCGTCGAAAAATCATTTTTCGACTATTTTACGATCGCATTTTTGATCAAAAAATTGACGTTTTTAATTTCATTATCGCAATCGATAAATTGAAAACAATAATCAAATTGAACTTTTTTTATATTTTCAAAATTTGAAAGTTTATTTAAATTTTACAAAATGATTACGAAATTTTGTCGCGTTTTATGTTCAAAAAACAAATTCGTTATAATGTCGCAAAATTTTATTTTTACGTCAATTTTCAAACAACAAAAAACGATTCGCAAAATT